>SJYX01019822.1:0-15996 GCA_006410675.1 Oreotragus oreotragus | reverse complement strand
AGGGTGGGATGATTTGGGAGAATGGCATTGAAACATGTATAATATCATATATGAAATGAATTGCCAGTCCAGGTTTGATGCATGGTACTGGATGCTTGGGGCTGGTGCACTGAGACGACCAAGAGGGATGGTAAGGGGAGGGAGGAGGAAAGGGGATTCAGGATGGGGAACACATGCATACCTGTGGCGGATTCATGCTGATGTATGGCAGGACCAGTACAATATTGTAAAGCAATTAACTTCCAATTAAAATAAATAAATTTATATTAAAAAATAAAATAAAAATGGTTTTGTGTCTTCCAACAGGGGCCTGGTTGTTACTGATTTCCTGATTCAGAACATTCTTTTTATGTTATATCTTCAAGACCTTTCTAATTCTTACTATTTATGTCTAAACTAAAGCGATTTATTTAAAAAAAAATGTTGTCCTTGAGACAAGTTAATCGTGTCTTCAGAAAGAAATATCACATATACAAAGATCTCCTTTTCTTCTTTCCTCCCGCCTCCAGAGATACATAGAGTTGTCCAAACTGAGAGGAGAATGAAGATAAATCTGTAGTGAGAAAAACAATTGTAAGCTATTGCCCTCCTGCAATTCAGATATTTTTCAGGAAACTCATGGACATAAAAAGGAAACACGTCTGAGAATATTTCCCTCCACAACAGCGTTTGCTTGAATAAAATCCAAAGTCATAAGAGCAGACTTCCTACTCCTCTAGAAGTGATAAAATTAGAAGTTAAGATGAATATATCTAGGTCAGGCTTCAAACAGAATCAATGATTCCCAGGAATAGTTTCCCAAGCAAAGAGGGGAAAGAATAGAATTGATGTCAGAAACCACTTTTCAGCCCACTGTGGATAAGTGTTTCTAGTATGTCAGAAAAGGTAGAAAACTCTCCCCGAGAACATAGATGTTTGTGGGAAGGTGACAGAAAAATACAGTAGGAGGGAGGCAATGGTATCCTTTCACATTACTTTTCAGAAATGTGATTTTTATACTCTTTATATAACAATGGCCTTTTTACACCCAGTCCTCCTTCACTGACAATACAAGAGTGTAATTACAATTTTCTCTTGACACTTACTCCTTGGAAGAAAAGTTATGACCAACCTAGACAGAATATTCAAAAGCAGAGACCTTACTTTGCCGACTAAGGTCCATCTAGTCAAGGCTATGGTTTTTCCTGGGGTCATGTATGGATGTGAGAGTTAGACTATGAAGAAGGCTGAGCGCTGAAGAATTGATGCTTTTGAACTGTGGTGTTGGAGAAGACTCTTGAGAGTCCCTTGGACTGCAAGGAGATCCAACCAGTCCATTCTGAAGGCGATCAGCCCTGGGATTTCTTTGGAAGGAATGATGCTAAAGCTGAAACTCCAATACTTTGGCCACCTCATGCGAGGAGTTGACTCATTGGAAAAGACTCTGATGCTGGGAAGGATTGGGGGCAGGAGAAGAAGGGGATGACAGAGGATGAGATGGCTAGATGGCATCACTAACTTGATGAACGTGAGTCTGAGTGAACTCAGGGAGTTGGTGATGGACAGGGAGGCCTGGCGTGCTGCAATTCATGGGGTCGCAAAGAGTAGGACTCGACTGAATGACTGGACTGAACTGAACTGAAATAAGCATATATACATTATGACATTAGTGAAAACTGATTAGTATATTGAACATGATAAGTATTAACATTGACAAATGGGAAGATTATCAGGGCTAACACATTTAACTGTATTTTTTTGTGATTCACCCAGAGATGCAGAACTACTGAGATCCAATAGATTGGAGTGTTGGATTAGACCTTTCCTGACCTGTGGGAGTTCATTTAAGCAGCTGGTGTCAATCAATCTGTTGCATTTGAGTCTGGCACAAAGCCACAGGTCAGCAGGGCTGGCACCTGGGAAGAAGAGATGGACATGGTGTGAAAGAAACAAACTAGAACCCATGAGAATAAGTGACCCATGAGGATGAGTGAACCCATGCGTATAAACTTAAAACCTACATTTAAGCAGCTGGTGTCAATCAATCTGTTGCATTTGAGTCTGGCACAAAGCCACAGGTCAGCAGGGCTGGCACCTGGGAAGAAGAGATGGACATGGTGTGAAAGAAACAAACTAGAACCCATGAGAATAAGTGACCCATGAGGATGAGTGAACCCATGCGTATAAACTTAAAACCTGAATCTGCCTTTCTCTGGAACATACACTGGTCTCTATTTGCCTCCAGATCTCCAGTTCAGATAGTACAAGTGGCCAGCAGAAAAGCTGCTGTGCTACATCATGGAAACACACAGGAAACTAGCTCAGGATTTTATAAAATGGAAGGAGAGAACCTCAGGAGCTGTAGGAACAGCGGGTCCAGCTGAGGATTGTGTAACTTTACACTGACTATGTGAGAACAAAGACTGTCCATGATTTACAAAGTGGAATTGATGGTTGGGAAATACGCCCATGACTTACAGTGTGAAATTGATGCAGCAAATTTACCAACCTTTATCCATTTTCAACTTAAGGAAGGGGATTCTGGTAAATGCATTCGCAGTTAACCTAAACTGACATTTAAAAAGCTACCACCATAGCTGTTTGGCGTCAAATTCTATACCAGGGTATGTTAAGCCTAATTCTCCCTTTTTAAATTCCAACATTCTCAAGAGATTTTGAGTTTTTGTATTTCTGACTCAATAAAATGTTTGCAGCTATTAATTATATAAAAAGAGAACCCTGGTTACTCTTGCTCAGCCATGTAGAAATAAATCTTCTACATATAAGTTTTCATCAAATGCCACATATTTATATACATTGATAACATTAAAAGTATTTGAATATATGGTTTAGGGATCTTTTTGCAATATCTCCTGTTGATGAATAGTAAACAACACAAATCATATGTGGAGATTTTTGTTTTTCATTTTTAGTTGTGTTTGAAGCAATTTATTCAGTTAATGCTGTTTTGCTTCCTGAATACTATTCTGTGATTGTGGTGGAGCTATTATGTTGACATTCTGAATTATTTAAGTAAGTACACTTTTATAGGAGAGAGCACAATCTAAGAAATGTTAGTAATGAAAGATGATAGGAATAAAAATGACTGTTTACAATAGCTAGGACATAGAAGCAACCTAGATGCCCATCGGCAGATGAATGGATAAGAAAGTGTGGTACATATACACAATGGAATATTACTTAGCTATTAAAAAGAATGCATTTGAATCAGTTATAATGAGGTGGATGAAACTGGAGCCTAGTGGGAGGTGTGGGGGGGGTTCATGTTTGGTAGAATAATAAAATAAAAAAAAAAAAAGAAACTGGAGCCTATATACAGAGTGAATTAATTCAGAAAGAAAAACACCTATATAGTATATTAATGCATATATATGGAATTTAGAAAGATGGTAATGGTGACCCCATGTGTAAGACAGCAAAAGAGGCAGAGAGATACAGAACACATTTTTGGACTCTGTGGGAGAAGGTGAGGGTGGGATGATATGAGAGACTAGCATTGAAACATGTATGTTACCATATGTAAAATAGATCACCAGTCCAAGTTTGATTCATGAAACAGGGTACTCAAAGCTGGTGCACTGAGACAACCCAGAGGGATGGGTGGGGAGGGAGGTGGGAGGAGGTTTTGAGATGGGGACACATGTACAGTCATGGCTGATTCATGTCACAACATTGTAAAGCAATTAACTGCCAATTAAAATAAATAAATGAATTTTTAAAAATGATAGGAGTAAGCATGAGGTCTATGGACAAGGTTCTAATACAAATTCTGTTTCTCTTTTGCTGTAGGTAATTACTTCAATTCTCTAAGCCAAAGAACATTACTTGTATGCCACCAGGGAAGCTCATTACTTGTAGAACATGCCTAATAATTTTATCATCTAAAAAAATACTTAAATTACATAACTCATACAAAGATTTTAAACAGAGCAAATTACAAGCAATCAATGAGCATAGTTAGTATAACATCAAAGTTAATTATTTCTAATATAATTGTTTCTATAATAGCTTATTAAAAAATTAAATATCATTAAACATTAAAATAAAGAGAACATGTATATGCTTTAATTATTAGTTCAGAGATGCCCTTCAAAGCATAAAATTATTAGCATTGTCATCATTAACAATATAAATTATTAACATACTGAGCATCATATGTCAAAAAGCTTCTTAACCAAGAATGGTTACAAAATGTATCATCAGAGCAGCATCTGAAATATCAATTCATAAAATAAAAGTTCACCCAACAACTTGGAGGAAAATGAATTATTTCTCTTCAAGTGCAATGTAAATACACATCATCAATTCTGGAAAGTGTACTGTTTGCCTCAAAGATCTAAGGAACTCATATTTCCTGAAAGATTTACAGTGTTATTTACTTAAAGTATTCATTTACATTCTAGCCACTGTAGAGTCTGTGACATTTGGATAGAGAAATAAAAATAAATATTACTTTTTCTCTTCTGAAAGATTAAATATACTTTTTCATTACATTAATTCTTCCAAAATTCATGCAAATTGAAATGTGGAAAAGGTGTCAAGCTATAATATAAAAATACACAAGTTGCATAACTAGGAATTATTCAACCTCCCACTGATTTTTCACCCTGTTACCCAGTCAACTTTATTTCTACACAGTTCTAGCTTTTGCTCATCATACAAAACTTCCATTTTAATATAATTAGGAGGCAGCTTAGCTTTAGTAGGAAAAAAAAACAGGTAATGTGAAATCATGTCAGTGTTACTTTTAATAGCACTTTTTTCTCATAAAAGTTTTGTGCACTGAGAATGTTACTCCTGGCTTGCATTCCCTCACTAAGTTTCTCATACTGAAGTCTCAGATTGCACAAAATAGTTACTAATGGCGCTGCCTCTGGGATCAGTCTGCCTCTAAAAGCTGTGTAAATTTAGAGAGTCTCTGAGCCTCAGGGCAAAATTCTAGAAATGGAAAATAAGGATAATCTTTATTTCATGTGATCTTCTGTGGTTTAAATGAAATTAATTCATTTAATGCTTTTAACTGAGCCCCTGGCACCCACTGAACAAGATATAAACATTAGTTAGTATTGTGGTGAGGTTTTTATACTCAATAAATGAAATTATGTGTTTTATTTCCCACTTTCTCTCATTCATTCCAGAATTTGTGGAAGAAATATTCCCGTTATAGTTTCCCATGTTAACTTCATTTCATTTCAGGTTTTTCACTGTTCCACACCCCAGAATCTTGTGCTTCTCATTCACTTTTATATACCCAACACCTGCTACAAAACATCACACACAGTAGGCACCAAACACATATTAATTGTAATAGTTTTGGCACTTTTGAGTAGCTCTGCTTACATATGGAAGCTTTTATTATTCCAGTATTTCTGTTTTTAATTTTCATTAGAGTTGGTATATATTCAAAATTTAATTCTCCATGGTCTCTAGACAACTCTACCAAAATGATGGTAAATAAATTTTGATGATTAACTGGTTAGCAAATGAATATTTATTTTTTAATAATTCTTAGGAGTGCTTTAAAAATTCTTTTTGCTTTTTAAAACATATTTTGTAATTTTATGCTTTGAATGATTAAATTTATCTCCTGGGAGCTACATTGCATCAAAACCCTGAAATAACTGTTCATCTCAAACAAAAATAGAGTTATTTATTGTGTTATCTAAGATACTTAATTTTTAGTAACAGAATAATTATTTAAAGAAATGAGTAAGCATTAGACAATAAGATTTAGTTTGGTGATTTGATTCAGATTTGAACTTTAACACAGTGAAAGGTAAGAAGTAGGGAATGTGCTATCCAATAGGATACGCTGAGGATCATTTACAGCTTTTGTCTCACATTATCCCCATGAAAGTGCTTTTTATTTTTATTCTCCCTTCTCACTCCCTTCATTTTTCTAGTTCACTATCCTTACTCATGCACACGTACTTCCTTACATCAAGTCAGATATGAAAATACCAACAATCTGTGCTGTGCAGAAAGGACCTCTACAGAAAGGGGATCCAGATGAAATAGCTTAATAAGTTGTCTTGAAATCTGAAAGTAAAATCTATTTATCTTATTATAGAATGTCCTACTCCCAGGATATTTGGATTTGAGCTATGTTAACTAGAGGCGTAGAAAACTAGCAGGACAATTTGTGAGCACTTTTTTTTTTTTTCATTAAAATGAGGCATTTTAGGAAATGTTTCCATGTTCTGTAGAGTTGATTAGGCTTCCTAGGATTTTGATTAAGGAATTCTGATTCCTATAATAATAACTTTAAGAAGTTATGTTTTCTGCAATAACTGGATAAAAATAGTTATCATACAAATTATAATTTAGGAATATACTATTTGAATAGTGATATACTTTCTTTAAAATGTACATCTATTTCCTGAAAACTGATTTACCTTTTGAAGGCCTGTAGTAGGGATGCTATCCAATTTATTTTCAATTCATAACTAATTTCTTTAAAACTCAACAAATAAGTTATCATTCCTGTAAAAGGAATCTGGCATATGCCATATACTGCTATAAAATAAGGACATATAAGAATACTCTGAGAGAGAGAGAGCACCTGGGGACTTGCTAGGAGGGAGAAAGCCTAACCTTGAAGCTTGGAAAGAATAAAGAGAATTGGCCAGAGACCAGCTGGACCACTGTAGAATTCAGGCAAAGAGTGACCATATCTTAATACGTGTGTGTGTGTGTGTGTGTGTGTGTGTGTGTGTGCCAAGTCTCTTAGGTCATGCCCAACTCTTTGAGATACTATGGGCAGTAGCCCACCCTTCATCTGCCATAAGATTCTCCAGGCAAGAATACTGGAGTGGGTTGTGTCCTCCTCCAGGGATCTTCCTCACCCAGGGATCAAACCCATGTCTTCTGCAGCTACCTGCATTGCAGGCAGATTTTTTTTTTTTTTTTTACCACTGAGCCACCAGGGAAGCCCACCATTGCTCAATTGCTAAGTCATGTCTGACTCTTTGCAACCCCATGGACTGCAGCGCACCAGGCTCCCCTGTCCTTTACAATCTCCTGGAATTTGTTCAAACTCCAGTTCACTGAGTTGGCAATGCCGTCCAACCATCTCATCCTCTGTCCCGCTTTCTTCTCCTTCCTCCTTCCCGGCATCAGGGTCTTTTCCAGTGAGCAGGCCCTTCACTTCAGGTGGCCAAAATATTGGAGCTTCAGCATCAGTTCTTCCAATGAATATTCAGGGTTGATTTCTTTAGGATTGACTGGTTTGACCTCCTTGATGTCCAAGGAGATGTTCATATCTTAATATAATTTAGTAAAAGTAGGAGGGAGATGTTGATGGTTATAAAATAGAGCTGTTTAAAAATAGAGCCTGTAATATTGAGTCACTTTCTGGATCTGATTGTAGAGGAGACTCAGCTCCACTGAGTCACTCACCATGCATTGTGATCATGCCAGTCCAAGGCAGAAACATCATTGATATAATCTGCCCAAGATGCCAGAGGCAGGTGTCAATAGGAAACAACAAGGCAGAATTAAGATAATCACAATGCTGTGATCACTCACCTAGAGCCAGACATCCTGGAATATGAAGTCAAGTGGGCCTTAGAAAGCACCACTACTAACAAAGCTAGTGGAGGTGATGGAATTCCAGTTACTGCTAAGGCTGCTGCTAAGTCGCTTCAGTTGTGTCCGACTCTGTGCAACCCCATAGACGGCAGCCCACCAGGCTCCCCCGTCCCTGGGATTCTCCAGGCAAGAACACTGGAGTGGGTTGCCATTTCCTTCTCCAATGCATGAAAGTGAAAAGTGAAAGTGAAGTCACTCAGTTGTCTCCAACTCTTAGCGACCNCCGACTCTGTGCAACCCCATAGACAGCAGCCCACCAGGCTCCCCCGTCCCTGGGATTCTCCAGGCAAGAACACTGGAGTGGGTTGCCATTTCCTTCTCCAATGCTTGAAAGTGAAAAGTGAAAGTGAAGTTGCTCAGTCGTGTCCGGCTCTTTGCGACCCCATGGACTGCAGCCCACCAGGCTCCTCCGTCCATGGGATGCGCGCCCTCTGCTGGACTCGTCCATGGGCAAGAGTACTGGAGTGGGTTGCCATTGCCTTCCAACTAACAATGTTATGAGAATTTCAGGTGAATAGCAAAGGGACTCATCCATACGTATACATGTATCCATTCTCCCCCAAACTCCCCTTCCATCCAGGCTGCCATATAACACAAGGCAGAGTTCCCTGTGCTCCACAGTACATCCTTGTTGGCTATCCATTTCAGACACAGTGGTGTGCACATGTCCATCACAAATTGCCACTCTGTTTCCCCCAACCTTCCCTCACCAGCACCCTTAAGTTTATTTTCTAAGTCTGTGAGTGTTGGATGACCAGTTCTGCCTCTTTCATCACAAGGCCTTCTCTCTGTGACTCTCAGCATCAAAACCCCACTTCTCTTATAAGGACAACAGTCATACTGGATTACAGTCCATCCTAACAACCCCATCCTAGTTTGCAAAGAACTAATTTCCAAATAAAGTCACATTCACATGTGTTGGGGACGGCTAAGACTTCAACGTATTTTGAGGAGAGGACATACTTCAACCTACAATACTGACCAACTTAAAACTAAATCTTCACTTTGCCTGGATGATGAAGACAACTCTCTGTGTGGGTGAGGCTTCTTGGGGGCACCTTCTAGGGCAGGCAGGAAGCCCAGGGACTGAGCTGCAGGGATGTGAATTGTGCTGTGCATGCCTTTATGCAACTTTTCCCTGGGTACCATAGTGCCCTCAACTAGCCACCCCCTACCCTGACTCAGTTGTCTTTCTGCTCTCTGTCCAAGACATTTATTTTTAGTTTAACAGATAAATCAAATACTTTAAAATGAGAGTTAGTTGGAAGGGGGGACCTATGTGTTCAGACAGCTGATTCACTTTGTTGTTCAGCAGAAACTAACCCAACATTGTAAAGCAATTATACTCCCATTTAAAAAAATAGACTTGGTTAAATAAAAAGGTCAAATGTATTTTTTTTTAAAAGGGTCAGAACATGCATTCTTGGCCTCTTGCACTCCACTTCATTTTCCTCGGCTCTATTTGCCACAGCCACAAAAAAGTTCTCTTGACCTTCCGCAGCAAAGAGACCATGCCCCCCTCTCCAGAGAGGATGCCTTCGCTCAGCTGGAAGCAGCTGGTGATGTCAGATGCATTACAAAATTAAATGCCTTCTACTGCTAAATCTTATTTTAAATCTTCTCTGATTCTCCTGCATTTTCTTGTATATGATTATCACCAGGGGTGATGGGGTAGGAGGAGAGGAGGAAAGACAGGGGAGGACACTTCCAGCAGAGTGCACGCATGCCTGTGTGCTCAGTTGCTCGGTCGTGTCCAGCTCTTTGCAACCCCATGGACTGCAGTCCGCCAGGCTCCTCTGTCCATGGGATTCTCCAGGCAAGAATACTGGAGTGGGTTGTCATTTCCGGGGAATCTCCTCAACCCAGGGATCGAACCCGCATCTCCTGCATTGCAGGCAGCTTCTTTACCACTGAGCCACCAGGNCCCATGGACTGCAGTCCGCCAGGCTCCTCTGTCCATGGGATTCTCCAGGCAAGAATACTGGAGTGGGTTGTCATTTCCGGGGAATCTCCTCAACCCAGGGATCGAACCCGCATCTCCTGCATTGCAGGCAGCTTCTTTACCACTGAGCCACCAGGGACAATTCCAAGACTCGCTGTCACCTCCAGCCTGACAGTCTTGGTTCACATTCTCATGCAGGTTCGTGTATATTAATCTGAGTACAGGGTCAATTCTGGATGACTGGAGTCAGCTACTTTTTAGCTTCTGCTGCCAGAAAATGGCTTATTTTTCCTTCAACAAAATTTGAACACGGTGGCCTCTCATTTTTGCAAAAACAATATGCTTTTGACAGTATTAATGAAATGACTCCAGTTTATCCAAGTTGATGAAACTTTCGGCTGTACACTCCTGTCTGCTTTGACTGCAGTGCCCCCTAGTGGATACTTTTCTAACAAGGTTGTCAAGGTTGATCACTTGCCAGAAATAGAAGAATGCATTTTAGCAAACATTATTTTCTAAAGTAGGTCTGTATTTTTTTCTTTTTTTTTTTTCAACGAAAGTTCACTTCAATATATGACCAAATTATGTATATGTATAATCCTCTGATTGTTCACATGAAATTCTCTGCACGTCCCCTGCTAATTTTAGGAAAGAAGGGAGAAGGAAGGGAGATATAATGAAACAGGCACAGAAGGAAATGACCACGAGGACTTTAGAACTGTGCTTGGGAACATGATGTATATGTCTGCTGCTGCTGCTGCTGCTGAGTCGCTTCAGTCGTGTCCGACTCTGTGCGACCCCATAGACGGCAGCCCACCAGGCTCCCCCGTCCCTGGGACTCTCCAGGCAAGAACACTGGAGTGGGTTGCCATTTCCCTCTCCAATGCATGAAAGTGAAAAGTGGAAGTGAAGTCGCTCAGTCGTGTCCGACACTTTGCAACACCCTGGACTGCAGCCCACCAGGCTCCTCCGTCCATGGGATTTTCCAGGCAAGAGTACTGGAGTGGGGTGCCACCGCCTTCTCCGGATGTATGTGTCTAGAAAAACAAAAACTCTGGAAATACGGTATAGTGAAGCTTTAAAACTGAGATTTACATGACTAAACAATTTTTGAAACAGGATAAGGATATGAATTTCTGCAGCCAGAGTCTGACCTCTATTTTCTGCCTGAGGGCTTGTGACAAGTACATGGGGAGGAAATAGTGGGTCCCCAGATAAAGGCCACTTTCTTACTGCTTTGCATAAAGATGTTCTGCCCTGAACTTTATCCCTGTTTTAATCAGCAACTCCTGGGATCTCCAGCTATTCTGTGGACTCCGGCTCCTTCTGGCCCACAATTAGGGTGGAGGTGAAGGCCCTGGCCTCACTTCCTGGCTCTGTAGCTTCTAGAAGACTGTGCAGCGCAGTCTAGGGATTCAAGTAAGTATTATCTTGTACAGGAAACAGACTGGGGTGTGAGTGGGGGGTTCTCAAGTCCTCTCTGAAGCTATTGCATAGATCCCCACGCTTGAGATTTTGCAAACGAGTCAAAAAGGAAAGAAAGTTCTAAATGGGGAATTAAAGAATGATTGCTAATTTAAAAATGTTTTCTCCAATAAATGGCATTAAAAGTAGTAATTACACAATTATTATCCACATTAGTTCATAAAAGAGAGAACAATTTAATACAAAAGATGAGACGTAATTATCGATGGACATTTCATCTGGAGGAAGTTGTTATATATATATATAATATGTTAATGTTGTCTTTCCTTGTCTTTCATTTCACCATAGAACAAGGAAAAGTTTGTTCTGAATTGGCAGCTGTCTGTGGACTGACTTTGGGGAACTCTGATCCTGAACTTTGACTCTCCCTGGTAGTTTGGAATGCATCTCCACTATGTGATTTCTTTGGAGCAGGGCCTGCTGTTGTATAAGGAGAGATGAACCGTGAAAAAGAGAATCTACCCTCTGGGGTTACAGAATTTGTCCCTGCTGGGCTCTGCTTGCTGTGGAGGGTACATGAGAAAGTCAGATCACTGAGAACCCTGGGGACCACAGGACCCAAAGACACCACCTAGTTAATCCCCTCGGTTAGTGCAGAACCGCATGTGGAGTATCCTGGACAGATGGGCTGTGCTCACGCTCAGGGCCCAAGCACCGTTGTACCTGGCAACGCTAACCTCCGTAGCGCTCACACTTAAAAAGGAAATCCCCAGACTCTTAGAATCCGCAGTTTATAGCCAGAGTGGGTCTAAAATCATGCAGTTGAATTTCCCCATATTACAAGGTCACTAGTTCACCTGCAAGAGGCAAAGGACAAGCACAGATTCAGTAAGATGCTCTTTGAAGGGGCTAGCATTCCCCTGTAGGCACCAGTGCCCAGTGATGGAGCTTTGAATGCAGATCCCCTGGGGATGGTGGATGGCTGCGCTGGGCTCTCCTGACGCTTGACCTTACACTTAACCCCACCCCCTGGGGCACACTCTCTACTTACACACTCTTTACTTACTAGGAGCCCTGTGAGCCCAGGAAAACACAACAGGAGACAACTTTCTTGAGAGCCTTCTCCCGCTAGGTTTGGATCGGTTATTTTAGAGTCTAAGCTTTCTCTTATCCAAGCCCTTATTTTACAAATATTTAATTGTTAGGTTTTCTTTTCCAATTTACTTCCCTTTTCATATGTATTCTTCCAAATGGGCCACAGTGTCCCAATGTCCAGTTGACACCAAATATTTACATAATTTATGGATTCTCCTATTCTGTGCATTTTGGGAGTTAATGCATTGCATACTATTACTCATAATTTTCTTTTTTAATTAATTAATTTTTTATTGGAGGATAACTGCTACGCAATGTTGTGCTGGTTTCTAACATACATCAACATGAATCAGCCATAGGTTCACACATGTCCCCTTCTCTCTTGAACCTTCCTCCCACCTCCCACCCCATCCCATCCCTCTAGGCTGTCACAGAGCACCAGGCTGAGCTCTGTGTGCTACGCGGCAACTTTCTGTTAGCTATCTGTTTTACACATGCTAATGTTTCTGTTTCAGTGCTACTTTTTGAATTTGTCCCACTCTATCTTTCCTACCAATACTTTGGCCACCTGATGCGAAGAACTGACTCATTGGAAAAGACCCTGATGCTGGGAAAGACTGAAGGCAGGAGGAGAAGGGGATGACAGAGGATGAGATGGCTGGATGGCATCACTGACTCAATAGACATGAGTCTGAGTGAACTCCGGGAGTTGATGATGGACAGGGAAGCCTGGCGTGCTGTGGTTCATGGGGTCGCAAAGAGTCAGACACGGCTGAGCGACTGAACTGAACTGATCTTTCCTACCAGCCACCCCGCTCCATGCCCCCTGTGTCCACAAGTCTGTCTGTTCTCTATGTCTGAGTCTCTATTCCTGCCCTGCCATTTTTCTAGATACCAAGTGTATGTGTTAATATATGATATGTGTTTTTTCTCTTTCTAATTTACTTCACTCTGTACAACTGGCTCTAGGTTCATCCACCTCACTAGAATGGACTCAAATGCGTTACATTTTATGGCTAACAGTCCATTGTACATATGTACCACACTTCTTTATCCAGTCATCTGTTGACAGACGTCTAGGTTGCTTCCGTGTCCTGGCTATTGTAAATAGTGCTGCAGCGAACACTGAGGTACATGTCTTTTTCAATTATGATTTTCTCAGGGTATTTGCCTAATAATGGGATTGCTGAGTATTCATATGGTAGTTTTATTCCTAGTTTTTAAAGGAATCTCCATATTGTCTTCCATAGTGGCTTTATCAATTTACATTCCCACCAACAGTGTAAGAGGCTTCCACTTTCTCCACATCCTCTCCAGCATTGATTGTTTGTAAATTTTTTGATGACGGCCATTCTGACCAGTGTGAGGAGATACCTCACTGTATTTTTGCTTTGGAATTCTCTAATAATAAGTGATGCTGAGCATTTTTTCTTGTGTTTATTAGCAATCTGGATGTCTTCTTTGGAGAAATGTCTGTTTTGGTCTTCTGCCCATTTTTGGATTGGATTGTTTGTTTTTCTGTTCTTGAGATGCATAAGCTGCTTGTACATTTTGGAGATTAATCCTTTGTCAGTTGCTTCACCCATTCTAAGGGCTGTCCTTTCATCTTGTTTATGATTTCATTTGCTGTGCAAAAGTTTCTTAAGTTTAATTAGGTCCCATTTGTTTATTTTTGTTTTTATGTCTGTTACTCTAGTAGGCAGTTCAAGAGGATCTTGCTGTGATTTATGTCAATAAATGTTTTGCTTATGTTTTCCTCTAAGAGATTTACAATTTCTGGTCTTACATTTAGGTCTTTAATCCTTTTTGAGTTTACCTTTGTTTATGGTGTTAGGAAGTGTTCTAATTTCATTCTTTTACACATAGCTGTCCAACTTCCTAAGCACCGCTTATTGAAGAGACTATCTTTTCTCCATTGTATAGTCTTGCCTCCTTTGTCAAAGACCTGGTGCCCACAAGTGTGTGAGTTTTATCTCTGGGCTTTCTATCTTGTTCCATTGGTCTATATTTCTGTTTTTGTGCCAGTACCATACTGTCNAAAACCAATACAATATTGTAAAGTAATTAACCTCCAATTAAAATAAATAAATTTATATTTTAAAAAATGACAAAAAAGAAACTGAAATCTCACAAGAAGGAAAGAAAGAATATGTAGAAGTCGTATTTGAAGAGATATTTAGCAAGAATTTTCCAAGAATTCAAAAAACCCTATATAGGAAGAAAAAACTTTAAATAAACTTGAAAGCACAAAAAAATCAGAAACACCAGCACACATATTAAAACCACTGAAAACCAAAAATAGAGAAAACACGAAAAGTTAATCAGAGAATTGGAGTAGGAAACGGCAACCCACTTCAGCATTCTTGCCTGGGAAATCCCATGGACAGAGAGGAGTCTGGTGGACTAGACTATTGTCCATGGGGTAACAAAAGAGTCAAACACAACTTAGCAACTAAACAACAACAACAACATTCAGAGAATGGATATATTACTTTCAAAGGAGAGAGAGCTGCCTTTTCAGCTCAAAATATGAAAGGCAGAAGACAAGGAGTATCAGCGTTAAAATAAAGAAAAAAAATTCTACAAGTTCATTCTAAAGGAGATCAGCCCTGGTTGTTCTCTGGAAGGAATGATGTTAAAGCTGACACTCCAGTACTCTGGCCACCTCATGTGAAGAGTTGACTCACTGGAAAAGACTCTGATGCTGGGAGGGATNCTCTGCAGATGGTGACTGCAGCCATGAAGCTAAAAGCTATTCCTTGGAAGGAAAGTTATGACCAATCTAGATAGCATATTCAAAAGCAGAGACATTACTTTGCCAACAAAGGTCCATCTAGTCAATGCTATGGCTTTTCCAGTGGTCATGTATGGATGTGAGAGTTGGACTGTGAAGAAAGCTGAGTGTCGGAGAATTGATGCTTTTGAACTGTGGTGTTGGAGAAGACTCTTGAGAGTCCCTTGGACTGCAAGGAGATCCAACCAGTCCATTCTAAAGGAGATCATTCCTAGTGTCCTTTGGAAGGAATGATGCTAAAGCTGAAACTTCAGTACTTTGGCCACCTCATGCAAAGTGTTGACTCATTGGAAAAGACTCTGATGCTGGGAGGGATGGAGGCAGGAGGAGAAGGGGATGACAGAGGATGAGATGGCTGGATGGCATCATCGACTCGACGGATGTGAATTTGAGTGAACTCAGGGAATTGGTGATGGACAGGGAGGCCTGGCATGCTGCGATTCATGGGGTCGCAAAGAGTAGGACACGACTGAATGACTGAACTGAACTGAAGCAGAATTAAGGGACCTCAAGATCAGGGGAACAGGTAGCTGAGAGCTTGTCAGAGGAGGCAGAGAAGTGGCAGAAGACAGATCCCTGGTGCTCGGGCTTTAAGCCCCAGGCTCTTATTCCATCGACTAATTGGATTTCACTTACTATAAAAATTAAAACAGGAAATCATTAAGAATTATGTTCAGGAATAACATTCCAAGATGACAACTGCAAGTGGTCAAGTTGTCCAAGTAAGGGGGCCCTTCTGAGTTTGGGACCCTGTGCAACCATTCCTAACACATTGACGTGAATCCCTGGTGCTGAACAGTGTTTTGGGCAATATAATATTGATTAAAAAAAAAAAAAAAGTAAAAATGCCCAGAAGGAAGTTTAAATTTTAGTCATGAGAACAAAAAGGATACATTTTATGTTAGAGGATGAAAAGTTCTATAAAGAAAAATAAATCAAGGAAGAAAGGCTATGGAATGATGGGGGTAGCAATTTTAAATGGGTTGGTAAAAGAAAAAGTCCCCCTGAGCAGTTGCTGCTGCAGCTAAGTCGCTTCAGTCGTGTCTGACTCTGTGCAACTCCATAGATGGCAGCCCACCAGGCTCTTCTGTCCCTGGCATTTTCCAAGCAAGAACACTGGAGTGGGTTGCCATTTCCTTCTCCAATGCAT
>SJYX01019821.1:144280-191964 GCA_006410675.1 Oreotragus oreotragus | reverse complement strand
AAGGAAATGGCAATCCACTCTAGGACTATTGCCTGGAAAATCCCATGGACAGAGGAGCCTGGTAGGCTATAGCCCATGGGGTCTCAAAGAGTCAGACACGACTGAGCGGCTTCACTTTATAAGTAAGTTTGTCTTATCATGGAAGTTTCTTTTTATACCTAGTCTATTATGAGGTTTTTTAACATGAATGGATATGACATTTTACTTTGTTGAGTACATATCTATATCTGTTAAATTACTTACTTTTGGTTTTTCTGTTAATTTGGTTGATTTCTGAGATAGATGACTTCTGAGATAGATGATTTCTGAATGTGAAATCAACTTTACATACCAGGAACAAATAAATACATTGTGATTTATCATACTTTTTAAAATCACTGCATTTTATTTGCTGAATTTGGTGTGTGAGGTGGGAAGGCTTATACATTTAGATTTTTGAAAAATTGACCTGTAATTAACCTATTTCTTTCTGGAGTTGTCGTCTGCTCTCATAAAATGAGTTGAGAAGTGTGCCATTCTTCTCTATTTTTTTAAAAATTAGTCTTGTTATTTTTTTTTCTTTTTTCTTTTTTATTTTACTTTACAGTACTCTATTGGTTTTGGCATACATTGACATGAATCTGCCACGGGTGTACACGAACTCCCAAACATGAACCCTCCTCCCACCTCCCACCCCCCCATCATCCCTCCAGATCATCCCCATACACCAGCCCCAATTGCTTAAGATTGGTGTTTTACTTTTTTNCGTTACAGTACTCTATTGGTTTTGGCATACATTGACATGAATCTGCCACGGGTGTACACGAACTCCCAAACATGAACCCTCCTCCCACCTCCCACCCCCCATCATCCCTCCAGATCATCCCCATACACCAGCCCCAATTGCTTAAGATTGGTGTTTTACTTTTTTTTTTGCACTTTATTTTTTCTTAATTTATTGGTGTTATACTTTTTTAATCTGTTGAAAATACACAAGTAAAGGCATCTGGGCCTAGAATTTCTATTATGAAAAGTTCTAAATTACAAATTCAGTTTCTTTAATGTGCATCTTTGTTAATGCTTATTGATCCATTCAGATTTTCTCTTTGTCAGTTTTAGTAAGTTGTGTTTTTCTAGAAGCTTACTCATTTTATCTAAATTTTAAAATGCACAAGTTTAGTAAAATATCCTCTTACTATTTTTTAAAAGAGTGTCAGATTAGTAGTAATGTCTCCTTTCCTCTTCCATTTTCCCCATAAACCACTCCAAATAACCTTTCCCTCCCACTGCTCTGCCAAAGACATCAACAACATCCTGTTGCTGAGTGTAATCAAGTCCTACCTCTTATTGTCTAAGAATATATATCACACAGTTTTCTTCCATTGCATAGTTTCTTTGTGTGGACACTATTTATACTACTTCCCTCTGTCTCAGTGACCTACCCTGGTTATCCCATCCAGTATTATGGTTTTAACTACTATATGAGGATTCCTAAAAAAAAATCTCCATTCATAATCTCAGGTCTGTTCTCCATGCACATGACATCTAGTGACCTCACTGACATTTCTGCTTTGGATTTAACAATCATTTCAAACCTAGCATGTCTGAAACTTAGTTCCTGATACCACCACCACCACCCCAAACCTGATTCTCCCACTGTATTTCCTATCTCAGTAAGTGGATACTCCGTTTTTCCAGTTGTTCAAATGGAAAACCTTGGGGCAATTTTGACAACTATCTTTTTCTCATACCCCCAAAATCATTGATTAGACTGATCTGTTGTAAACTTAAGAATGCATTTATTATTTGTCCACTACTCCTTATCACTTTTAGCAATCTTGTTCAAACAGCTATTACTTGTCACCTGGTTAATTGCAGTAATTTCCTAACTAGTCCATTGCTTTTACTCTTGCCATTATTCAGTCAATTAACCTAGCACTCAGAGTGACCTTGTTAAAAGTTAAATTAGATCATGAAACTTTTTTACTCAAACATTTCTAAACTTTCCATCTCATTCAGTGTAAAAACAAAAAGCATTGCAGCAACCCTAATTCTGCCTTATCTGGTTCAGTTCAGTTCAGTTGATTAGTTGTGTCCGATTAGTTGTGTTCATGAACTGCAGCACGCCATTGCTCCCTGTCCATCACCAACTCCCAGAGTTCACTCAAACTCACGTCCATCGAGTCAGTGATGCCATCCAGCCGTCTCATCCTCTGTCGTCCCCTTCTCCTCCTGCCCCCAATCCCTCCCAGCATCAGAGTCTTTTCCAATGAGTCAGCTCTTCGGATGAGGTGGCCAAAGTACTGGAGTTTCAGCTTTAGCATCATTCCTTCCAAAGAACACCCAGGGCTGATCTCCTTCAGAATGGACTGGTTGTATCTCCTTGTAGTCCAAGGGACTCTCACGAGTCTTCTCCAACATCACAGTTCAAAAGCATCAATTCTTCAGCACTCAGCTTTCTTCACAGTCCAACTCTCACATCCATACATGATGACTGGAAAAACCATAGCCTTGACTGGTAGTGCCTCACTAAACCCTGTTCCTTCCATTTTTCTCTTTCACACTTCACTATAGTCGTTGTTGCCACTTTGCTTTCCTGAAATATCTCAGACATGCTTCCATCAAAGCCTTTGCATTTACTGTTCTGTTAATTTAAAAGTGCCCTTCTTCAATCATTTCCATGGCATACACTTTCATTTTCTTCAGGAGTTTATTCCAGTGGAAGCTTCTTAATGCAGCTTTCCTTATTTGCGAATGTCATACTGTAACTTTTTTCTTACGAAAATCTTTCAACCTCATTTTCTTGGTTTTTCTGTTTATAGATATATATCTGATATACAATAAATTTTGCTTATTTGTCTCATCTATTGTCTATCTCTCCCACTAGAATATTTGTTCCAGAAGATTGGTAATTTTTATCTGATTTGCTCAGTGGTACCCAGAACAGTACCTAAAATAGAGGAGATGCTAAGAAATTGTTGAATGAGTGAATAAATGAAGCTGAATATATTGTTACACCATTTTCAGAAAAGTACAAATTGATATACAGAAGAGCATAAATATAGTATACAATATATAATTTCATCTGTCATACATACAGTATGCACAGTCTTACTAAGGTGTAAGAGCATCCAAATTGTGCTATTATTGCAGAAATTTCATTTTCTCTGCATTGTTGAAATTTTTTGTGAGTTTTCTTTCTATCAATAATAGATTTATCTCTCAAGTATAATGAAATAAGTAGAATGTGTGGGGAAGTTATTGTATTATTGGTCCAACTCTTTACCTTTCTCTAATTCATACCCTCCACCATGTAAATTTGTAGCTCCTTATACCACTCCATGACACTGAGTTTAGCCATATGACTTTCTTTGGTCAATAGGATATTAGCAGGTGTGACACAAGCAGTGGCTTTTCCACCTTTGCCATGAGACCTTAGCTGGGCTAGTCAGTTGAAGAATGAGATGTGAGAAACAAAGGAATCATCTCAGTTTCCTGGCTGTGGCCATCATAGGTGAGTCAAACCTTCCAACCAGTAGATATTTGAGGAGCAACAGGCATGATCAGGGTCTCCTAACCAGCTAACTCACATATGTAGCAATAGATCATTATTGTTGTAGGTGTTTGTCACACAGAATTACTGTGGCCATAAATAACTGGTAGAGAACAATTTACAGTGCTGGAAATACATGTTTTTATGTTTTAAGATTTAGTTTAAAATAACTAAATATATTTTGGAAGGCTTAGTCATTCAGGCAACATTTTAAGGTGGAATTCTAGTATTATATTTATAAAGAAAATAGAATTCTTATAGACATTAAGTTTTAGAATAGGAAGCATCACAGATTTTACATATCTTTATCAGTCAGGCTCTTAAAATGAGCTAGATGTTACTTATGTAGGCCAACTCACAGATAAATAGCCTTATTACTGATTTCCTGGGGGTTGGGGGAGGAGCTTGATTTTTCCTGATCTGGTTCTTGGTATTAATGTTGTCTTCTCTTTTGAAGAGTATTATGATTAGATTAAATCTTTTAGTTCCTGGTGAGAATAACAATGGGCTTCCCTGGTGCTGCTGCTGCTAAGTCGCTTCAGTCATGTCCGACTCTGTGCGACCCCACAGACGGCAGCCCACTGGGCTCCGCCATCCGTGGGATTCTCCAGGCAAGAACACTGCAGTAAGTTGCCATTTCCTTCTCCAGTGCATGAAAGTGAAAAGTGAAAGTGAAGTCGCTCAGTCGTGCCTGACTCAGCGACCCCATGGACTGCAGCCCACCAGGCTCCTCCATCCATGGGAGTTTCCAGGCAAGAGTACTGGAGTGGGGTACCATTGCCTTCTCCAGTGCATGAAAGTGAAAAGTGAAAGTGAAGTCGCTCAGTCGTGCCTGACTCAGCGACCCCATGGACTGCAGCCCACCAGGCTCCTCCATCCATGGGAGTTTCCAGGCAAGAGTACTGGAGTGGGGTACCATTGCCTTCTCCAGTGCATGAAAGTGAAAAGTGAAAGTGAAGTCGCTCAGTCGTGCCTGACTCAGCGACCCCATGGACTGCAGCCCACCAGGCTCCTCCATCCATGGGAGTTTCCAGGCAAGAGTACTGGAGTGGGGTACCATTGCCTTCTCCAGTGCATGAAAGTGAAAAGTGAAAGTGAAGTCGCTCAGTCGTGCCTGACTCAGCGACCCCATGGACTGCAGCCCACCAGGCTCCTCCACCCGTGGGAGTTTCCAGGCAAGAGTGCTGGAGTGGGGTGCCATTGCCTTCTCCGGGGCTTCCCTGGTGACTTATCCATTAAGAATCTGCCAGGGAATGCAGGAGACATAGGTTCAATTCCTGGGTTGGAAGATCCCCTGGAGAAGGAAATGGCAACCCACTCCGGTATTCTTTCCTGGAAAGACAGAGGGACCTGGTGGGCTACGTTACATTGGGTGGGCTACATTGCATTGGGTCGCAAAGAACAAAAATCATAAAAATGCCAACTTATTAATTATATTTTAAGAAGAATTTACATAAAGAAAAGCTTATGTCATGATCAAAGATTTCAGTAGAAGTGTATCTATAATGATAGAAATTTGATTATGTATCTTGTTAGTATAAATGATATGGCTCAACTGTGTGAATGCTCAAGTTTTGAGTTTCTATAATCAGCTTTCAGGAAACAGATTTTCATATAGGATAGCCCCATGATGAAGATCAAAATCAAAGCAACACCTAAATGACCAGAGGTTACTATGTAAATTTGTACCAATATGAAGAATCTGAGGAAACCTAGCTGGATCTGAGTTTGACAAAGTGACTTTACAGACTTCAGGGAAAATTTAGAATCCATCATATCTACAACGTTCTATGTATGTGATACTACAAGTTCATTCCATGATCTCTTAAAATTCGTACTTAGTCATGTCTGACTCTGTGGCCCCATGGATTGTAGCCTGCTAGGCTCCTCTGTCCTCAGAATTTCTCAGGGAAGACTACTGTAGCAGGTTGCTATTTCCTCCTCCATGGGATCTTCCTGACCCAGGGATCAATTCCATGTCTCTAGCATCTTCAACATTGGTAGGAGGATTTTTTTACCACTGGCGCCACCTGGGAAGCCCCTTCTTAAAATTAGTGCCAAGTTATATCAACTAAAATTTAGAGAAAATGGAAAGTTTTTTAGTTTATGGCATTTGGGCATTTGTTTAAATGGGTCTTAACACCTGTCATATGAAATTATGAACAATGCATTATTTTATAGCTTAGATATATGCAATCTCAGAATTTCAAAGCATTTAACATAAATCATTGTGTGATATTTATACTCAGATTTCTTTGGCTAAAATAGGTAAATAGTGAATATTATTCTTATTCAAATAGAATGAGATCTGTAGAGTTACAGATAATTTTAACTGGAAGAGTAAAACATGTTGAACTTTAACGTTGACTGTTCATCTTTGTTTTTTTAATCATCTAGTTTTTCTCCAATTATGCACATACAAACTTCATCTATACTTCTCTGCAGCATGCTCACTCACTGAAAAAATGATGTTTCATGAAAAATACATGACATTTCCATATACATACAATTGTGAAAGTTGTGACATGGTACATTGTTTTCAGCTGGCACTATAATTAACATATTATGCAGGTTAAATATTAAATGTAGAAAATACTATATGATACTACTTAGCTAAGTAGTGGATTAAAATCATGAATTTTTAGCAGACCCATGCAGCAGTCTGTTAGAAACAAATTCTTTGCTTAACTGTTTAGATTCTACTTAAAGAGACAGTGGAACAGAAATAACTGTCCTGTTTTTTTTAATTTAATAATGCTAGTAAAGAGGACTTTGTAGAAAGGAAGACTATTTCTTACTAGATTAGTTGAGAGGTTAGTATCAAACAATCTAAGATTATACATTTTGAGGGGGGAATAAATATGTACTGATTTTGCATATATTAGGTCAACTTGTATAAGACAGAGTTGAGTAGAAAAAGATCATGGCAAAACCATGGTTGTATGAAAACTATCATTAATGTATATAATGTGTATAAGGTATATACCAAGAAACTCTGTCACTATAATAAAGGATAAGGCTGGGTCTAGGCTCTTTAGATGTTCAGAAATCATTATGAACTAAGGTATACAGAAAGGGACAGACTTTCTATGACCTCTCAGTTTGTCTCCAGCAAAGGTTATTTGCCGTATTTGATGAAAGGCTGCAGTATATTATGGCCAATAGCATAGAATACTTATAGTGGTGCTAGTATTTATTCCATCTTAATGAGACTGCCTTTTTATCACATGCAGACTTGGTCTGCCTGTCTATTTCCCCACATGGTTTTGCCACCTTAAGTGGAAAGATCAGTTGGTCAGAATGTAGAGCCATAATGAAAACTAAAGCAAAATGTTGAAAGTGATAAATAAAAAGCTACAACAATTCTCCTGAATCATTTTACCTCCTCTTAGAGGATAAGAATACTTTTTTATAATTTTAGTTTATTCATTTCTTCCATGTAATTGTAGTTTATATAAAACATCTTTGAGAAACTTCTATGTGGAATATAAATATCTACATCTTTCCTTCATTTTCATCAAGGAAAGACTTTCTATGGATCAAATAAGCTGGACCACATTCCCCCCACCATTGCCTAGACCATGTATTTTTGAGTGAATCATGTAAGTAGTTTATGTAGTTCAGGGATTTTTTTTTTATATACATAAACTATTGGTTTGCTCATGTCCACTACTAGCCAAAAAGGTTTTACTGGCAAAATTGTAATTCCCTTTGACCTTCTCTGGTTGTGCTTGGCACATGACAGTGTTGTTGTCAGGTACCTCATTTACAAATAATATAATCAAGTGCACTATGGGTCTTCTAAAACACTGATGGTGTATCTGTACTGTGAGCTGCTCTAATAATGGATAAGCTTAGTTATTCTAAGCTTCAAACACTCATCACAGGAAGATTCTGCAGCATGTCTTGTGTGTGTGTGTGTACTTGCGTTTTGCATCTGAACATGTACATAAGAATTTATGAGCTTTGATTGACAGTTGAGCCCAAATTAGGCCTTTAATTATACTGACTCTTTTTAAAAAAATAAGGGACCTACTAGGATAGGGAAAAGTAATTGTGATGCTGAGGATGCCCACGCTTACAAGAGAATGAAGAAAAGAAATAGGATTTGGGAAACCCCTATTTAACCACTCTGTTAAGTTGAAATGTATTTAGTTTCTACTCCACGCCCTTCAAAAAAGGATGAAATGTGAGACTGCAGAACACCCTCTAGACAAGGAATACAAGAACTGCTTCTAATGTTTTGGGGTTTGGGGGATTTTTTTTTGCTTGCTTTCTTTCTTCCTTCCTTTCTCCCTCCTTCTATCCCATCTTTCCTTCCTTTTCCCTTCTGTCCTCTGGTTTGTATTTGTTTTAAGAGTCAGAACTCTGAATTGGAGGTAAAAAAAATCCACTGAAGGGACCATTGCATCTGTACTACAGTCTAAAACATTAATACACTCTGAGCTGAGTCTGTGACAAATCAGCATTATTCACATTTCAAAGTCAACTTTAATATCCCATTCCAGACCAGATCTTAGTGGTCCTGAGCATAATTAAATTAGTTTCAGAGATTGTGGTCCCAACATGTAATTTCAAGTATCTCTCTGTGCCATTTTACCCAGAGGCTGTGATTTGAGCTACTTCTAGGACCCTTTGGACAGTGTGTTGCCTGTGTCTAGTGATTCTGCAGTTATGTTTCTCTAATTTCCAATTCACCTTCTGTATGACTGAGTGGAGAGGATTTTACCATACATCAGCACTGAAGCATGACACCAACAACCTCACACATGTGCCAACCTATCTTTGCCTACTCTGCTGGCAAGTCCTATTTGAAAATACTTTTCTTCTGATGATTTTAACTCAAAACTGGAAAATATTAAAACTTTTATTCTCACCTTAAACTCTCCTGCCGAATTCTGATTGTGATCTCAGATTTAAAGAACAAATAACTCAAAAGGAAGGACAGGGTACATTACTATTGAAGACCTAGCTCTGTATGACATTGACCAGAAGAAAAAGATTTAACTCACAAAAATGTTTGAGTAAGAACATTTTAGATTAGTAATAAAACATAATTTCCATATTTACCGTCATCATATTTTGAGTAAATAATGATTTAATGAAAGAACTCAAAGTGTGCTATATAAATACCAGATACACTTTGTAGCTAAATATTCAGAGTATTATTACTAATAATACACAAGAGAAAAGGACAAAGGAATTGGAAAATATTGGCAAAATATTATGAGGGAAAAATTACACAATTCAAGAAAAATCCAATACAAATACAATTCAAACTACATAATTTTAAATTTTATAATAGCCACATTTTAAAAGTAAAAAGGAATATAATATTAATTTTAGCAATATATTTTGATTGAATAGATCCAAAACAATCATTTCAACATGTAATAAACAGAAAAATATTTGAGATATTTTACATTGCCTTTTTCATACTGTCTTCAAAATCCAGATATTTTACATTGTCTTTTTCATACTGTCTTCAAAATCCATTGTGTATTTACAATTATAGCATATCTCAATTCCAAATTTTCATTGGAATCACCTAATTTACAGTTCATGAAAATATAAAGTTAAAATATTATCTTCACATACCAAAGATGTAAAAAGATGCTTAAAATTTTTAAATAACTAAATCAAGTACCAAAAAAAATCATTTCTTCTAACATTTGCATCCACATTGACAAACTGGTTCTTTTCTTTAGAAGAATTGATTTATTAATCTTTGGTAAAAAAAAATATATTAGTTGCAGAACTTTACATGTTCATGTTAACTTAATTCACCATCTCTTTTGTCAACCAAGTATTAACATAAAATTCTAAGGGGTCTTGCAAATGAAAAGCAACTCTTTAGTGAATCAGTATACACAAAAAAATACCATAGAACTTTTACTTATAGAATATTTTTGTAGTTTTTGCATCCAGTTTATATAGCACCATACATTACAATTAAAATATTCTTCACATTAATTGATTTTTTTTAATGTAAATCATTAGTATTGGTTTGTATTATAAAAACTTTCCATTTCAACATTTGTACTTGCCTAATTAGGTCATAGACAAACTTGGGACTTCACATTTCCATGAAAATCTTTAGTTTTAGTTAACAATCTTTTTAAAACAGTTGATTTCTCTTAAGACTTTTCCAAGACACAACAGGCACTGACAAAGAACACAGGATCGCTGTATTTCCTTGTCTATTTTTTCATTAGTTCAATAAATAGGTACTAACATAATACACACATAACTGACCAATTGTTACAACCCTATCCATGGCACTTTTTCATAGACTCTGCTCAGAAATCCAAGAATAAATATTTTCAGTGTGTACTATACAGAGGAATAAAACAATAAGAGAAATAATTTCTTGTCTTAAAGTTCCAATAAATGTGTATTTTTTTTACCTAACATAACTGTAACACTATCTGTTGTAAGAAAAAACCTATTTTTTATATATAGCTCAACTTATTTTGTGACAGATATAAGATCTTCACATATTTATGTAATGAGGTTAATTTTTTTGACCAGCTTTCCCAACAGCACTTACTGAATAGACTGTCTCGTTTTCATTGTAATCCTTGCATCCTTTGTTGAAGATTGATTAACCATAGGTATGTGGATTTATTTTCAGACTCTGTTCTGTTCCATTGGTCCACATGTTTGCTTTTGTGACAATACCACATTGTTTTGATTACTGTAGCTTTGTAGTATCATCTGAAGTCTGGGAAGATTATGTCACCTGGTTTGTTCTTTTTTCTTCAAGATTGCTTTGACAGTTCTGGGTCTTTTATGGTTTCATATAACTTTTAGGATTATTGGTTCTAGTTTTGTGAAAAATGTCATGGGTAATTTCATAGGAATCTCATTAAATATGTAGATTGCTTTGGGCAGTACAACCATTTTAACAGTATTCTTTCAATTCAAGAGCATGAGGTATAATATCTTTTGATTTCTTTGAATCATCTTCAGTTTTCTTTATTAATGTTATCATTCTCAGCATATATCTTTCACCTCCTTGGTCAGTTTTATTCCTAAGTATTTTAATTTGAGTGACATTTTAAAAGATTCCTTTTTACATTTCCTTTCTGATATTGTTAATGTAAAAAATGCAAATGATTGCTATATGTTAATCTTGTATCCTGTTAACTCTTAGTGAATTCATTTATCACTTCTAATAGTTTTTGTATGGAGTCTTTGGAGTTTTCTATATATAAAATCATGTCATCTGCATATAATGTCAATTTTACCTCTTCTCTTCCAATTTGGATACCTTTTATTTTTCTAGTCTGATTGCCATGATTAGAACTTCCAATACTAATTTGAATAGAAGTGGTGAGACTGGGCATCCTTGTCTTCTTCCCGATTTTAGTGGAAAGACTTTGGCTTTTTATTGTTAAGCATTACATTGGCAGTGGGTTTGTCATAAATAGCTTGTATTATATTGCCTGTAGGCTTGTCATAAATAGCTTTTATTATGTTGAGATATGTTCCTTCTATATCCACTTTTGGAATAATTTTTTCTGTAATCATGCATGGATATTGAATTTTGTCAAATGCATTTTCTGTATCCATTGAGGTGATCATGTGACTTTTGTCTTTTTTGTTTGTTTATATGTGCATTCCATTGATGGATTTCTGAATGTTGAACCTTCCTTGTGAGCCTGGGGTGAATCCCACTTGGTCATAGTGTATGATCTTTTCTATATGTTGTTGGATTTGGTGTGCTGATATTTTGTTGAGATTTTTTGCATCTATATTCATCAAAGATATTGGCCTATAATTTTCTTTTTTGATGATGTCTTCGTCTGGTTTTGGTATCAGAGTGATGGTGGCTTCATAGAATGTCTTTGGGAGTGTTCCTTCCTCTTCAGTTTGTTGGAATAGTTTGAGAAGGATCAGTATAAATTCTTTGTGTGTTTGGTTGATTTCTCCTGTGAAGCCATATGGTTTTAGACTTTTGTTTGTAGAGAAATTTTAAAATACAGATTATATTCCACCTCTAGTGATTGGTCTGTTCAAATGATCTCTTTCTTATTTATTCAGTTTTGGTAGGCTGTATGTTTGTAGAAACTTACCTGTTTCTTCTAGGTTGTTGAATTTGTTGGCATAAAATTGTCCGTAGTATTCCTTTATGGTTTTTTGTATTTCTGTGATATTGGTTGTTCTGTCTCCTTTATCAATTCTTATTTTGTTTGTTTGGATTCTTTCTATTTTCTTTTCAATGACTCTGGCTGAAGGGCCCCAAATTTGACATAATTCTGTTTTCAGTCCAAACATGGTGATCCAAGCCCTCAAGGGTTTTGTAGGCGATTTGAGGGAGGAAATGGAAGATAACACTAAACTATAGAATATACACTGAGCTTTAAAATGAACTTAATAAAGACATCACCTCTCTACCCTGTATGTTTCTCTGTACTTAAAATTAGACCCATCAACAGTGTCTGTTCTTCATCAGAGTCAGGAGCACAGAATTCATGATGCTGTAAGTAGGAAAGTGCAAGCTCTGCTGTCCTTGGGTTGAGGCCAAGGCCTAATAATGACCTCTAAGTGTTGAGGTGAAAGGAAGAGTTGCACATTTCTCACTTTAATCTTTTCTAGCTTTTGGTTTAAGTTTAGTGAGGAAGACATGTCAAAAGCTGAGACTGGCCAAAAGCTAGGCCTCTCACACCTAACACTTGGCCAGGTTGTGAATGCAAAGGAAACAGAAAAAGAAGCTCCAGTGAACACATAATTATAAAATGAAGCAATCTTATTGCTGGTGTGGAGAAAGTTTAATGATCCGGATAGAAAATCTAATCCAGCCACAAGCATTCCCTTAAGCCAAAGCCTAATACAGAGAAAACACCCTAAGTCTCTTCAATTTTAAGAAGGCTGAGAGAAGTGAGGAAGCTGCAGAAAAAAATGTTTGAAGCTAGCAGAAGTTGGTTCATGAGGTTTACGGAAAGAAGTGCAAGGTGAATCAGCAGGTGCTGATGAAGAAGTTGCAGCAAGTTATCCAAAAGTTCTGGCTAAAATCATTAAATCAAAAACAAGACCAGGAGCTGACTGTGGCTCAGATCATGAACTCCTTATTACCAAATTCACACTTAAATTTAAGAAAGCAGGGAAAACCGCTAGACCATTCAGGTATGACCTAATCAAATCCCTTATGATGATACAGTGGAAGTGAAAAATAGATTTAAGGGCCTAGATCTGATAGATAGAGTGCCTGATGAACTATGGAATGAGGTTCGTGACATTGTACAGAAGACAGGGATCAAGACCATCCCCATGGAAAAGAAATGCAAAAAAAGCGAAATGGCTGTCTGAGGAAGCCTTAGAAATAGCTGTGAAAAGAAGGGAAGCGAAAAGCAAAGGAGAAAAGGAAAGATATAAGCATCTGAATGCAGAGTTCCAAAGAATAGCAAGAAGAGATAAGAAAGCCTTCTTCAGTGATCAGTGCAAAGAAATAGAGGAAAACAACAGAATGGGAAAGACTAGAGATCTCTTCAAGAAAATTAGAGATATCAAGGGAACATTTCATGCAAAGATGGGCTTGATAAAGGACAGAAATGGTCTGGACCTAACAGAAGCAGAAGATATTAAGAAGAGGTGGCAAGAATACACAGAAGAACTGTACAGAAAGGATCTTCACGACCCAGATATTCACGATGGTGTGATCACTCATCTAGAACCAGACATCTTGGAATGTGAAGTCAAGTGGGCCTTAGAAAGCATCACTACGAACAAAGTTAGTGGAGGTGATAGAATTCCAGTAGAGCTATTTCAAATCCTGAAAGATGATGCTGTGAAAGTGCTGCACTCAATATGCCAGCAAATTTGGAAAACTCAGCAGTGGCCACAGGACTGGAAAAGGTCAGTTTTCATTCCAATTCCAAAGAAAGGCAATGCCAAAGAATGCTCAAACTACCGCACAATTGCACTCATCTCACATGCTAGTAAAGTAATGCTCAAAATTCTCCAAGCCAGGCTTCAGCAATACGTGAACCGTGAACTCCCTGATGTTCAAGCTGGTTTTAGAAAAGGCAGAGGAACCAGAGATCAAATTGCCAACATCCGCTGGATCATGGAAAAAGCAAGAGAGTTCCAGAAAAACATCTATTTCTGCTTTATTGACTATGCCAAAGCCTTTGACTGTGTGGATCACAATAAACTGTGGAAAATTCTGAAAGAGATGGGAATACCAGACCACCTAACCTGCCTCTTGAGAAATCTGTATGCAGGTCAGGAAGCAACAGTTAGAACTGGACATGGAACAACAGACTGGTTCCAAATAGGAAAAGGAGTACGTCAAGGCTGTATATTGTCTCCCTGCTTATTTAACTTATATGCAGAGTACATCATGAGAAACGCTGGACTGGAAGAAACACAAGCTGGAATCAAGATTGCCGGGAGAAATATCAATAACCTCAGATATGCTGATGACACCACCCTTATGGCAGAAAGTGAGGAGGAGCTAAAAAGCCTCTTGATGAAAGTGAAGGAGGAGAGCGAAAAAGTTGGCTTAAAGCTCAACATTCAGAAAACGAAGATCATGGCATCCGGTCCCATCACTTCATGGGAAATAGATGGGGAAACAGTGGAAACAGTGTCAGACTTTATTTTTTTGGGCTCCAAAATCACTGCAGATGGTGACTGCAGCCATGAAATTAAAAGACGCTTACTCCTTGGAAGAAAAGTTATGACCAACCTGGATAGTATATTCAAAAGCAGAGACATTACTTTGCCGACTAAGGTCCGTCTAGTCAAGGCTATGGTTTTTCCTGTGGTCATGTATGGATGTGAGAGTTAGACTGTGAAGCAGGCTGAGCACTGAAGAACTGATGCTTTTGACCTGTGGTATTGGAGAAGACTCTTGAGAGTCCCTTGGACTGCAAGGAGATCCAACCAGTCCATTCTGAAGGAGATCAACCCTGGGATTTCTTTGGAAGGAATGATGCTAAAGCTGAAACTCCAGTACTTTGGCCACCTCATGCAAAAAGTTGACTCATTGGAAAAGACTTTGATGCTGGGAGGGATTGGAGGCAGAAGAAGGGGACGACCGAGGATGAGATGGCTGGATAGCATCACTGACTCAATGGACTTGAGTCTGAGTGAACTCCGGGAGTTGGTGATGGACAGGGAGGCCTGGCGTGCTGCGATTCATGGGGTCACAAAGAGTCGGACACGACTGAGTGACTGAACTGAACTGAACTGACACTGTAATAAATTTTCAGTGTAATTGAAAGATCCTTATATAGAAAGAAAATGGTCATCTAGGACTCTCGTAGCTAAAACGGAGAAGTCAGTGTCTGGTTTTAAAGATTCAAAGGACAGGCTGAGTCTCTTGTTAGGGACTAATGCAGATGGTAATTGAAGTTGAAGCTTATTTACCATTCTGAAAAGCCTATGTTAAATCTTATGTTAAATCTTATGTTAAATCTTCTCTGCTTGTGTTCTGTAAATGGAAAAACAAAACTTGGATTATAGCACGGCATAGTGAATATTTAAGCCCACTATCGAGACCTACCAGAAAAGGAAATGGCAATCCACTACAGTGTTCTTGCCTGGATAATCCCGTGGACAGGGGAGCCTGGCAGGCTGTAGTCTGTGGGGTCTCAAGAGTTGGACACAACTTAGCAAATAAACTACCTCTACTAAAATTCACACCGGAGAAGGAAATGTCAACCCACTCCAGTATTCTTGTCTGGAGAATTCCATGGACAGAGGATCCTGGCGGGCTGCAGTCCATGGGGTCACAGAGAGTCAGACAAGACTGAGTGACTAACACACACACATTGAGACCTACTGCTCAGAAAAAGATTCCTTTCAAAATGTTACTGTTCATTAACAATGCTCCTGATCATCCAAGAGCTGGATGGAGATGTACAATGAGATTAATATTGTTTTTATGGCTTCAAGCACAGCATCCATTCTGTATCACATGGACTGGGGAGTGATTTCAGCTTTCAAGACTGTTATTTAAGAAATACATTTCATAAGACTATAACTGCCATACACTGATTCCTCTAATGGGCCTGGGCAAAGTGAACAGAAAACCTTCTTCAAAGGATTCACCATTCTAGATGCCATTAACAATTCATGGGCAAAAGTCAAAATGACAACATTAGTTGGAGCTTGGAAGAAGTTGATTCCAACACATTTGGATGACTTTGAGGGCTTCAAGAATTCAGTGGAGGAAAAACTAAAGGTGTGGTGGAAATGGCAAGACAATTACAATTAGAAGTGGAACCTGATGACTGAATGGCTGCAATATCATGCTCAAACTTGAGTGGATGAGGAATCGTTTCTAATGGATGAGCAAAAAAACTGGTTTCTTGAGATGGCATCTGCTCCTTGTGAAGATGCTATGAAGATTGTTGAAATGACACCAAAGGATTCAGAACATGACATAAACTTAGTTAATAAATCATTGGCAGGATTTGAGAGGATTGACTCTAATTTTGAAAGAAGTTCTACTGTGGCTAAAACACTGTCAAACAGCATGCTACAAAGAAATTAGTCACAAAAGAAAGAGTCAGTTGTTGCGGGCACCTTCACTGTTTTAAAAACTGACACCGCCACCCCAACCTTCAGCAACCACCGCCCTGATCAGTCAGCAGTCACCAACACTGAGGCAAGACCCTCCAGCAAAAAGATTATGACTTTTTAAGAACTCAGATAATGGTTAGCATTCATTGAAAGTGAGAGTCACTCAATCGTGTTCGACTCTTTGCAACCCCATAGACTATATAGTCCATGGAATTCTCCAGGCCAGAATACTGGAGTGGGTAGCTGTTCCCTTCTCCAGGGGATCTCCCCAGCCCAGAGATCAAACCTGGGTCTCCTGCATTGCAGGTGGATTCTTTACCAGCTGAGCCACTAAAGAGGCCCAAGAATACTGGAGTGGGCAGCCTGTCCTTTCTCCAGGGGAACTTTCTGACCCAGGAACCAAGCTAGGGCCTCCTACATTGCAGGTGGATTCTTTACCAGCTGAGCTATGAGGGTTTAGCAATAAAATATTTTAAAAATCAAGATATATACATTGCTTTTTAAGACATAATCCTATTGCACACTTAATAGAGTAAAGGATAGTGTAAACATAGCTTTTATATCCACTGAGAAACCAAAAAAATTTTGCAATATTTGCTTTATTGCTGTGGTCTGGTCTGACCTCACAACATCACCAAGGTATTCCTGTGTGTAAGAAGTAAAACACAAAGTGACTTTGAAATGTAATTGCCATGTTTTCTAAGATATTACCTACATTAGGAAAATACTGAAGAAGGAAAACTTTGATAAGAATTTTCTATAAGGTGAAAACATCCTAAAATTTTAGGAAATATTCCATAAGGCTTGATATTAATTTTGAAAAAACAAGTGATAAGAAAGTGACATTAATTCAAAACTTCCTGGGTGAACTGCAGTTTATATTTAGCTTTACAAATTGGATGAACTAGAATAGTTTGTAAAATTAACATTCCAAGCTACAGAGAAGAGATGCACTTACATTCTGCCATATGCTGTCTGAGCTCCATTTTTTGAAAGATGAACAAGTTTCATGCACTGCTCAACTTTTTTCAATTAATTACCCAATTACTTCACAAATTATATACTTGCTGCAAGTTGTGCTATTTTGAGATATTATATTTAAATCAGTATTCTTTTTTGTGTGTTGAAAAACTCTCCATACTGATTTCACGTGGCTGAACGCCCCCTATTGCAGAATTTTAATTCATGTAGTTCAGCTTGAAATTTATTGTGTACTTCTTTCTTTTCAGATTCTGTTGATGTGAAATGCTCTAATAATTCACAGTAATTCACTTAAGCCCCCACCCCTCTCTCCCTTTCCCTCTGTCACATACAGACTACAAATAATAGTCCAATTTTCCAACAAATAAATTTGCTAATCCAATATGAAGTATGATATCATTATATATTATAAAATAATTCTCCCCTAAAGGAATCAGCCTTTTATTACTATGGGAATTGACTTGAGTCTTTCTTACTGAATATCTAAAAACAAGATAAGAGAATCAGTAACGAAATGGCATTCTCTTGGTACAGAAGCATATAAATTAGGAATTTTTTCCCCCACTTATCTGATGACAACTAGTTTGTTCTCTATATCCATGAGACTGTTTCTTTTTTGTTTATTCACTGGTTTTCGTTTTTCAATTCCACATATAAGTGACATTGTACAGTATTTGTCTTTCTTTGACTTATTTCACTTAGCATTAATACCCTCCAAATCCATCCATGTTGTTACAAATGACAAAATTTCATTCATTTTTGTGGCTTAGTAGTACTCTGTGTCGGGGAAGGCAATGGCACCCCACCCCAGTACTCTTGCCTGGAACATCCAATGGACGGAGGAGCCTGGTAGGCTGCAGTCCATGGGGTCGCTAACAGTCGGACAGACTGAGCAACTTCACTTTCACTTTTCTCTTTCATGCATTGGAGAAGGAAATGGCAACCCACTCCAGTATTCTTGCCTGGAGAATCCCAGGGATGGGGGAGCCTGGTGGGCTGCCGTCTATGGGGTCACACAAAGTCGGACACGACTGAAGTGACTTAGCAGCAGCAGCAGTACTCTGTGTGTGTATATATGTGTGTGTGTATAACTTTTAAAACTATGTATTTATTTTTAATTGATTGATGATTGGTTTACAATATTGGTTTGATTTCTGTGATACATCAACATGAGTTAACCATAGGTGTACATATTCACTTATCTGTTGTTAGACACTTTGATTGCTTCCATATCTTGGCAATTATAAAAATTGCTACTGTGAATGTTGAGGTATGTGTGTTTTTTCCAGTTAATGTTTCACTTTTTTCCAAGATATATACACCCAGGAAGGGAATTGCTGAGTAATATGTTAGTTCGGTTTTCAGTTTCTTTTTGAGAAATCTCTGTGGTTTTCTAAAGTGGCTGAACCAATTTACTTTTCCACCAACAGTGTATGAGGGCTCCCTTTTCTCCATATTACTATCAACATTTGTGATTTGTGTTCTTTTTGATGATAGCTGTTCTGATAGGTGTGATAGGTGGGCTTTTGATTTAATTCTGATAGGTGTGATAAGTGTTTTTAATTTGCATTTCTCTGATTATTGACACTGAGCACATTTTCATGTGCCTGTTGGCCATTTTGTATATCTTCTTTGAACTGGAAATTTAAAAATCACTTTAACATTTAAATACATTCCAACTGAAGGATATTTAGAGAACCTACTGTGTGTCCAGCTCTCAGTTTGTGTATTGTCACCTAACTTCATCAAGATGCTCTCCCGAGACAGAACGGTGGAATTTTACAGAATTTAATTGGTGCAGCTTGAAATATTCAAAGACCAAATGTAAACTAAATTTATTTGACCTAGAATGCCATCACTTCATGAAATAATTCAAAATAATATTGCCCTAAATAGCCACCTTCTTCATCTCTTCATAACAGCTTTCACGCATATTTTAAAGAAGAATTTTCGTGTTAACTGAAGCAGACCATTGTCTTTCAATTTTTTAGAAACATGGTACACATGCTTTCATATGTGTAAGAGTAACAGAATGGACGAGAATAAGCAAAGTTTATACCTTGGAGTCAATAAACTTTCAAGCAAGAAAAGTGAAATTATTATATATACTCATAATCTTTTTGATTCTACAGTACCATCAACTGCAGGGTGATTCACCTTTGACACATTTTTGACAAAACAAGGTACAATACCACATTAAGTGTATGCATTTGTTGCTTGACCTAGCCGAATATCATAAATATTAAAATATAAATAATTAAGTTGAAGAAAGTTAGCTTATGCATACATAGAAATGTTTTTCCTCTATAGTGTACATGTTTGCATGTGTGTGTGCATGTGCATGTATGTGCCTTTAAACACATACTTAACAGAGAGAAAGGCAGGAGGAAGATTGATTGCTAGCTGGCATGGGTATATACATACTTGTCTGCTTCTTAAAATCTCTTCTGTTCAGTTGCAGATCCCTTAGGCATTCAGCTGCAGAGTGCAAAAAGAGACAAATAGCCACCCACACATCAATACTCTAGTAGTTTAAAACACCTATCATCTAAACCATAGTTCTTTAAAAATTCTAAATACAGGTGAAAATCAGTTACATCATGACAAAAAGAAAGAACATGGTACCAACTGCAGCACTTTTTAATGGAAATAGATATGTGCTCTGGGCAAGATCTGCTGGTGAGGGCCAAGGTCAAGCTTTGAAGATTTGATTCCCTTCTTATTCTGCTTTTTAACTTTTCACAATAGTTACTAAGCCCGTATCTGTTTTGTGTTATTGATGCTTTGCTGCTGCTGCTGCTAAGTCACTTCAGTCATCTAGTACCAAGACAGGAAAAAGAATTGTGAGACTTTAAAAAGAAAATCTTAGAGGCTATATTTAAGTTTTGTTTGACATCCCTCAGTAGATATTAGCTAAAAGAACTGTATAGATTCTCCTTCCCAAAATATATTCCCAGTGCCTGGCAAACTTTGGATAGGGATTTTTTTGTTGTGGTTAATTTTACTTTTTTCATTAAATTTTCAAAAATATTTTATTGGAATATAGTTGATTGACAGTATTGTGTTAGTTTCTGGTGAACAGCAAAGTGATTTAATTATATGTATACACATGTCTGGGCTTCCCTGGTGTCTCAGATGGTAAAAAATCTGCATGCAGTGCAGAAGACCCAGGCTCAGTCCCTGGGTCAGGAACTTCTGGAGAAGGGAATGGCAAGCCACTCCAGTATGTTTTTGCATGGAGAATCCCATGGACAGGGGAGCCTGACTGCGGACTACAGTCCATGGGGTCACAGAGTCAACCACCACTGAGCAATTAACACCTCACTTCCACATGCATATGTCTGTTCTTTTTCAGATTCGTTTCCCATGTAGATTATTGCAGAGTTTTGCATAAAGTTCCCTGTGCTATACAACAGGCCCTGTTATACAACCTAATTTATCCCCGCCCAACCTCCCTCCATTGAGAACTGTAAGTTTGTTTTCAAAATCTGTGAGTCTGTTTAGTAAATAAATTCATTCATCTCATTCTTTGGATTCTGCATATAATTGATACCATATGATTATTTGTGTCTGACTTCACTTAGTATATCTCTGGCTCCATCTATGTTGCTGCAAATGGCACTATTTCATTCTGTCTTATGGCTGAGTAATATTGTGTGTGTGTGTGTGTGTGTGTGTGTGTGTGTGTGTGTATCACACCACATCTTCTTTATCCATTCATCTATTGATAGGTATTTAGGTTGCTTTCATGTCTTGGCCATTATAAATATTGCTACAGTGAAAAGTACTATTTACAGTGTGGTGCATGTATCTTTTCAAATTATACTCTTCTCTGGATATATGCCCAGGATTGGGATTGCTGGATCATATGCCAACTCTACTTTTAGTTTTTTAAGGAACTTCCACGCTGTTCTCCATAGTGACTGTGCCAATTTACATACCCCAACAGTGTAGGAGATTTCCCTTTCCACCCCACCCTCTTCAGCATTTATCATTTGTAGACTTTTTTAATGACGGCCTTGTGACCTATGTGAAGTGATATCTCATTGTACTTTTGATTTTCATTTCTCTAATTAGTGATGTTGAGCATCTTTTCATGTGCTTTTTGGCCATCTGTGTGTCTTCTTCTGAGAAATGTCTGTTTAGATCTGCCTATTTTTTGAAAATTAAAAAAAAAATATTTGAGCTACATGAATTGTTTGTATATTTTGGAGGTTATTCCCTTGTAGGTCGCATTGTTTGAAAATATTTTCTTTTGTTTGATTCCCACTGCTGTACAAAAGCTTGTAAGTTTGGCCTCATTTGTTTATTTTTGTTTTTATTTTCATTACTCAGTGTGGTGGATCCAAAAAAGTCTTGCTGTGATTTATGTCAACGAGTGTTGTATATTTCCTCTAAGAGTTTTATAGTATTCAGTCTTACATTTAGGTCTTTATTCCATTTTGAGTTTATTTTTGTGTATGGTATTTTAGAATGTTCTAATTTTACTCTTGTACGTAACAGCTGTCCAGTTTTCTCTGTAGCATTTATTGAAGAGATTGTCTTTTCTTCATCATATATTCTTGTCTCCTTTGTTGTAGATGGGCTTATTTCTTTGCTGTTCTATTGATCTATGTGTCTGTCTGTTTGCCTGTACCATACTGTATTGATTACTGTAGCTTTGTAGTATAGTCTGAAGAAGGAAGCCTGACTCCTCCAGCTTTATTTTTCTTTCTAAATTGCTTTGGTATTTGGGCTCTTTCATGTTTCCATACAAATTGTTAAGATTCTTTTTGGTTCTGTATGTGGTCTGAAAAGATTCTTCATATGATTTCAATTTTGTTAGATTTATCAAGGCATACTTTATGGTCCAGCATGTGATCTGTCCTGGAGAATGTTCCATGTGCACCTGAAAAGAATGTATATTCTGCTGCTTCTGTATGCAATGCACTATAAATAACAATGAAGTCAGTTTGGTCTAATGTGTCAGTTAAGGCCTGTGTTTCCTTAATGATTTTCTGTCTGGATGATCTGTTTATTGATGTAAGTGGGGTGTTAAAGTACCCTATATTATTGTGTTACTCCTTTTCTGGCTGTTAGCATTTGACATATATTGAGGTACTCCTATGCTGTGTGCATATATATTTATACTTGTTATGTCTTCTTCTTGAATTGATCCCCTTGATCATTATTTTGTCTCTTGCGACAGACAGTATTTTAAAGTCTATTTCGTCTGATATGNATCTCTGGCTCCATCTATGTTGCTGCAAATGGCACTATTTCATTCTATCTTATGGCTGAGTAATATTGTGTGTGTGTGTGTGTGTGTGTATCACACCACATCTTCTTTATCCATTCATCTATTGATAGGTATTTAGGTTGCTTTCATGTCTTGGCCATTATAAATATTGCTAAAGTGAAAAGTACTATTTACAGTGTGGTGCATGTATCTTTTCAAATTATACTCTTCTCTGGATATATGCCCAGGATTGGGATTGCTGGATCATATGCCAACTCTACTTTTAGTTTTTTAAGGAACTTCCACGCTGTTCTCCATAGTGACTGTGCCAATTTACATACCCCAACAGTGTAGGAGATTTCCCTTTCCACCCCACCCTCTTCAGCATTTATCATTTGTAGACTTTTTTAATGACGGCCTTGTGACCTATGTGAAGTGATATCTCATTGTACTTTTGATTTTCATTTCTCTAATAATTAGTGATGTTGAGCATCTTTTCATGTGCTTTTTGGCCATCTGTGTGTCTTCTTCTGAGAAATGTCTGTTTAGATCTGCCTATTTTTTGAAAATTTTTAAAAAAATATTTGAGCTACATGAATTGTTTGTATATTTTGGAGGTTATTCCCTTGTAGGTCGCATTGTTTGAAAATATTTTCTTTTGTTTGATTCCCATTGCTGTACAAAAGCTTGTAAGTTTGGCCTCATTTGTTTATTTTTGTTTTTATTTTCATTACTCAGTGTGGTGGATCCAAAAAAAGTCTTGCTGTGATTTATGTCAACGAGTGTTGTATATTTCCTCTAAGAGTTTTATAGTATTCAGTCTTACATTTAGGTCTTTATTCCATTTTGAGTTTATTTTTGTGTATGGTATTTTAGAATGTTCTAATTTTACTCTTGTACGTAACAGCTGTCCAGTTTTCTCAGTAGCATTTATTGAAGAGATTGTCTTTTCTTCATCATATATTCTTGTCTCCTTTGTTGTAGATGGGCTTATTTCTTTGCTGTTCTATTGATCTATGTGTCTGTCTGTTTGCTTGTACCATACTGTATTGATTACTGTAGCTTTGTAGTATAGTCTGAAGAAGGAAGCCTGACTCCTCCAGCTTTATTTTTCTTTCTAAATTGCTTTGGTATTTGGGCTCTTTCATGTTTCCATACAAATTGTTAAGATTCTTTTTGGTTCTGTATGTGGTCTGAAAAGATTCTTCATATGATTTCAATTTTGTTAGATTTATCAAGGCATACTTTATGGTCCAGCATGTGATCTGTCCTGGAGAATGTTCCATGTGCACCTGAAAAGAATGTATATTCTGCTGCTTCTGTATGCAATGCACTATAAATAACAATGAAGTCAGTTTGGTCTAATGTGTCAGTTAAGGCCTGTGTTTCCTTAATGATTTTCTGTCTGGATGATCTGTTTATTGATGTAAGTGGGGTGTTAAAGTACCCTATATTATTGTGTTACTCCTTTTCTGGCTGTTAGCATTTGACATATATTGAGGTACTCCTATGCTGTGTGCATATATATTTATACTTGTTATGTCTTCTTCTTGAATTGATCCCCTTGATCATTATTTTGTCTCTTGCGACAGACAGTATTTTAAAGTCTGTTTCGTCTGATATGAATCTTGCTACTCCAGCTTTTTTTAAAATTTCTGTTTTCATGGAATATCTTTTTCCATTCCCTCATTTTCAGTCTATATGTGTCTCTAGATCTTAAGTGGCTCTCTTGTAGACAGCACATATGTGGGACTTGTTTTTACAATCTATTCAGCCAGTCTTTATCTTTTGGTTGGAGCCTTTAATCCATTTACATTTAGGTAACTACTGATTTGGATGCTCTTGTTGCCATTTTGTTAACTGTTTGGGGTTTATTTTTGTAGGTTTTTTTTTCTTCCCTTTCTCTTTTGTTCTCTTGTGATTTGATACCTATCTTTAGTGTTGTGTTTGGATTGCTTTTTCTTTTGTGTGTGTGTATATCTATTGTAGATTTTTGGTTTATATTTACCAAATGAGAATTTGGTAATAGCAGTCAGATATATATAAGGGATGCCTGGCATGCTGCTGTCCATGGGGTTACAAAGAGTCAGACACAACTGAGCGATTGAACTGACTGATACATAAGTTGCTAGTTTCTTAATTTCAAATGCATTTCCAATATCTGTGTATTTCCAACACTTGTACTCGCCTCTTCTCATGATTGCTGCTGCTGTTATATTTGCATCTGGATGATTTCCTACCTTTACTAGATGTATGCCTTTGCTGGTGAGATTTTCCATTCATAATTTTATTGCTTCTAGTTGTGGCCTTTTCTTTTCCACGTGGAGAAGCTCCTTTAGCATTTGTTATAAAGCTGGCTTGTGGTGCTGAATTCTCTTAGCTTTTGTTGTCTATAAAGCTTTTGATTTCTCTGTCAAGTTTGAATGAGAGCTTTGCCAGGTAGTGTTCTTGGTTGTAGTTTCTTTCCTTTCATCACTTTAAATATACCACTCTGTTCCTTTCTGGCCTGCAGATTTTTATATTGAAAAATTGGCAGATAACCTTAGGAGGATTCCCTTGTATGTTATTTGTTGCTTTTCCCTTATTGCTCTTAATATTTTCTCTTTGAATTTAATTTCTGTCAGTTTGATTAATATGTATCTTGACATCTTTCTTCTTGAGTTTATCCTGCGTGGGACTCTGCACTTCCTGGACTTGGGTGACTGTTTCCATTCCCATGTTAGGGAAGTTTTCAGCTATTATCTCTACAAGTATTTTCTCAGGCCCTTTCTCTCTTCTTCTGGGATCCCTCTGATGCAAATGTTGGTGGGTTTAATTTTGTCCCAGATAGCTCTTAAACTGTCCTTATTTCTTTTATTCATTCTGTTCCATGGCAATGGTTTCCACCATCCTGTCTTCTAGATCTTAGAAGAACTTATCCATTCTTCATCCTCATTTGTTCTGCTGTTGCTTCGGGTGTATTTTTCGTTTCAGTTATTGTATTATCAACACTGTTGTTTAAGTTTTCTAGCTCTTTGCTAAATATTTATTAATCTTCTCTGTCTGTGCCTCCATTATTTTTTCCAAAATCTTAGGTCATCTTTACTGCTATTACTCTGAATTCTTCTTCAGGTAGATTTGCCTATCTTCATGTTGCATAGTTGTTCTTCTGAGATTTTATCTTGTCTTTTAATCTAGAGCATATTCCTCTGCCATCTTATTTTGTCTGACTTCCTGTGTGTGCAGTTTCCAGGCTGCTGGATTGTCATTCCTCTGGCTTCTGGTGTCTGCCTCGTGGCTTGTGCAGCTGATTTGAAAGGCATGTGCAAGCTGACTGATGGGAGACTGGAGCCTGCCCACTGGTGGGTGGAGCTGGGTCTTGTTCCTCTGGTGTACAGGGCTGCAGATGAGTGGGGCTCCATTACTGCCCTGTTGGTTGTTTGGCCTGAGGCATCCCAACACTGGAGTCTAAGGCCTATTGGGTCGGGTCAGGTCTTGGCATCAAAATGGTAGCCTCTAGGACAGCTCACCAGAGAAGGCAATGGCACCCCACTCCAGTACTCTTGCCTGGAAAATCCCATGGACGGAGGAGCCTGGTGGGCTGCAGTCTGTGGGGGTCACGAAGAGTCGGACAAGACTGAGCGACTTCACTTTCACTTTTCACTTTCATGCGTTGGAGAAGGAAATGGCAACCCACTCCAGTACTCTTGCCTGGAAAATCCCATGGACGGAGGAGCCTGGTGGGCTGCAGTCTGTGGGGGTCACGAAGAGTCGGGACAAGACTGAGCGACTTCACTTTCACTTTTCACTGTCATGCACTGGAGAAGGAAATGGCAACCCACTCCAGTGTTCTTGCCCGGGGAATCCCAGGGATGGGGGAGCCTGGTGGGCTGCCGTCTATGGGATCACACAGAGTCGGACACGACTGAAGTGACTTAGCAGCAGCAGCAGCAGGACAGCTCACACCAATGAGTACTCTCCAGTACTTCTTCCACCAGTGTTCTTGTCCTGGCAGTGAGCCACAGCCATACCCAACTCCCTAAGAACCATTCTGGACAAGCAGATAGATCTGGCCCTGTCTCCTGTGAAGTCACTGCTTTTACCCCTGGGGCCTGGTCTGCATGAGACCTTGTGTATTCCCTCCAAGAGTGCTGTTTGTTTCCTCCAGTCCTGTGGAGTTTCTTTGATGATGGCCCACTGACCTTCAAAGCCAAATGCTCTGAGGGCTCCTCCTCTTGATGCCAGATCCCCAGACTGGTAAGCCTGATGTGGGTCTCAGAATTCTCACACCTGTGGGAGAACCTCTGTGATACTATTTTCCAGTTTGTGGTTCACCCACCTGGTGGGTATGTGATTCGATTGTATCATAACACACACCTCCTGCCATCTTGTTGTGGCTGCTTCTTTGTCTTTGGAAGTAGAATATCTCTTTTAGTAGGTTCTAGTCCTTTTTTGTCAATGGTTTTTCAACAGTTAGATGTGATTTTGAGAGGAGGTGTACTAAGGTCCTTCTACTCCAACTTGTCCCCTGGTCCTCAATTTTATTAGTATTCTTTTAGCAAAGTTCACTTTAGATAGCAGCTCTTCTTTCAGTATATAAAAAAAGGCTGAATTCATAGCTAAGGTGTTCATCAAGATTCTTGCCTAGTCCTGACATTGAATCAGGTTTGTTTTTCTTAACACAGCAAACCAAAATGCTGAGACACTGCAGTTCATGGCAAAGAGAGGGCTTATTCCCAAAGCAACCAAGTCAAGAGAGGAGAAGAAGGGGAAACAAATCTCAGATTCACCTTTAGGATAGAGATGTTTGGGCAGGTAGTTCATTTACTCAGTGAGCTTCAGTCTCCTATAAGTACTTTACTCTGTAGGTCTAAAGGAATACTAAACAAGTTATACAATTTATTCTGATAATCTCTGTAGTACTGTATCTGATTTGGGCTACATGCACACACAGGTGTTTTCTTTTTCTTTTTAATAGTAACACATTAGAAGCACAGAGGTAGAATATCTGATAGAAGGTTCAGACTGAATGTTAGGAAGTCTTCAAACCCATTTGGTTTTGATAAAGTTGTTTCAATTTAGTTTATGCAAAATGCCAAAATAGAACTATTTCCATAAAAAGATTTTTAAAATTGTACTATGATAAGTAAAGTTTTGGGTGGGGGGAACTCCCAAATATAAAGGATGATAAAAATGTGGAAAATTGTGANGAAGGTTCAGACTGAATGTTAGGAAGTCTTCAAACCCATTTGGTTTTGATAAAGTTGTTTCAATTTAGTTTGTGCAAAATGCCAAAATAGAACTATTTCCATAAAAAGATTTTAAAAATTGTACTATGATAAGTAAAGTTTTGGGGGGGGGAACTCCCAAATATAAAGGGTGATAAAAATGTGGAAAATTGTGAACTCATACCTGTTGTTATATTTTGTTATATTTTTAAATATAAGAATACTTCCTGTACATACCATAGACTCCTAAAATAAGAGCTATCTGTCATGTTTCTTTGTATCCTCAGGATATAATCCACTTTTATACACAGAATAGGCACTTAATAAATTGATGGTCTTCTATCCATTTAATTTATTGCATTGTTAGTATGTGCTGTGAATTGCCACTAAGGTACTAAGAGGAAAAAAACACAGGTCCTATTTTCAAGGAGCCATCAGTCTAGAACAGTAAAAGAAGATACATAAATATGCATGAAGATATAAAAAAATTTATACACAGAATAGGCACTTAATAAATTGATGGTCTTCTATCCATTTAATTTATTGCATTGTTAGTATGTGCTGTGAATTGCCACTAAGGTACTAAGAGGAAAAAAACACAGGTCCTATTTTCAAGGAGCCATCAGTCTAGAACAGTAAAAGAAGATACATAAATATGCATGAAGATATAAAAAATATATAAAATGAGTCAAACTGAAAAAAGTATGTAGTCAAAGTAAAAATAAAATTAAATTGAAAGTTCAGTGAATGAATGAATTTGATAATGGAAAAGGATTCATGAAGGAGATAGAATCTAATGGTGATAATAGAAAGAATTTGAGTAAATGACGTAACATTATTTTGGAAGCAAATATAATAATAAAGGTATTTGACAGTAAACATATTAAGTTCCCTGGAATATACAAGGGTTTTAAATTGTTTCAAGATGGTGTTTTCTTGTGTTTAACTATATAATATTGTCTATCTAATAAATCTACATTTTTCTAGCAAAACTACACACATATATAAAGGATAAATTCATTCAGTTAATAAGCATTTGTCTAATTATAACTAATAGTGTGCTAAAAGCATAAAATGATTTTTAAAATAATAAAAGACACAATCCATGTTCTCAAGGAGCTTACTCTTTAAGAGTGTCTATATAAAAGCAATCATTTTTAACATAGTATTTGCTAATTATGAATGTTTACTTTTATTAATAACTTTAGTATGTTACTTCATTGAATATATTTTCAGGAATGAAATCTTAACCTTACAACATCAGGGATTTATTTAAAAGGGCACAGTAGTTCCTGTGCAGCTACTTTGCACAGTAGTTACATTTGATCATCCAACCTATTTTTTTAATAGGAAATGGCCCTATGCATAGCTTACCAGTTTCACCAAAGTTAAGATACAGTTAGATGATTCCTGCCTTAATAACATAGTTAGTTTCTGTCACAAGAAAAGCAAATTAAAGTAAAACACAAGTACCTTGGATATACACATATTAAGTATATGTGGGGGAAATGGCATAATATAAAAGTCACATTGTAAATATTCCTTTGGAGGTATATTTCTGTAATTGTTACTGTGGTATTTTAATTTTAGTAAGAAAGAAGATTAAAAACAGGATGCCACATTTTAAGATATTAGTAAGTCTGGGCTTTCCCATGGGATAAAATACACATAGAAAATATGGATTATGATTTTGTATTTTGTTTTAGAAAGTGCTTCAGTTTCTTGCATTGCCTCATTTCATCATTTATATGTCCTATTTGTGATCCAGTCTTTATAACTGAACTGTTTCTTTAAACTCTGAATAAATGCTGCTGCTGCTAAGTCACTTCAGTCATGTCTGACTCTGTGTGACCCATAGACAGCAGCCCACCAGGCTCCCCCATCCCTGGGATTCTCCAGGAATAGGCAACTTTTAAAGAGCCTTTTGATAACAGTCAATGTAAACATACAGGATTGACTTGAATGAAGTGTAAACTCTATAGATAATTTCAGCTAACATATATAAATTTTGTGGTTAGATGAAAATAAACATGTAAAGAGAGAAGAACAAGTGGGCATAGAGACCTCACTGTCAACAATATTAGATATCATGTTATTGTGAGAGCTAAGACAATCATAACTATATATTTCTCCATGTTTCTGCTTTATATATCCCTATTTAAGACTTAAAACTTACTAAGACTTATATAATTTCCCACCTGCATTTGATAGCAAATGACATTGTCCTCTTGTTATCACAAGTGTATAAGCATATGTGGCAGGCATTTTTTTCTATATTCAGTCATGACCAAAATGTATTCATCCCAAGGTGTACCCTGGCCAACAGGGACAAGGTTGTTCTCTTTATGAAAGAAATAATTCCTAAGGAAGACTTTTCCTCTTTGATACTATAATAGTGCTGGCTTGGTTATTAATCTGCTAAGGTGATCATGTCCTACTTCAAATACTTTCTTATCCATATGCAAATAAATCATATAAGGAACTACATACATGTACTTGATTATTGGGTTTAGTTCATAGTTAAGAGAATATGGGTATCTGAATATGTAAATTGAGGCTATAAGTGAAAGTCCGTCATTGCAATCACCATTCTCTTACATTGCCTGATGTTTCCCTTAAGCTGTTCTGTACCTGAGTGGTTGCATGGTTTTAGCCCCCATTAAAATGGATCTGACACTTCAACAAAAAAACAAATTGTGCCTGAAATTGGGACCATTAAAATTCTGCAGGGGCATCCAGAAGCCAGCAATCATAGAGGGCCTGTAAAGAACAAAAAATAAAAACATAGGAAATGTGGTGCTCCATTCCTTGTGGCGCATCTAACGTTTTTAAGCTCCAGAAGTCAGCTTCATATAGTTTTATCAGGTTATAACTTATAAAACCAAGGTTAGTACAAACTAGCTTTATAATCCTTTCAAGTGATTTCTTGGGAACTGAAATTTTCTCAATGATAAATACAGTCATCTTCATTATAATCAGCATTCTTTTCTATATGTAGTATACTTACAAGGCAATTTAGCAAATAAAAAAATAAATAAATATTTTTAACCTCTAGACGTTTTCTCTTCTAAAGAAGCAATCTGCAATAAAGAGATGTCTTTTCCAACATATATTACATATTGATAGAGGAAATAGTGGGTTTTGCTTCTAACGAAGACAGGGAGAAGGCAGAATTAGTGCAGGAATTCAAAGGAGGAGAAAAGAAGTTCAAAGTCCTTAAAAGCTAACCTTCCGCAGTATCCATTACTGCTGCCATCAGAAAAAAGAAAAAAAAAAAAGTGCTAGATTTTCAAATGGCTCCCAAGAGTCCATAGTTCAGTCACTACAGCACATGAGGGTTTCTGTGGGAGTGTATACATATTTTATTACAATCTACTTCTTGCTTACATACAAAGAAGACTAGAGCTCTTGGAATAACTCAGTTCAATTAAATAAAACTTTAAATTTTGGACACAAAATGCACAAATAGGTCAAAGTTTCAAACCTGAGATATGTCAGTAAGGACGTTGATCACCTTAGCCAAACAACCAGTTGCTTTGGAGGGGTAAGTCTAGATTTCAGAACACCTTATCACCCACAGACACAGCAGACAGTAACAGATGGGCAGCCTGTCATTGCTCTGGTCTGTTCAACAGGCAAAACTGGATGGGAGTAATGGTTGAGAGATGAAAACTGGACACATTTCCCAGTTTAAAAAAAAGGTCCTCTCTGTACTATTGAGTAGTGTTCCATGTAGAGTGGGTGAGAAAATGTGGGAGGGCGTAGGAGAGGCATTTGGCTGCAAAAAGAGAGGAATCTAGGTGTCCTGTGAGGATGGGCACTCTACAAAGATTCGAACTGTGCTCTGTTCAGCAGCTAGAGAGATTGCCCGCCTTCCAACTGAGTTGAGTTCAAGGTAGGATCATTGTGACTGAAAGTTATCTTATACCTGCCTATGTTTTGCAAGTCTGTTAGGTTCTGAATATTTCTTACACTGTTAATTATCTTCTATACTTAAGATACTACTGAAAATTTCTATATGATCTGGGAGGCTGTTCAGTACAGGAACTGTTCATCCTCAACAGGCTAGCCTTATGATGCATTTCTGAATAAACAGGTATTGTGAAATGTCTATTCCCATATCCCACAGTTGATCATTGTCCTGTCAAACTGCCTTCTCTCTATAAGGATCTTCACTGGAGAAGCACAGTACCAATGAATTGATTATAGTTGCCCAATGGAGATGGTGATGGACAGGGAGGCCTGGCGTGCTGCAATTCATGGGGTTGCAAAGAGTCGGACATGACTGAGTGACTGAACTGAACTGAATAATATTTGTCACATAAATAAAATACTTCGTTCTTAAGAAACTAGCTTAAGTTTAAACACAACAATTACATAGAAAAGAATATTATAGATTTGTCCCTTAAAGAAATTGGTGTTTTCAAGTGTGATCATAATATAAATTAGAATTTTTATTTAGTACTAGATTAGTTATATTTTTAATGTTTATCTTTATGTTTTAGCCATTTGAAATTCCGGTGGCAAGATATGCTCATCTTTTATTTACCCCCAAAATACCCTAGATGGTAAAAAAAAGTACAATCCTAAAATTCTTTTAATTCCATTTTGGAGAATTTCATGGACCGGATAGTCCATGGGGTCTCAAAGAGCCCAACACAACTGAGCAACTTTCACTTTTCATTTCAATTTGCAGCTACCTAAAACAGAATAAACAACAATTACAGGAACTAAACCCATTTGAATGGTAATAAAAATGAAAGTTTAGCAGACTTGAAATAATGTTATAGAAAAATACAATAAAATAAAGTATAAAATGCAATGCAATATTGTAATTTTTAAAATTTAAGAAATAACCTGCAAAATTCTGAGCTTGTAATTTTTCTTCAATTTTTTTATTTTAATGTACTTTAAATTGTATAAACAATATGCAGTCAAAGATAATAAAACTTTTTAAAATGTTGTATTAGTGAGAACTAAAATACTTAGCTGTATTAAGAAAGGGCCTTAAAGAAAAAAGCTTTCAAAAGCTTTCATTCTTCTTTAGAGATCACCATTTATGTCTAAATAAAACTTATTTTTTACAGATAAAATTATGCCCCTGGAGTAGAGACAAGGTGGTGAAATGAGCCTTTACGCCAAATTGAAGTACTGTTAAATTACATTTTTCTTTTCACCGCACTAGTTAACTGCTGTTTTTCTTTCCCTTTATATTGCATGTTAAAAGCTCCATACTTCTTAGCATCACCCAAGAAATGTATTATTTATTTAAATAGACTCATTTTTTTAAATGGAAGAAAAGTCACACAAAGCCTCTCAGAGTTAGCATAAATGTAAATGAAGACAAATTTTTGAACTGCGTCAATTATTTTGCATTATCAACCAAAATAATAACGGCACCTAATAAGTGTTAATAAAATGATAATTTTAACTGCCAATAAGTATCTCCATACAACACTATTTACATCGTCATCATCTGAATGACTTGAAGAGTAAACTTGAGAAATGCCAGAGAGGGTCTATGGCATCTTGAGTTGGGACCGTTCTGGGGAAAGGAGTTTCCAAGATGGGAAAAGATGTTACCCCAGAAAGTCGATCAAGGGTAAATATCTTAAACAGTCAGACGAACAGTTTAAGTGCTCCTTAATTCGCTAGTTACTAGTCCATAATAATGGGACTTCGTGGTTTGTGAGAACACTTGCTCTTCCTTAAATGCAACACTAAATCCATTTCATTCAGAGAACTGCATCCACTACCGGAGGTCCTCTCCTCTCAGTAGATGGTCTACAGTGGATATAGCTGAGATCACTAATGCATACATCTTAAAGGAGACACATTCACAGGTATCCTGCATACAGCCAACCCCTAAAAAACTTCAGTGGGAAAAGGGCATTTTCAGCCTGTCCCAGCAGAGCACTGATGGGGCAAATTCTGTCTTCATGTCTAGATACAAAACTAGTTGTATACTTATTATGGTACAGTGTTTATTTATCCCTGGGAAATATTAGAACAAAGCTTTAAATTTTGATATTTATTTCCATCAGTTATCACATTAAGTAGTTTAATATTCACATATTTTCTAGGTTAAGAATGTTCTTTGTGGATTTTTAAAAATACTTTATCTGGACAGAATAGAATGTTTTTGTTTTTGTTTTTTAAATCAAGCAAATAATTATTTACCAATGGTACCCACTGAGACATCTTCTGCAGAAATGTTAACTCTAAAGAATTTGAAATATTTGCTGGCTTTATGAGTAATAAATTTTACTAAATGCATGTGCTAACATACTTTTCTAAAGGAGGCATAGATAATCTTTGGTAGCTGTTTTTTTTTTAAAGGTCCTCAGGGCCAAGTTCTCATAAAGGCTGACAAAATGATACACCAGGCTTATTCAGCTTCAAAGGCAGAGAACCTCAGCCTTTCCTCAGGAGAGCAATACCTTTAATGACTCCAGAGACAAGGTTGTTATTTGGAAATCAACAAACACAGCCTGAATTGACAGTGGCCTCTTCGTGTTTTACCTTTTAATGTGAACTAATACTTTCTCCAATTTCTCACTTTTTCCTACCTACAAATAAACCAATATAAATAGTGAGCTATAATATTCATCCCATTCACTTCTCTATTCGATATGGCAGCAATGATATACCAGGTCCCTAGACTAATCCTTTATTTGGGGTAGAGCTTTTTTCCCAGAATAAATAAAACCAGAAATTTCATCTTAATAAAGCAAGTATACCCCCTGCTGCAACTTCAGCTACTAGCAAACAATCATTTTGTGCATCAATTTAGTTTTTTTTTGAAAGGAAAATAATGCATAGTTTCTATCTCTTTGTATATAGTGGAGATCACTAATATTCTGCTTCTTAAGGAAATGCATCTATAAATGAACAAAGATACATATGCTGCATACTGTAATACTCTGTACAAATATTTAGAAAAGGGAAACTTAGGAACACTCAGGAAAGAATTTCAAACCAGAAAGCCAATAATCTAATAGGTTTTTGAAATAATGTTTAAACAACACAACTTTAGCACTGTAGAGGCATGCTAGCACAGCAATCTAAATTACTTTTATTCTTTCATGCTCATATTTCTTCTCAGGTAGTCATAAGTCTAGACAGATGAAAAGTAGCAATTTCAACCAAAAAATATGGCCACTACCATAGCATGTAACTGAGGCAGAATAAAAAATAATCTTGATTTTTTTTCTTCCCTAAGGGATAATGTTGCCTACTCCTTTAAAACAAATCATTGTCTATTCTATCTATTCATGTTAGTTTTATGTAAGATACTAAAATGTAAAATGGGTGATGAATTTAGGAAAAATAGTTTTTTCCCATATTTGAAGATAATTAAAACAATTGCCACCCTAGAGTTAATTCTGAATTCCCTGGAATCATAAAGTCCGAACGCATAGTTTCTAATGACTGGGGCCACAGACCACTTGTATCAGAATCTCCAGGAGTGATTGTCAGTAATTCAGCTCTCTGGACTCCATCTCAGATGCAATCATCAGAATTTCAGGAAATCTGTCTTTTAATACAGTTCCTAGATATTCTGTTGCTTGAGACCACTTATATTATCAATACTTTTACACTTAAGTATAAACATGATATGGAGAAGGAAATGGCAACCCACTCCAGTATTATTGCCTGGAGAATCCCATGGACAGAAAAAACTGGCAGGCTGCAGTCCAAAGGGTCGCACAGAGTCAGACACAGCTGGAGCAATTTAGCATGCACAGGGAGAGCTTTGGGCTTCTCCCCAGGGGCTTAGCGGTAAAGAATCCACCTACAATACAGGAGATGCAGGAGACATGGGTTCAGTCTCTGGGTCGGGAAGATCCTCTGGAGAAGGGCACAGCTTTCCACTCCAGTATTCTTGCCTGGAGAATCCCCATGGACAGAGGAGCCTGGCAGGCTACACAGTCCATAGGGTCACAAAGAGTCAGACCCGACGGAAGCAACTTATTAGCATCGACATAATAAGCGTGTATAAGAGCTGTAAATTAACACAAGTATTTGATGTTGCAAAGCTATAAGATATAGTAGTGGTGGAAGTCCGGGGTAGTGGGAGAATTCAGTCAGTCTAGTCAAGGAGAAAGACTTCTACTTACAGAATAACATCAATAAGGACTGAGTTGTTAAAACTATGTTTGTCGTGCTTTCTAAGTGTCAGAAACTAAAAAGGGAACTTCAGATCCATTGATTACTATTACCTGGTTTCTATCTTTTGGTGAGAGGGCAACTCGTAGCCTTGGACAATAAATATTGATTGTTACATATTTGGTATATCAAGTTTTTTCAAACTTTCAACTACAGTATATTATAGCAAATCCCTTTTAAATCTTGAGACCTTTCTCTGAGAAGAGACTAATCATTTCTGCTCCAGATTAGATTTGTTGTCATCTGACATGCCAAGCAATTTGTCCTTCCCTACTTTTTTGAGTTGAGGCTGCTGTTCCTGAAGTCTATGATGTCCTCTTTTTTGGTTTATTCTCTTATTTTTCTGGTATATATCCTTGAATAGCTTACTAATAAGTTTTACATGGGAAGTGAAGTTTCTGAGTTCTAGCATGTCTGAAATTACTTTATTCTTTCTTCATATTGATGGTAATATAATTGGGATACAATTCTAGGTTTGAAATAACTTGTTGTTTTTTTTTTTTAATTTCAAAGACTAATTGTAGTCTTCTAGCATTCAGTATTGGAGAAGGCAGTGGCACCCCACTCCACTACTCTTGCCTGGAAAATCCCATGGATGGAGGAGCCTGGTGGGCTGCCATCTATGGGGTTGCACAGAGTCAGACACGACTGAGCGACTTCACTTTCACTTTCATGCAGTGGAGAAGGAAATGGCAACCCACTCCAGTGTTCTTGCCTGGAGAATCCCAGGGACAGGGGAGCTGGTGGGCTGCTGTCTATGGGGTTGCACAGAGTCGGACACAACTGAAGCAACTTAGCAGCAGCGGTATTCAGTGTTGGAGAAGGCAATGGCACCCCAGTCCAGTACTCTTGCCTGGAAAATCCCATGGATGGAGGAGCCTGGTAGGCTGCAGTCCATGGGGTTGCTGAGAGTCAGACACGACTGAACGATGTCACTTTCACTTTTCACTTTCATGCATTGGAGAAGGAAATGGCAACCCACTCCGGTGTTCTTGCCTGGAGAATCCCAGGGATGGGGGAGCCTGGTGGGCTGCCCTCTATGGGGTCACACAGAGTCAGACACAACTGAAGTAACTTAGTAGCAGCAGCAGCATTCAATATTACTGATTAAGTATCTAATGTTGATTGGATTCCTTTTTCTTTATGGTTGACTCGGTTCTATCACAGAACCGGAGCAGTACACTAGGAGAAAACTCTTGCAGCACTTGACTTGTTTTCTGTGAAGTCTGGAATTTTAAAATCAGTGACTTAATCTCAACTGGAGAGCAACTGAGTGGTAACAGAGAACTGCAGTGATTGCAACTTGATCACGCTAATTTGGGTGGGGCAAAAATAATGTGTTTGTCCATCTTGTCGTTGGTTTTCCCCCTGAGCTAAGGAAATACCACGGAAAGCAACTTGGCTAGAGATCACTTGAGGTCACTTTCAACACTGTCAGAGACTATCTCTGGTGAAAGGGCACAGCACCAAAAGAGAGATAGAGTCTTCTGCCAGGGAGAGAGTCAAGGAGAAGTCTTAACAGGGCAGAGTGAACATTTTACATCAGAGGATTGTGAGAGAGACTCTCAGCTCTAGAAGGGTGGAGTTGGAAAATAGGTACATCTGAAGACATGTAAATACTTCATGAGAGAAAGAGAGACAACACTTAGCGGCCAGAAAGTTAACCTAGCAGCCCAGAATCATAAGCAGCATAAGCTCAATAAGCAAACACTGTGATTTCCTTTATCACTTATCACTCTTTCCCATTTTAATTTTGGAAGAGCCAAAGTCAGAGTGGTGATTCTGAGTGAGCTCAGGAAACTGCGAAACATGTTTTCTGACCTTGTTGCAAGTTTCCAAGCCTGGATTAGACTTCAGCTGGGAGTGGGAATGGGAGAGGGATGGGAATCCTTGAAATGAATATGAAATAGAAATTTGGGCTGGGGTTAACCTCAGGAGACTTTTCTATTATTCGAAAATAACAGAAAAAAATTATTACATATTGACACATCTGGAACATCTCCAGGGAAGAAAGGGAGATTCAACATTGCTCACTTGAAAGTGGAGGCTAAAAAAAATTTTTAGAACTGTTTTGCTTTCTTATATCTAGACCAATTCCAACCCAGTAAACCAGTGATAAAGCCCTTTTAATTTTTATTGTTATTTTAATGAAGTTTTGGTAGAAAAAGTCACTAAAAAACATGTGAGCTCAGTGCAACATTTTAATCACAGGTTCTAGAAATTATTTTTATTTTTTTAATGTAATTCTGTTTTTCTTACCCTTTTTAAAATGAGTTTTGTAAATCTGGAAGACTTGGAACTAACAAACTTTGAATTTATGATGAGCACATAACACCCAATAGCTAGTTTAGCTGGTTTTTTTCTATAAATACATTTTAAAATCAAGACTAATACATCATTTTGGTTTCAGGAAGATACAATTTATATAAATGTGTAATCAATGTCATAAGTGACTTGGTCTCAGATTAAGTAATAAAAGTCCAGACAGACCAGTAAATACCATGAATATGACAACAAGATGTACAAAAAGAAGATCAGATTTGACTTGAAATGGAGCTAGGGTTGGAGCAGAGGGTCCTTTTAAAGTATCGTAGGTTATGAAGAAAAGCCTCTATATTCAAACTACTGCCTGTCTACACAGAACTGCTGTATTTGCCACTGTAACTCCTGTTGGCTGAGCAGAGATGCTTTTGCTGCAGTGGGCACCAAGAAAGTAAGAAGAGGACAGCTGGGGAAGGAAAGCTAGAGGAGGAAGAGGAACAACAGCAAAAGCTAAAAGGAAGGAGGGAAAGAGGAGAGGAAAGGTGAAAGGGTATGAAACCGAAAAGACAACCCAAGCCCAGGCTCTTTATAAAGGGTAAAGTTCACTTTATTCTTTGCAGTAAAGTTTCACTCACTTCTTGAGTAAATGGCCGTGTGCTATCACCCAACCTATCTGCTTTGAAATGCCATCTGTTTCTGGAGAATCCTGAGACATTCTCACTTTTCAGTTTCCTATTGGCATGAAAGTTTAGGAGGTGGATACAAGGTGACTTTTTTATTGAGAGACAGAAATCCAAGGGCCAGTTCCCTGGAGTTTAACTGCAGAATTTGTGGTTAACAGTACATGACAAGCTTCCTCCTAAGAGCTTCAAGAGCAGTGTTATGTTCTTATCATCTCCAGTAAATCAGGTCTCCAGAATAAAAGTGACAGGAGTTGTATGGCTTGTCTTTGGGGGAAATACCTTGATCTTTTTGTATACTGTATTAAACTTCTGTGATATTTGGCCATATCAGCCTTAAAAATAACAGAGTAAAGGACAAGGGCAGTCCCTTGGAGGGCATTCAGCAACCAGCTCATACATGGATATGTCTATGAATTCCTGTCGGAGAGCACCTAGTGGCTGCAAGAACTATGAGTCAAGACTTTGGCCACAGCAACTGAAGTTTCTTGGATAATTTTGCCAGTTTCAGTTTTAACATGTCATTCATTCTGAATTCTGGTTATGGTAGAGGCAGTAAAACTTAAGAGTGACAGGTAAAGAGTTAAGAATCCCTTAATTCTTGTTCTGGTGAAATGAGTAGACAAACCTATCTCTCTCACTAGGCAAATATAGGGATATTACCCAACCTAAAATTTATTTACTACTATTCAAGCAGTTAGTTTTTATCAAGGAAGGTCTTCTAGACAGCAGTTCTTTTGGTGAGAGGGCAACTCGTAGCCTTGGACAATAAATATTGATTGTTACATATTTGGTATATCAAGTTTTTTCAAACTTTCAACTACAGTATATTATAGCAAATCCCTTTTAAATCTTGAGACCTTTCTCTGAGAACAGACTAATCATTTCTGCTCCAGATTAGATTTGTTGTCATCTGACATGCCAAGCAATTTGTCCTTCCCTACTTTTTTGAGTTGAGGCTGCTGTTCCTGAAGTCTATGATGTCCTCTTTTTTGGTTTATTCTCTTATTTTTCTGGTATATATCCTTGAATAGCTTACTAATAAGTTTTACATGGGAAGTGAAGTTTCTGAGTTCTAGCATGTCTGAAATTACTTTATTCTTTCTTCATATTGATGGTAATATAATTGGGATACAATTCTAGGTTTGAAATAACTTGTTGTTTTTTTTTTTTAATTTCAAAGACTAATTGTAGTCTTCTAGCATTCAGTATTGGAGAAGGCAGTGGCACCCCACTCCACTACTCTTGCCTGGAAAATCCCATGGATGGAGGAGCCTGGTGGGCTGCCATCTATGGGGTTGCACAGAGTCAGACACGACTGAGCGACNCAAAGACTAATTGTAGTCTTCTAGCATTCAGTATTGGAGAAGGCAGTGGCACCCCACTCCACTACTCTTGCCTGGAAAATCCCATGGATGGAGGAGCCTGGTGGGCTGCCATCTATGGGGTTGCACAGAGTCAGACACGACTGAGCGACTTCACTTTCACTTTCATGCAGTGGAGAAGGAAATGGCAACCCACTCCAGTGTTCTTGCCTGGAGAATCCCAGGGACAGGGGAGCTGGTGGGCTGCTGTCTATGGGGTTGCACAGAGTCAGACACAACTGAAGCAACTTAGCAGCAGCGGTATTCAGTGTTGGAGAAGGCAATGGCACCCCAGTCCAGTACTCTTGCCTGGAAAATCCCATGGATGGAGGAGCCTGGTAGGCTGCAGTCCATGGGGTTGCTGAGAGTCAGACACGACTGAACGATGTCACTTTCACTTTTCACTTTCATGCATTGGAGAAGGAAATGGCAACCCACTCCAGTGTTCTTGCCTGGAGAATCCCAGGGATGGGGGAGCCTGGTGGGCTGCCCTCTATGGGGTCACACAGAGTCAGACACAACTGAAGTAACTTAGTAGCAGCAGCAGCATTCAATATTACTGATTAAGTATCTAACGTTGGTTGGATTCCTTTTTCTTTATGGTTGACTCGGTTCTATCACAGAACCGGAGCAGTACACTAGGAGAAAACTCTTGCAGCACTTGACTTGTTTTCTGTGAAGTCTGGAATTTTAAAATCAGTGACTTAATCTCAACTGGAGAGCAACTGAGTGGTAACAGAGAACTGCAGTGATTGCAACTTGATCACGCTAATTTGGGTGGGGCAAAAATAATGTGTTTGTCCATCTTGTCGTTGGTTTTCCCCCTGAGCTAAGGAAATACCACGGAAAGCAACTTGGCTAGAGATCACTTGAGGTCACTTTCAACACTGTCAGAGACTATCTCTGGTGAAAGGGCACAGCACCAAAAGAGAGATAGAGTCTTCTGCCAGGGAGAGAGTCAAGGAGAAGTCTTAACAGGGCAGAGTGAACATTTTACATCAGAGGATTGTGAGAGAGACTCTCAGCTCTAGAAGGGTGGAGTTGGAAAATAGGTACATCTGAAGACATGTAAATACTTCATGAGAGAAAGAGAGACAACACTTAGCGGCCAGAAAGTTAACCTAGCAGCCCAGAATCATAAGCAGCATAAGCTCAATAAGCAAACACTGTGATTTCCTTTATCACTTATCACTCTTTCCCATTTTAATTTTGGAAGAGCCAAAGTCAGAGTGGTGATTCTGAGTGAGCTCAGGAAACTGCGAAACATGTTTTCTGACCTTGTTGCAAGTTTCCAAGCCTGGATTAGACTTCAGCTGGGAGTGGGAATGGGAGAGGGATGGGAATCCTTGAAATGAATATGAAATAGAAATTTGGGCTGGGGTTAACCTCAGGAGACTTTTCTATTATTCGAAAATAACAGAAAAAAATTATTACATATTGACACATCTGGAACATCTCCAGGGAAGAAAGGGAGATTCAACATTGCTCACTTGAAAGTGGAGGCTAAAAAAAATTTTTAGAACTGTTTTGCTTTCTTATATCTAGACCAATTCCAACCCAGTAAACCAGTGATAAAGCCCTTTTAATTTTTATTGTTATTTTAATGAAGTTTTGGTAGAAAAAGTCACTAAAAAACATGTGAGCTCAGTGCAACATTTTAATCACAGGTTCTAGAAATTATTTTTATTTTTTTAATGTAATTCTGTTTTTCTTACCCTTTTTAAAATGAGTTTTGTAAATCTGGAAGACTTGGAACTAACAAACTTTGAATTTATGATGAGCACATAACACCCAATAGCTAGTTTAGCTGGTTTTTTTCTATAAATACATTTTAAAATCAAGACTAATACATCATTTTGGTTTCAGGAAGATACAATTTATATAAATGTGTAATCAATGTCATAAGTGACTTGGTCTCAGATTAAGTAATAAAAGTCCAGACAGACCAGTAAATACCATGAATATGACAACAAGATGTACAAAAAGAAGATCAGATTTGACTTGAAATGGAGCTAGGGTTGGAGCAGAGGGTCCTTTTAAAGTATCGTAGGTTATGAAGAAAAGCCTCTATATTCAAACTACTGCCTGTCTACACAGAACTGCTGTATTTGCCACTGTAACTCCTGTTGGCTGAGCAGAGATGCTTTTGCTGCAGTGGGCACAAAGAAAGTAAGAAGAGGACAGCTGGGGAAGGAAAGCTAGAGGAGGAAGAGGAACAACAGCAAAAGCTAAAAGGAAGGAGGGAAAGAGGAGAGGAAAGGTGAAAGGGTATGAAACCTTTCGAAAAGACAACCCAAGCCCAGGCTCTTTATAAAGGGTAAAGTTCACTTTATTCTTTGCAGTAAAGTTTCACTCACTTCTTGAGTAAATGGCCGTGTGCTATCACCCAACCTATCTGCTTTGAAATGCCATCTGTTTCTGGAGAATCCTGAGACATTCTCACTTTTCAGTTTCCTATTGGCATGAAAGTTTAGGAGGTGGATACAAGGTGACTTTTTTATTGAGAGACAGAAATCCAAGGGCCAGTTCCCTGGAGTTTAACTGCAGAATTTGTGGTTAACAGTACATGATAAGCTTCCTCCTAAGACCTTCAAGAGCAGTGTTATGTTCTTATCATCTCCAGTAAATCAGGTCTCCAGAATAAAAGTGACAGGAGTTGTATGGCTTGTCTTTGGGGGAAATACCTTGATCTTTTTGTATACTGTATTAAACTTCTGTGATATTTGGCCATATCAGCCTTAAAAATAACAGAGTAAAGGACAAGGGCAGTCCCTTGGAGGGCATTCAGCAACCAGCTCATACATGGATATGTCTATGAATTCCTGTCGGAGAGCACCTAGTGGCTGCAAGAACTATGAGTCAAGACTTTGGCCACAGCAACTGAAGTTTCTTGGATAATTTTGCCAGTTTCAGTTTTAACATGTCATTCATTCTGAATTCTGGTTATGGTAGAGGCAGTAAAACTTAAGAGTGACAGGTAAAGAGTTAAGAATCCCTTAATTCTTGTTCTGGTGAAATGAGTAGACAAACCTATCTCTCTCACTAGGCAAATATAGGGATATTACCCAACCTAAAATTTATTTACTACTATTCAAGCAGTTAGTTTTTATCAAGGAAGGTCTTCTAGACAGCAGACAGTAGTAATAAAATGTTCATAACTGCATTAAGTGAAATAACTGGATAATATCTGTTGTGCTATTGAGTTGGAATCCCCAAAGTTCGTATACAAGTAGAAGAAATGTTAGTGGTGATTGGGGAATTTATTTTAAGTTACAGAAGGCAGTCAAGTGAGTTTGGTAAAGGCTCTGGCATGCCAGCTTTCAACAGTTCAAATACAGGAGCAACCAGTTCAGATAAGGTTCCTCGCTTATCCCAAGAGATCAAGAAATCCTCCACATTGATAATTCACTGGTAAAGTCACCAATAACTTTTAAATTTTAGAGAAAGAGGCTTTCCATGATGTGTGATATCATTACTTAGATAATGGACTTGAGACTAATAAAATTAATATTTAGTCGACATTTAGACGCTTTGTGTACCTTTTATAATAACACTGTCAGCAAAGAGAGAGAATAAATCCTGCACGACTTTCAATCTTTCATTCATAACAGAAGACTATCAACATTTCATATACAACCTTGACGTACTCCTTTTTCCTATTTGGAAGCAGTCTGTTGTTTCATGTCCAGTTTTAACTGCTGCTTCCTGACCTGCATACAAATTTCTCAAGAGGCAGGTCAGATGGTCTGGCCGAAGAATTGATGCTTTTGAACTGTGGTGTTGGAGAAGACTCTTGAGAGTCCCTTAGACTGCAAGGAGATCCAACCAGTCCATCCTAGAGGAAATCAGTCCTGAATGTTCATTGGAGGGACTGATATTGAGGCTGAAACCCCAATACTTTGGCTACCTGATGCAAAGAGCTGACTCATTTGAAAAGACCCTGATGCTGGGAAAGATTGAAGGCAGGAGGAGAAGGGGACAACAGAGGATGAGATGGTTGGATGGCTCCCAGACTCAATGGACATGAGTTTGAGTAAACTCTGGGAGTTGGTGATGGACAGGGAGGCCTGGCATGCTGCAGTCCATGGGGTCGCAAAGAGTCAGACATGACTGAATGACTGAACTGATCAACATTTCATATGAATGTGACTATGCATAAAATATGTATTTTTAGGTATGTATAAGGAGGGAATTGGATATCTCTCAGATTTGGTTTATTTAATTACAAAAAGAAATTGCTTTTGTAAACCTTTGAAAAATGATTGTCTATGTGTATTACTGATTTTCAAGTGATGCAAATGGTTACAGTGATCTGAATACAGTCCAGTTCAGTTCAGTTACGTCCGACTCTTTGCAACCCCATGAATCACAGCATGCCAGGCCTCCCTGTCCATCACCAATTCCCGGAGTTCACGCAAACTCAAGTCCATTGAGTCGGTGATGCAATCAGCCATCTCATCCTCTGTCGTCCCCTTCTCCTCCTGCCCCCAATCCCTCCCAGCATCAGGGTCTTTTCCAATGAGTCAAGTCTTTGCACCAGGTGGCCAAAGTATTGGAGTTATAGCTTCAACTTTATTGCTTCCAATGAACACCCAGGACTGATCTCCTTTAGGATGGATTGGTTGGATCTCCTTGCAGTCCAAGGGACTCTCAGGCGTCTTCTCCAACACCACAGTTCAAAAGCATCAATTCTTCGGTGCTCAGCCTTCTTCACAGTCCAACTCTCACATCCATACATGACCACTGGACAAACCATAGCCTTGACTAGATGGACCTTTGTTGGCAAAGTAATATCTCTGCTTTTCAGTATGCTATCTAGGTTGGTCAAAACTTTCCTTCCAAGGAGTAGGCATCTTGGAGCCCCCCAAAATAAAGTCTGACACTGTTTCCACTGTTTCCCCATCTATTTCCCATGAAGTAATGGGACCAGATGCCATGATCTTAGTTTTCTGAATGTTGAGCCTTAAGCCAGCTTTTTCACTCTACTCTTTCACTTTCATCAGGAGGGTTTTTAGATCTGAATGCAAGGCCATTCCAAAGAATGCTGGGCACAGATCTACCACTGGCTAGGAGGAAGGCAGAGTCTGAAAGGTATGTGAGATACTACCAATGAAACATTTTTTAAACAGCTTTATTGAGATATAATTGGCATAACAAAAAACTGAAACATTTTTACTATTCAGAGAAATTATTTTTTAAGTGGTTAAGTTTTAAGAAGCCTATAGTCCTGGTATCAACAAGAAATGAACATTGTGGTTTTAGAAATCTTTTTGGCTTAAGGAAGTCTCTCTTTTTTTGTTAAGGGCAGTTGTTGGCAGATCAGAGCAGCTACTTACTCTGAAAGGTTTTAATCTGTCAAGTTTTTTTTTTTTTTCCTTTTTAAGATATTACCTATCACTCCAACACAAAATGGTTGTTCTTCCAGTGTTGTCATTACAATATTAGCAGGTATCTTTATGTAGACTAAACATAGAGCTATGCTTGTTGTTAGGTTTTCTAATTTTTTTTACTCTAAAGGGCTATTAATTTGGTCTGCAAATTTTCCTTTTCCTAAGTCAAAGTATCTTCAAAATACTCCATAAATTGTTGGAATTCAGAGATAGCCTGCAAGCCTGTTTTCTGACTAAATCTGCCACTTCAGATTTAAGACTATCAGAAAAGAAAGTATGTAAGGCAGTTGTGAGGCCTCCTGTATTTATATCAATCTGTAGTCAAATTTTGACCTTTATACCTTTATATCAGTTTGATCATCAGTTTGTTTTGCTTTTTAAACCAAGTTTTGTTTTGTTTTGTTTTTTTTCTGGGTCTCACAAGGAGATGCACCAATGGATTGATATCAGAGGGTCGCACAGTCCTTCAGTGGACTTTTGTCTTTCCCTAGAAGGGTGTGTGTGTGGGTGTGGAAGTCGGTACGTGTGTGTGGATGTCTGTGTGTGTGTGTAGCTCAGTCACGTCCAACTCTTTGTGAACCCATGGACTGTAGCCTGCCAGGCTCCTCTTACAAGCAAGCCTGTATTTAGATTATGCAAATCTGATCCTGACCAAGAGTTGAAGCTATACAAGAAGGGAGATTGGCTGTCATCTCCACCTATGTTGAAGGAGAATCACTGCTTACATACTAGGAGCTGAAAAAAATGACTTGCTCACCTGTCCTGTCACTGAGACTCCAAGGAGGGAGATGCCAGAGGATTCTCAGCAGCGTCCTGATAAAGTGGTCCAGGTAGAGCAGCAGAGGACCTGAGCCTGGTCCAAATCCAAACCCCAGCACCAAAGACAGTGGAAGAAAGTTAATCAGAGCAGCTGTTAGCATAAGCCAGTAGTTCTCAATTCAGGGCAGGGGTGGGTCAGTGAGCAATGACACGGGGTACACATGCCAATGTCTGAAGACATTTTTGGTGACCCACCTTGGAAGGTTGGGAGGTGGCTGTGCTGCTGGCTTCTGGGAGGTAGAAGCCAGAGATGTCACTCAGCATCTTACAATGCATCCTATACATACTCCCACAACTAAGAATTATCCAGTCCAGAATGTCAATAGTGCAGAAACTGAGAAATCTTGATATCAGCCTTTGTGCTAAAAATGCAAGCCATCAGAAGGTTCTGAAAGGAGAGATACCTGTTTTGGAGAAAGAGACCAAAATTTTTAGAGCTTTAGCAGAAACTGTCAAAGTTAATGATAACTTGAAAACTCACCAGTCAAAAATGGTTCCCTGAATAGGGAAGAATTATAGGTTGTGGGTGTTGGTTGTATGATTCATATTTTTACAAAAAGAGATGGAGAAGAGTTTAAGAGCTAAGGTCATGAGCAAGAGAGGATTGAGAGGAACAGCCATGAGGGTCAAGGACAAGTGAGGGCCAGAGTAAGTCTGTCTCACAGAAACAAAATGAAACATGCTCGGGAGATCCATGGAAGTAGAAATGTGTCATCAAATGCAGGATTTTACCTAGTGGTGGAATTGTGTCCCTTTAGAATAAATAAGAATATGAAGCATGGTAACAATAAGTTAGTACTGATCAAAGAACTATTGGGCTTTCCTCTTAGCTCAGTTGGTAAAGAATCCGCCGGCGATGCAGGAGACCCTGATTTGATTCCTGAGTTGGGAAAATCTGCTGGAGAAGGGATAGGCTACCTGCTCCAGTATTCTTGGGCTTCTCTTGTGGCTCAGCTGGTAAAGAATCCTGCAGTGCTGGAAACTGGGTTTGATCCCCAGACTGGGAAGATCCTCTGGAGACGGGAAAGGCAACCCACTCCAGTATTCTGGCCTGGAGAATTCCATGGGGTTGAATAACTATGTAATATAGGATACAACCTGCAGTACTAGTCTGGTCAAGGCAATAGTGTTTAGAGAGAAAATATTAAACCCATTCTGTTTGTCCTGTAGAGCCATATCAAAGATTGTTACCAGGTTCTTACAGAGCCATATCAAAGATTGTTACAGCTTCTTACCAGACTGATTCTTTTTTTTTTTAATTTTTTTACTTTATTTTACTTTACAATACTGTATTGGTTTTGCCATACATCAACATGAATCTGCCACGGGTGTACATGTGTTCCCAATCCTGAACCCCCCTCCCACTTCCCTCCCCATACCATCTCTCTGAGTCATCCCAGTGCACCAGCCCCAAGCATCCTGTATCCTGCATCGAACCTAGGCTGGCGATTCGTTTCTTACATGATAGTATACATGGTTCAATGCCATTCTCCCAAATCATCCCACCCTCTCCCTCTCCCACAGAGTC
>SJYX01019821.1:115784-142392 GCA_006410675.1 Oreotragus oreotragus | reverse complement strand
TTGATTTGCATTTCTCTGATAATGAGTGATGTTGAGCATCTTTTCATGTGTTTGTTAGCCATCTGTATGTCTTCTTTGGAGAAATGTCTATTTAGTTCTTTGGCCCATTTTTTGATTGGGTCGTTTATTTTTCTGGAATTGAGCTGCAGGAGTTGCTTGTATATTTTTGAGATTAGTTGCTTGTCAGTTGTTTCATTTGCTATTATTTTCTCCCATTCTGAAGGCTGTCTTTTCACCTTGCTTATAGTTTCCTTTGTTGTGCAGAAGCTTTTAATTTTAATTAGGTCCCATTTGTTTATTTTTGCTTTTATTTCCAATATTCTGGGAGGTGGGTCATAGAGGATCTTGCTGTGGTGTATGTCAGAGAGTGTTTTGCCTATGTTCTCCTCTAGGATTTTTATAGTTTCTGGTCTTACGTTTAGATCTTTAATCCATTTTGAGTTTATTTTTGTGTATGGTGTTAGAAAGTGTTCTAGTTTCATTCTTTTACAAGCGGTTGACCAGTTTTCCCAGCACCACTTGTTAAAGAGATTGAATCAGACTCATTCTTATCGAATCTTAAGTGGGCAGACTTCTTACCTCTGGTGGAATATCTCCTAAAACAAACATATGGTTAAAAGAAGTTAAGGGAAAATGATGTGGAATACAGACAGTCTGGGATTGTTTGACCTGGCTGAATGAAATCTGTAAAGATTGCAGGCTTGTATTCAGCTAAACAGAGGCAAGTTTCTTTGAAAAATGTTTTTAAGGACAAACATCAATTCCTCATTAAATCTACATGTTTCTAAATGGTCCTTCACTACCTGTTTTTCTAAGAGTTAAACAAAAATATTTGAAGGAAATTTAATAGGTTTCAATAGGTGAAAAAGACTTCGTATCACAACCAGGCAGAGAAAATGACATTTTCATGAGTGGAGGCCTGCCATGGAAATACTTTTAACAAAGCATTTCCCACAAAGCACCCTGGTCAAAGACTGAGGAACAGAGATATGCATATGAGAGAGCACAATGCTTGGTAATAAACAGGGCTGTTTCTTTTTAATGTGTAATCTTTTAGCTTTCTGCCTGGATGATGTTATATAAGGCCATCATAATCAACAAATTTCACTGCTGCTGAGGAAAAGAGGAAGTCTAAACACATCAGCAATTTCTTAAGAAAGTGCAAATGCCAAACAAATCAGGAATTCATTAACTAGATGGTGCTGACATTTCCCAGTGGCTTTTGGAGAACTGAACCATTCATTCTTCAATCTTTACCCAGGAGCGGGTGGCTCCCTGATAGTACCTATGAAGTGTGATTTTGTTTAGACTCAATAAATAAATAAATAAATAAATAAATAAACATGATCTGATGTGCACTCTTAACTTCAGGTTTTAGTATTTTATTGGACATGATCCAAGGTGACTTACCAGGTGACAGACTTTCCATATCTTATTCCGAATTCATGCTTATAGTTCATATCAGACCAGAGACTAAAGCGTCAGCATCATTTATACCTTGTTCTATTGGAGAGCAAATATAGTACAACTTCTTTCTAAACCTCTTCTACATTTTTCTGTAGATTATATTGGTTGCCCTTTTAAAAATATTAGTTTCATAACTTCATCCTTTATAATATGTGATTCGCTGGAGGCAAAATCTATTCCTAGTCTATAGTAACAGCAAGGCTAAATATAGATGGTAATTTAAGTAGAAACCCATTGGTCAGAGTAAGAGATATCCTAAAAGGAAGACAATAAGGACATAAAATAGCTAGGCACATGGCTTCAGCTGGTATGGGACAGGCAGAAACAGTCTATGTGAATAAATGTTGAATAATTAAATAAAACAAACTGTCATAATCACGTTAAGTAACAAATAATTCCTAGCTCAAGCTCCTTCCCCAAATCCTTCTTCATACTGATCTTTCATAATACAAGACACTGACTTTTGAATCATTTTAAGCTTTCCACAAAATGTGAAACTATTAATCTTAGTTGCATTAAGTGAAGAAATTGAAATTTCCAACATTCTATGATGATGTCAATATTATGTTAACATTTCAAACAGCTTCTTACTCTAAATCTTACTCTAAATATTGGTATCACTTTGGGCATTTTGAGATGACATTGGCCCAAAAGTGTTACATGTTGATAGAATTGTATTTGTTTCCAAAACATTAAATAGATTTTAGTTGATTTTTTTCTGAGTTAAAAACATTTTTAATTTTGGTATTGATTAAATATAGTTACTGCTTTGAGTATTATTATATTTGACTATCATTTTAGATCATTTTTCAAAGTTTGGTTTATTGTGTTTTGTCATGCAGTAAGAAGTAGAAGTAAAGAAGAATATATTATTGTTTTATAAATGTAGCAGTTTGCCTAATTGACCTCTTTTAAGTTTCATATTTTTCAGTCTTTCCTAGTGACTTCTAAAATATTTACCTTATTTTCTATTAGAAATAAAAAGTCATATTCTGTTCAGCTGATGACTCACTTACAATGAAAATGAAGATCCATAATCCTTAGTGGACTCTCAAATTTTACGGTCTGTATAAGATCACAGATGAGATCTTAAGTATCATGCTCCTGTGGATTAATGTTCCCCTATGCATACAGTCTACTTAGGCAGAGAGTTAAGCAGTTCATTTGAAATTTTCTATAATTAATATATCAAATTCTAAGACCTCTAGTTATCTAATATATTCTGTAAATCCAAGAAGTGCTCAAATATCTTGGCAAAAATGTAATAGACGGGAGTAGATAATTTTTATAAATGGTTTTGGACCTCTTACATATACAACGAGAATGATCATCTATTAGTATCAGATTCTTCTTCTACTCAGAAATGTAGTCTTAATAATCTTGTGTACTTACTTTGGCCTCTGCTGGGTCTTCATTGCTGCATGGCTTTTCTGTAGTTTCAGTGATCAGGTGTTACTCTGTTTGCAGTGTGTGCGTTTCTCATTGCAGTGGCTTCTCTTGTAGACCATGGACTCTAGGATGCACTGGCTTCAGGAGCTGCAGCCCTTGGGCTCAGTAGTTGCAGCTCCTGGGCTCTAGAACACAGGCTCAACAGCTGTGGAGCCCAGGCTTGGCTGCTCTGCAGCACGCGGGACCCTCCCGTGGCAGGGATCTAACCTGTGTCTCCTGCAGGTGGATCCTTCACCACTGAGCCACCGGGGAAGCCCTCTACTTGGGAATTTTAACCATAAGCTTTAACTATGTTCATACACCAAAACAATATGTGTTTACAGATCTTCTGAAGATTTCAAAACTGCTGGTCCTTGTCCCCAGGTTTTATCAGTTATCTTTCAATTGCTTGAATTTTGCCTTCTGGTACTTTCGTCAAAAGCTATTTATTTGGACAGTATTTCCTAAACACTTGCATATTCAAAACTATTTTGCCATAGCCTTTATACTTGAAATAATCTTGATTGAAAATAAAATCATGGGCTTTGAACATTGTTTCCTTGGATAAATGTAAGGTTTTTCATAAGACAATCTTTTTTAAAGTCCAATAATTCTACTGATGTGCCTGTGTGGAATATTCTGGGACAGTTTTTATCTGCTAAAAGTTTCCCCCTTCAGTTTGAAATTTTAAGTGATTTTGTTTACTTCAAGCAAGTATTTAGTTATAGTCTTCAGTAGTATTGTCTCATTGTTTTAGTTTTTTTTCTGGGACTCCAATTACACATTTTTTGGATTGCTTTTGTGTGATTTATATCTATTATTTTCTCCTATTATCATTTTAAATTCTACTTGACTTCATTCAGTTGCCTTTTTGCATTTCTATCTTCCCTTAATGTGCTTCTGTGCTCTTAATAATCAGTGTATTTTTCAGTTTATTGGATGCCAATAAACTTCACAATTAAAAGACATAATCAGTATACGGATGATTACGAATTATTTATCTCTGGCCTTAACTGCCCTCAATCTCCTAACTTGTATATCCATTTGCCTGCTTGACTTCTTTACTTGATATATAGTTGACCTCTCACATTTAATCAGATCCTAGAATTTTCTCCAGAAAACTTCCCTTGCAGTCTCTCCTAGATCAATGCATGAGGTCAGATCCATGCAATTGCTCAAGTCAACAATTTTTTCTTTTTCTTTATCCCTCACATCCAGTCTATCAGCATGTTCTGTTGGCTCATAGTTAGCCAGTGGGAATTTGCTGTATGGCTCAGGAAACTCAAACAGGGGCTCTCTATCAACCTAGAAGGGTGGGATAGGGAAGGAGATATGAGGGAGGTTCAAAAGGGAGGGGATATATGTATACCTATGGCTGGTTCATGCTGAGGTTTGACAGAAAACAACAAAATTTTGTAAAGCCATTATCCTTCAATTAAAAAATAATGTATCCACAAAGAGTCCACCTCCTTCATCTACACTGTTAGATAAAGCCATTATCATCTCTCATCTGGGTAACCCCAGTGACTTCCTGATTTACAGTTTCATGCTCTTTTACTCCTAGATATATCCAAAGTGAAGTGAAGTGAAGTGAAATGAAGTCACTCAGTCGTGTCTGACTCTTTGTGACCCCATGGACTGTAGCCTACCAGGCTCCTCTGTCCATGGGATTTTCCAGGCAATAGTCCTGGAGTGGATTGCCATTTCCTTCTCCAGGAGATCTTCCCAACCCAGGGATCGAACCCAGGTCTCCCGCATTGTAGACAGATGCTCTACCGTCTGAGCCACCAGGGAAGTCATAGATATATCCAAAGTGGTCTTAAAATATGAAGTAGACCATGTCACAACCCTACTTAAACCTGTGCTTTGGCATCCCATTGCTTTTGGAAAAAATCAAATTTCTTCTCATGGGGCCTGCAAGGCCCTAAATAATCCAGAAATTGCCCTCTTATCTGCTGCTGCTAAGTCACTTCAGTCATGTCCAATTCTGTGCGACCCCAGAGACGGCAGCCCACCAGGCTCCCCCATCCCTGGGATTCTGCAGGCAAGAACAGTGGAGTGGGTTGCCATTTCCTTCTCCAATGCAAGAAAGTGAAAAGTGAAGTCGCTCAGTCGTGTCCAACTCCTAGCGACCTTATGGACTGCAGCCTACCAGGCTCCTCCATCCATGGGATTTTCCAGGCAAGAGTACTGGAGTGGGATGCCATTGCCTTCTCCCTCCCTCTTATCTACTGGACTCCAAATCTATTGGTCTTCCTCCAAGTTTATTCTTACCTTAAAGTCTTTGTACTTCTTATACCCTCTGACTGAAATTCTCTACTCAAAGACTGTCCTAATGCTGGTTATTTTTATGTCATTCATGCTTCAGCCAAAATCATCGTATCCTCAATGAGGCTTTCTCTGACCATCCAATGAAATTTTTGATCCCCGCCCTATCCCTTCATAGAACCTTGTTTCATTGTTTTCATGGTGCTTAGCGCTGTTTACCACAAAAATTATCTTATTTATTTTCTTTCTTCCACTCCTGTCACATGATTTACATGAGAGTAAGTCCTTGTATGTCTTATTCATCAGTGTCCTCAGTACCAAGAAAAGGACTTGACATGTTTATACTAATTAAATAGACATTCAGTAAGTAGTGGTTGATATGGCTGATTGAATGAATGAATAAATCATTCCAAATAAGCATATTGTATTCTTTCCATACAATATGCTTGCTTAAGTGCCTTACTGTGTTTTAAGTAATTATGATAAAAAGCAGAGTCTAATTCAATAGCTATTCCTATAAAGATTGTAGGAATCAGGAAAACAATCTAGTTTGTTTAGGATCTTTGTGCTCCCTACTCATCCATTAAAATAATCCAGATAACTTTTCTTTCATAATAGCGGTCTCATTCAATTTTTCATTGTGCAAGAGACATAGGATCCCAAATAAAAGGAAGCTTTTAAAAAATCTCAAGTGAGACAAAAGAAATGAAGGGTTTTTTTCCCTTTTATTCTACAAAGAAAGATGAGTAATGCATGAATCTCCAGTATCCTCAGCCTTGGGTGCCAAAAGGGCCAAGATGGCTGGATGGAGTGACGATTACTCTGCAGATGGGTCTGCATTGAGATCTGTACTCCAACAGAAGGAAATAAAGCAAAAAAAAAAGGGCAGATTAAGAGAGCATCAAGGTGGCCAAACAGCTTGATTTACTCTCACATCTCAGAAACTTTCATTAAGATTTACATCATGATGCTGACCTCAATGGCAAACCAATTTTTTCATAGCTGAACAAAAAAGCTAATACTCTCCAGTTGGGTCAGGTAACCTTTTTCTTGCTCACAGCAAGTAATGGAGTTTGCCTCATGTGAGTGAGACTGACCAATGGACATGTATCGCTGCATTCCTGCGAAGCAGGTTCCCCATATGATAAATCTGCACTCTGCTTATTAAGATTTTTTTTTAAGCCCTTTCTCATTTTATTCATTTTTCTTAGTGAGCCTAAGAAAGGCTATAGGCATACTTTTAAAAAAATGTATAGGCCGACATTAAAATGCCCAGCATGATTTTCAAAAGCACCTGAAATAAAAATGACCTAGTACCTTTAGGAACCAAGTTCTTAAAATAAAAGTAAAAAGCAAAACACACATACAGTATTAAAGAGATTGAAGTGGTCTTAGAAATTAGAATGAATGTTGTTTTATGCAATTGATTTCAGAAAAAAATGGTTTTTATAAGTGAGAACAATCAGAGAGAGAAAAACAACAAAAAGATAAAGTGACTGTCTTAGTTAACAATCCCAGAGCAAGAAACAGTAACCATAGGGTAAATTAATGAACTAACTAATGCTATTGAAAGAGGTTGGGGCTGCAACCATCTCAGCCAGAGAGAGATCGCAGGCTTAGTTCCTCCGCCCTGACCCTGGCCATGTCAGGAAGTTTCCTTTTCCCAACCATGATCAACTGGTTCTCTCTATCTACTGCTAACACTTGTGGAATCTCCATGTGAATGTGAAAAAAAATTCTTTCCTCAGTAAAAAATATTTAGAGGAGTATATTATTTAGCTTGCAGTGTTGACAACAAACATATTTCATATAAACTGCACAAATCAAATAATGAAATCTAAGGTAAAAGAAAATTAAAAATTAAGAGCCATGTCATTAAGATATAATTTGTTGTAAAATAGTCATTTCTCTTGCTTTCATGGTAGCAATATTGTTTGTGGCAGTTTTGATGCTTATTTGTCCCAGTATCTTCATTTTTATAGAAAATGTAACTACACAGAAGCATTGTATTAGACATTAATGGCTTTAAGTTCTTAATAATTTGTACTTTGTAATTTGAGATGTAACATTCTCCAATGAGAAATGATATTCGAGTAGTCAAATAGATACTGAAAACTGAAAGTGTTTAGAAATCTTGTCTTTTAAATGATTACTGCTGCAGTATTTCAAAAGGAATCATACCACATTTTAGAAAACAACTGTGGGTTTAAAATTCCTCTAATGTTCATGTTCCATCAAAACCATATTCCTTTACTATGTTCATTGTTGTGTTAGATGTAAATTTTAACATAGCTGTATTATATCATTTTTGTGTAATTCTTCAAATTATCTATGTCATCTAGAACTGTGCTTCTCAAACCTTAATATATATGTAAGCCACATGGGATTCTGTTAAAATGTAGTTCATTGTTTCAGGGCCTGAGATTCTGCATTTCTGACTTCATACGGTGCCAGTCTTGTTTGTGGACCACACAGAAAGGCCATAATATTTTTAAAATAAAAATTAGTATTTAATCTTTCAACTTGTAGCTTTTAAAAATAAAATATATTAAGCTGCTGAATTTTTTTATTTCATGAACATAGAAAAACACCAAACTGCATACAGGTTTTTAAACTGAAGTATAGTTGATTTGCAATGCTGTGTTAGTTTCAGGTATACAGCACAGTGATTCATATATATATATACACACACATATTCTTTATATAAGTGAGTCGTATAGATATATATGTATATATATTCTTCTTCAGTTCTTTGGCCATATTTTATTGTTGTTATTTAGTCACTAAGTCCTGTCTTTTTGTGACCCCATGAACTGCAGCACTCCAGGCTTCCCTGCCTTTCACTTATCTCCCTGAGTTTGCTCAAACTCATATCCATTGAGTCATTGATGCCATCCAGCCATCTCATCCTCTGTTATCTGCTTATCCTCTTGCCCCCAATCTTTTCCATCATCAGGGTCTTTTCCAATGAGTGAGCTCTTTGCATCAGGTAACCAAACTACTGGAGCTTCAGTATCAGGCCTTCCAATGGATATTTAGGATTGATTTCCTCTTGGGTTCACTGGTTTGATCTCCTTGCTGCCCAAGGGACTCTCAAGAGTCTTCTCCAACACCACCGTTCAAAAGCATCGATTCTTCAGTGCTCAGCATTCTTTATGGTCCAGCTCTCACATCCATACATGACTACTGGAAAAACCGTAGCTTTGACTAGACAGACCTTTGTTGGGAAAGTGATATCTCTGCTTTTTAATGTGTTTTCTAGGTTTGCCATAGCTATTCTTCCAAGGAACAAGCATCTTTTAACTTCATGGCTGTCATCAACGTCCACATTGATTTTGGAGCCCAAGAAAATGAAACCTGACACTGTTTGTGCATTTTCCCATTTATTTGCCATGAAGTGATAGGACCAGATGCCATGATCTTCGTTTTTTGAATGTTGAGTTTTAAGCCAGGTTTTTCACTCTTCTATTTTTTACCTTCATCAAGAAGCTCTTTAGTTCCTCCATTTCTGCCCTTAAAGTGGTATCATCTGCGTATCTGAGGTTACTTCTCCCAGCAATCTTGATTCCAGTTTGTGCATCATGCAGCCTGGCATTTCTAATGATGTACCGTGCGTGTAAGTTAAACAAGCAGGGTGACAGTATACAGCCTTGACGTACTCCTTCCCCAATTTTGAGCCAGTCCACTGTTCCATGTCCAGTTCTAATTGTTGCTTCTTGTCCTGTGATACAGGTTTCTCAGGATACAGGTAATGTGGTCTGGTATTTGCTTCTTGTCCTGCATACAGGTTTCTCAGGAGGAATGTAAGGTGGTCTGATAGTCCCATCTCATTAAGAATATTCCACAGCTTGTTGTGATCCACACAAGTCAAAGGATTTGGTGTAGGCAAGGAAGCAGAAGTAGATGTTTGAAATTCCCTTTCTTTTTCTATGATCCAGTGTATGTTAGCAATTTGATCTCTGGTTCCTTTGCCTTTTCTAAATCCATCTTGTACATCTGGAAGTTCTCTGTTCACATACTGCTGTAGCATAGCTTGAAGGATTTTAAGCATAATCTTGCTAGCAATTGTATGGTAATCTGAACATTCTTTGGCATTGCCTTTCTTTGGGATTGGAATGAAAACTATCTCTGGTTCCTTTGCCTTTTCTAAATCCATCTTGTACATCTGGAAGTTCTCTGTTCACATACTGCTGTAGCATAGCTTGAAGGATTTTAAGCATAATCTTGCTAGCAATTGTATGGTAATCTGAACATTCTTTGGCATTGCCTTTCTTTGGGATTGGAATGAAAACTGGCCACTGCTGAGTTTTCCAAATTTGCTGGCATATTGAATGCAGCACTTTCACAGCATCATCTTTTAGGATTTGAAATAGTTCAGCTGGAATCCCGTCACCCCCACTAGCTTTGTTCATAGTGATGCTTCCTAAGACCCACTTGACTTCACACTCCAGGACGTCTGGCTCTAGGTGAGTGACCACACCATCATGATTATCTGGGTGCTTAAGAGCTTTTCTGTATGGTTCGTCTGTGTATTCTTGCCACCTCTTCTTAATCTCTTTGGCTTCTGTTAGGTCCTTACAATTTCTGTTATTTATTGTGCCTATCTTTGCATGAAATGTTCCCTTAGTATCTCTAATTTCCTTGATGAGATCTGTACTCTTTCCCATTCTGTTGTTTTTCTCTATTTCTTTGCATTGTTAATTTAAGCAGGTCTTCTTATCTCTCCTTACTATTCTCTGGAACTCTGAATTCACCTGGGTATATCTTTTCCTTTCTCCTTTGCCTTTTGCTTCTCTTCTTTTCTCAGCTATTTGTTAGGCTTCCTCAGACAACCACTTTGCCTTCTTGCATTTCTTTTTCTTGTGAATGGTTTTGATCACTGCCCCCTATACAATATTATGACTCTCCATCAATAGTTTTCAGGCACACTATCAGATCTAATTTCTTGAACCTATTTGTCACCTCCACTGTATAATCATAAGCGATTTGATTGAAAGTGAAAGTGAAGTCGCTCAGTCGTGTCCAACTCTTTGCGACCCCATGGACTGTAGCCCACCAGGCTCCTCCGTCCATGGAATTCTCCAGGCAAGAATACTGGAGTGGGTTGCCATTTCCTTCTCCAGGCAATCTTCCCAACCCAGGGATGGAACCCAGGTCTCCTGCCTTGCAGGCAGATGCTTTACCTAAATGGCCTAGTGGTGTGGTTTTTCCCTACTATCTTCAATTTGAGCCTGAATTTTGTAATAAGGGGCTGATGATAGGAGCCACAGACAGCTCCAGGCCTTGTTTTTGCTGACTTTATAGAGCTTCTCCATCTTTGACTGCAAAGAATATATATAGTCAGTCTGATTTCAGTACTGACCATCTGATGATGTTAATGTGTAGAGTCATCTCTGGGTATAGTTTCCTCTGCTATAGTCCTTGTTGGTTATTTATTTTATATGAAAGTGAAAATGTTAGCTTCTCAGTTGTATCTGACTCTGCAATCCCATAGACTGTAGCCTGTCAGGCTCCTCTGTCCATAGAATTTCCCAGGCAAGAATACTGAAGTGGGTTGCCATTTCCTTCTGCAGGGGATCTTCCCAACCCAGGGATCGAACCCAGGTCTCCCACATTGCAGGCAGATTCTTTACTGTCTGAGCCACCAGGAGAGCCATCTATTTTATATAGAGTAGCCATCTATTTTTGGAGAAGGCGATGGCACCCCACCCCAGTACACTTGCCTGGAAAATCCCATGGACAGAGGAGCCTGGTAAGCTGCAGTCCATGGGATCGCCAAGAGTTGGACACGATTGAGCGACTTCACTTTCACTTTTCACTTTCATACATTGGAGAAGGAAATGGCAGCCCACTCCAGTGTTCTTGCCTGGAGAACCCCAGGGACGGGGCAGCCTGGTGGGCTGCCGTCTATGGGGTCGCACAGAGTCGGACACGACTGAAGTGACTTAGCAGCAGCAGCAGCAGCCATCTATTTTATATATAGTAGTGTATTTATTGGAGAAGGAAATGGCAACCCACTCCAGTGTTCTTGCCTGGAGAATCCCAGGGGCAGCACAGCCTGGTGGGCTGCCGTCTATGGGGTCGCACAGAGTCGGACACGACTGAAGTGACTTAGCAGCAGCAGCAGCAGCCATCTATTTTATATATAGTAGTGTATTTATTGGAGAAGGAAATGGCAACCCACTCCAGTGTTCTTGCCTGGAGAATCCCAGGGGCAGCACAGCCTGGTGGGCTGCCGTCTATGGGGTCGCACAGAGTCGGACACGACTGAAGTGACTTAGCAGCAGCAGCAGCAGCCATCTATTTTATATATAGTAGTGTATTTATTGGAGAAGGAAATGGCAACCCACTCCAGTGTTCTTGCCTGGAGAATCCCAGGGGCAGCACAGCCTGGTGGGCTGCCGTCTATGGGGTCGCACAGAGTCGGACACGACTGAAGTGACTTAGCAGCAGCAGCAGCAGCCATCTATTTTATATATAGTAGTGTATTTATTGGAGAAGGAAATGGCAACCCACTCCAGTGTTCTTGCCTGGAGAATCCCAGGGGCAGCACAGCCTGGTGGGCTGCCGTCTATGGGGTCGCACAGAGTCGGACACGACTGAAGTGACTTAGCAGCAGCAGCAGCAGCCATCTATTTTATATATAGTAGTGTATTTATTGGAGAAGGAAATGGCAACCCACTCCAGTGTTCTTGCCTGGAGAATCCCAGGGGCAGCACAGCCTGGTGGGCTGCCGTCTATGGGGTCGCACAGAGTCGGACACGACTGAAGTGACTTAGCAGCAGCAGCAGCAGCCATCTATTTTATATATAGTAGTGTATTTATTGGAGAAGGAAATGGCAACCCACTCCAGTGTTCTTGCCTGGAGAATCCCAGGGGCAGCACAGCCTGGTGGACTGCCGTCTATGGGGTTGCACAGAGTCGGACATGACTGAAGTGACTTGGCAGCAGCAGGAGCAGTGTATTTATGTTAATTGCAACCTAATTTATTCCTTCCCCCCTTTTCCCTTTGGTAACCCTAAGTTTGTTTTCTGTGTCTGTGATTCTCTTTTTGTTTTGAAAGCAAGTTCATTTGTATGTTTTTTTTTAAAGATTCCGCATATAAGTGATATGATATTTGGCATTCTATCTGGCTTACTTCACTTACTGTGATAATCTCTAGGTCTATCCAGGTGGCTACAAATACGATTATTCCATTCTTTTTTATGACCAAGTAATATTCTGTTGTATGTGTATCACATCGTCTTTATCCATTCATCTGTTGATGGACACAGGTTGCTTCCATATCTTAGCTACGGTAAATAGTGCTGCAACAAACATGGGGTGCATATATATTTTTGAATTATATATACGTTTTCATGTTTTCACTGGATAAATGGCTAGGAGTGGGATTACAGGATCATATGGCAGCTCTATTTTTAATTTTTTCAAGGGACCTCCATACTGTTCTCCATAGTGACTGCTCCAATTTACATTTCCATCCACAGTGTAGAAGAGTTCCTTTTTTACCTATACCCTTTCCAGCATTTATTATTTGCAGACATTTTGATGATGACCATTCTGATCAGAGTGAGGTGACATGTTATTATAGTTTCAAATTACATTTGTCTAATAATTAACAGTGTTGAGGATTTTTTCCCATGCCTTTTGGCCATCCGTATGTCTTTGGAGAAATGTCTGTATTTAGATATCCTGCCCATTTTTGGATTGGGGTTTCTTTTTTTTAATATTGAGTTGTGTGAGCTGTTTGTATATTTTGGAAATTAATACCTTGACGGTCACATCATTTGCAAATATTTTCTCCCATTCTGTAGGTTGTCTTTTCATTTTGTTTTATCATTTCCTTTGCTGTGCAAAAGCTTTTGTCACAGACCCAAATGTAAGACTGGATATGATAAAACCAGAGGAAAAAATAGAACACTCTTGGATTTAAGCTGCAACATCTTGTTAGATCCATCTCCTAGAGTAATGGAAATAAAAACAGAAACAAACAAATGGGACCAAACTAAGCTGCTGTGTTTCAACCAAGTTAATTTCTATACTGATGAAACTTCCATATTAAAAATAAACAATTTCTATAATATAATTACCTAAGTATTTTGCAGTCCTTAATTTGTATCTATCTGATAACTACTTTTTGGATTACTAATGATACATGTATATAGATTACATAGTAATTCATGCCATAATGGAGGTACTTAAGAATTTTAAATGGGGACTTAACAGTCAACAAATGGCAGATAATATAAATTGAAATACAAAATGTCAAATTAGCCACTGCATTTATGCAAAAAATGTTTCTTCTATGTTTGTTTTATTTTAAGATACCAATCTGAATATCAGTGGGAAAAGGAGCAGAAGCTCTTTACCAAAGTGTTGTTATATCAGAGAGTTATTTCAGTTACTGAGTATGCGCCTCCAGAAAAAAATAGAAATATCAATCCTATTAGAAAAAGATACTTTATTTTCATTTGTCCTAAAATTATCCTAATATGCTGAATTTGTTAGAATAATGCACTCTACTGCCATCTACTGTAAGATTGTCAAACTTACAAATAGTCTATATGTGGAGATACACAAATTTACAAACTTACATAATATACAATTGCTTATTGTGGAGACAACAAAAGTCATAAGACAAGTGCAAATATTTTCTAACTAGTGGAGTCATGTACCACGTATCCAGTGCACCCTCAGGCATGGCTCCTTGTGTGGTATCCAACCTAAATAAACATCCCGGGGCGCTGGCCTCCACTCCTCTGATCTGAAAAGCATCCGAAGGCTGATCCTTAAATGGTCTTGGACCATCAGAAGAGGAACCAATGAGTCCTCATGACACAGCATCAGGAAGGACCTTTGCAGACCCTGGCACAGACAGTATACAACATTCATGTGAATGGAGCCTGGAGGTTCTGCAGGTCTGACTTGACCACCACATGACTTACCTAGTGTTGGGTGGCCTTGCTCAGGCAGAGAATGGACTGCCATTCCTGACTCAATAAGCTTTCAGAAATTCAGTCATATAGTGACTTATCCCCGTTCTGTCAGGAGACGTGTAAGCAGCTGTCACAGAGAGGAACTGTATGTTTTTCTTTCTTAAATTTACACCACAGATGTTGAAATACAAGTAACAACAATGCCATACTTCTCTCTGCTCTCTGGTTCCTCTTGCCTGTGACTGCTTTGCCTGTACAAGAGCCTGGACNGTGTAAGCAGCTGTCACAGAGAGGAACTGTATGTTTTTCTTTCTTAAATTTACACCACAGATGTTGAAATACAAGTAACAACAATGCCATACTTCTCTCTGCTCTCTGGTTCCTCTTGCCTGTGACTGCTTTGCCTGTACAAGAGCCTGGACATGGAGGTGGGCACCCTCCTGCTATTTTAATATTTCACAGTATTACTCAATACAGATTCGTAAACTATAATGAGAAGTGTACCATTAACATAGTACACTGGGTCATTCCATTTAAGAGAGAACACTTTAAGCTAAATTACTTTTATGATAACAGTCCTAAATATAGTAACTGCTAGAAACATTTTTGATAAATACTAAATAGAGACATCTGTCATCTTCTATTTCTGTCCTTTGAATGTATTTTCCAAAGTGATCACATAAATCTGACAGAAAAAAGAAATGTTTAAAAGTTGTATTCAAAGGAAGTCTGGCAACATGGTGGGATAAACTTCCACAAATAAAAATTTTCTTATTACCAACTCATAGGCAGGCTGGACACATAATAAGTACAAAATTCAAGTGCATGATAAAGTTAATAAATGAAAACATCAGAAATCTCTGGCTATCAGGAAAAAGAGAGAAATAAAGCTAAAGTCCATACTTAGCTGGTTCATGGATGTTTCCAACCTGGTACAGCCCTGAATATTGAGGCCAGTGACCACATAGGAGAGGATGCGCGACCACAGGCTGTAAGAAGTGAGTGATTTCATCCACAATCACTCTGTTACTACAGCTCCCCACATCTGTTTCTTCTGGCCAAAGCCCTCCCAGAACCTGCCCCCCCCCACCCCGTCTCTTACCTTTTCCCTTGCAAGACAATTTGGTACTAGAGCTATTAGGTGGTCTATATGTGGTGGTGAGAGTGAGAGGTGAAGGCCCAGTGTGGAGAATCAAAGTCCAAATGAGATGAGGAGGGAATCTGCGTAGGGTGGGAAATTGGTCCAGAGTGGGTTTCAGGGCCCAGGTGGAGTGAGGAGAGTTCCTATACAGTAGTGCAGAGCTGCTCAGGGGATTGAAACCAGAGCTGAGTAAGGAGGGCATCCAAGCAGGATGTCAGAGCCAGTGGGATGAAGTGGGCCTGTGCACGGGACACAGGGTACGTACAAGGGAGTGGTGAAGTGAATACAAATAACCACGTTTCTTACTGTCAGAAAAAAGGAATCGCAAATATAAGAAGGGACAAAATCGTACTGAACTCTGTGCTGTGATCTGGAGTCATATCAGTGAACTACTGGTTTTCAAATATAAAAATAGAGATAGAAATAAATATATACATATTTTTATGTGTTATTATTTATACATATCCTTAGCTCTCTCCCCTAAGGCCTGAAAGTAGTTTGAAAATAAAAACAAAGCAGTGAGCAAAGGTAGCATCAGATCTTGGTTTTGAACATCATTATTCACTTATAGGAAGAAGCTGGGCTCCTAAAGAAATGTCTGTTTCCAGGGCTGGGACAGGAAAATATAGATGTGTCTGAAACATTCTGTTGTGATGGGAAAGAAAGAAGTGTTCAAGGAATAGAGGGGTCATGTCAAAAAGAGAATAGAAGTAAGCTTCAAGGAGCTCCCAGTGCTAAATTTTGGACAATATAGCACCAAATAAATATGACACTAATAGATTGTAGCTTATTGAATAAAATAGGAAACCACAGTCCATTCTGATGAATGAATAAATTGAAAGCTTTTGTAAAGTATCCAGCTTCACAAATTGTCCCCCCAGGTACTTACTAATTACAGAGTTTAAGACAGTAACTTGAAAATGTCACTCTAAACATCTAATGTTATTCTAAACGTCATCTTAAGGGATGCAAGGAAACATTAGAATACCAAGATAAATTGAAGTTTGTGTACTACCTTATAGGAAGCAATGATGAGAACACAGCATCACTTTTGTGATACTTTGCCAAAGATGTATAAACTGAATCAAATCGTGAGGGAATGTCAGACAAAACCAAACTGAGTGACATTCCGCCAGATAATGCTTCTATAATCTCCTAAAGTGTTAAGATCACAAAAGCCAAGGAAAGACTAAGAAAGTGGTCTAGACAGAAGAAGGCAAGATAGCTAAATGCAACACATGAAACTTAATTGAAGTCTGAGCTTTATATTATAATAAGTATCAGTGTTAATGTCTTAATACTGATGGTAGTGTTGTGGTTATACTGGAGAATGTATTTGTTTGCAGAAAATGTACACTAAAGTATTTGGAGTCCCAAGGTGGTAAATAATAATTCTCAAATGATTCAGGGGCAATGTTATTTTTTTTAATTGCATTTGAAACTTTTGTGTAAGTTTGAGATTGTTTCAAAATTTTAAAATGACATTTTAAAAAAATGTCAGTGTTGCATCTGTATAAACCGTGACAAATGCAAAAGATATTTGTTTAGCCTAAAATGGTGAGATATGAAGAATAATAGAAGATAATTTAGAGCATATTTCTGCTAGTCGTGATTCTAATTACTTTTTACATATGTCAGCTAATTACATTTCACAGCACTGGGAACATTATAAAAAGCAGACCTGAGGCACCTAAAAGTTACATAATTTGCCCAAAAGTATACCAAAAGTAAGTGGCAACCTGGTGTTATGTTTATATAAAATATTTATGTCCTCTCTAGCCATACAGAAATATAATTGGTTGAGATAATTTTTCTCTGGGGTTTGCTTTAATACTATCTTTATTTAAATAAAACTCTGTTGATCCCTATAAACTGCATCAAGCTTCACATATGGGGTATTTGTCCAGAATATCAGCCAGTTCACAGAGCAGGAGCAGTCACTGAGGAGCTCATTCCAGCCCAGCTGAGTCTAGAGCCCCCTTTCCCCTTTCTGCCTTCCATATGTATATGTACGGTCGCAACTGGCAGCAGCGGTAGGGTCTGGGCAGAAGAAGATAAAACCCAAGAGATGGTCTGTCAAGACTGGGTATTTTTTATGGGGAGAGACTCACAACTGATATCAGCAACAGCAATAATTAAAAAAAAAAATAGCTAAGACCTCTAATGACACACTGAAGAAAAAAGAAAAAAATCATATCCACTCAGATGTCGGATATTCTAAAGTTACTCACATCTGGAGTAAAGTCTCATTTATTTGTGCAGTTGAGGACACCTGCCTGCTGCAGACACATTCTCAGGAAATCATGCCTATCAGTACAGAACAAGCAACTTACCCTCTTCTACCTGCCTAACCACCCCCAACCCTTGCAAATTAATGACCTTGAAGAAGAAAACTTTCTTAAATGCAAAGGAAATTTATACTAAGCTTTCATTCGTAAACACTCAGACAAACATTATGAACATTAAAAAATCCTAGCAAAAAAAAGGAAGATCAAGATGAACATGCTGATCACTATTTGGAGATTGCCAGTTGAAAAGTGGACAGTGAATATGCATGGCCAATGAAAGAAGAGAAAAATGAAATTGCTAATAAACATATAAAAAGATGTTTGAATAGTAGAACAAAAAGCTCATCTCTGGTATGCATGTGGGTCTGCATAATATGCAGGCATCCCCTAGAAGTGCACAGCTGCAGCATTATAAGGATAAAGGGAGGTCCTTTTGGGAGACCCACTTCAAGCTGTGTACCTAGGGGTTCATTTTGCCTAGAAAAGGGGATAGCCAGATATGGAGGTCTATGTCAATACATGAGCTGTAACTAGCAGTGTAAATAAATAGTCAGAGATAGGATAAAAACTTTTGAGAAAATCTCTCTGTATAGGCACATAGTGTGAAGATATTTGTATCTTGTGAGTGCTCACCAAACTATGACCTCATTAGAGGAAGATTTTAACAATCAGATGGAAGATTACCCAGTCTGAGAATATCAGTTCAGTTCAGTTCAGTCACTCAGTCGTGTCCGACTCTTTGCAACCACATGAATAGCAGCACACCAGGCCTCCCTGTGCATTACCAACTCCCAGAGTTCACTCAAACTCACGTCCATCGAGTCAGTGATGCCATCCAGCCATCTCATTAAAGCACAACCTAAATGTTGAGAGTTATGTTTTATTTAGCAGGAATTTTTAGAACATCAAGCCCATGAGGCAGCATCTCAAGTAACCCTGAAAGAACTGCTCCAAGGAGGAGAGAGGGGAACTAGGGTATATAGGAGTTTTGCAGCAAAGGGCAGATAGTTGAAACATAAAAAGATGACTGTTAATTGAAGAAAAATAGAAAGCCCAAGTTAAAAGAAATTTAGCGCTTTTCTGTGTTTGGGAAGATGCAAGGGTCTGGGCTCACTGAAATCATTCCTTTGATATGCACCTCAGCTATCTGGGGCCAGTATCCTGAGTGATCACACCTGAGTTTCCTCAGGGCTCACCCTGAGGAGTGGCTGCAGTCTGATGGCTGCTAGATGGCAAGTATTCTTTTCCTTCCTGAGTTCCCTCAGGGCTCCCCCGCTCACCCTTGGCGATGGCTGCAGTCTCAGACTATGACAGCCTTTGTTTACTGCTACTGCAGAAAACAGGCCACTTCTCACCTCCATATTAAGTTAGAAAATATCAAAGTGAGTTCAGCTAAAGAATAAATATTAACCAAAGACAGTGGAACATTCTATCCTTTGTGGGGAGAGGGTTAGCATGTTTCACTTATACATGAGATGGGTGCTTCATCCTGTTATGTGTAACATAGGAACGTATAAACTTGGCTAAATTAAACTGCATTCATCAGCATTCAATTCCTGGAATATTCCCGGTTAGAGTGGTCACAACAGGCATCTGTATGAGATCTAGAGGGCAGAAGGCAAGGGACAGCCATGTTTTACTATCTGAAGGTCACCATACCTCAGGCCTTGTTTGGAACCCACATAAGTTTTCACTGGTCTAGTGCCTCACTTTGTCAGCGTGGACGGCAGCAGAGCTCAAAGCTCCTCCAGCTACAGCCAAATCATTCTTTCAGTTTCTCAGAGTTCTGAGTAAGCTACCAGTGTGGCTCCTCAGCAAAACAATAGCTTCTCCAGCTGTTTCCATGGAAATGGAATTGGAGACTTTGAGATGAAGAGAGGCCAGCCACAGTTCTGCTGGTGATGGACGCAGGTTTCATCCAGCTTGTTCCTTCTGGTTTCTAGTTGCTGTTCCCCTTCACTTCTGTCCCTTGTTTCCTCCCAGTATCCTGCATGTGTCCTCAAGCTCAGGACCAGGCAGAAGAAACAGCCACACAAAGGCTGTTTTTACCAGTCCTTGCAATTTCTTAAAATCAGTCCCTATAATGATCCTTTATTCAGTATTTTTCCCAGTACTTTGGCTTCTTTGATAGAACCCTCACTGATAGAAGAGACTATTTTGCTACTTATTGACCTGTTAAAAAGAAAAATATTTTGATTTCTGAAATTACTAAATCTTGTCTCCCTGGGTAAAAGAGAGAATGTGAGACAATAATAGGCAAACCTTTACACCTTTAAGTGTGATTTAGGAGGAAATATTCATTCATTCAAGCGCTTTATCCCTGGTTACTGAGAAAACAGACTGAGACATAGAGTGAAGCAATAATCTGTTATCTGGGAAGTCCTTAAGGATGAGAAAAAGAGAAGTGCAGCAAGGAAGTGTGAGAAGCCATATAAAATGAAACATTGAGCACAGCCTCACCAGACAAGGAAGCTACTAAGTCCTGTGGTAGATGCACTAACACACAGACTTCTCTAGAGAGGCTGCAAGGAGACGCCATGCCTCGAGACCCCTGTGGGAAACGGGGTGGAGGGCGCTGGACCCACAGGGGCCTCCCATCTCCTCCTTCCCAGCAATCAACACTGGACACACAGACTGCTCCCGCCCCCACACTCCCCGGTTTCAAGACTGGCCCCTTTCAGCAGTTGCTACAGATGTCTGACCCCATACTGGATATGATAGTGGCAGGAAAATCCAGACATTCCCCATGTGCTGCTGCATTGTGGAAGAGAAGGGTGAGGAAGCAGCACTCCCGAGGCGTGTGACTAGTTGCATCTTTAGATGGAAAAAGGCATCTTCTTCTCTCAGAAAAGGAGACTCCAAGGGGGCCAGTAAGCCTTGTTCCTGAAAAATAGGTCAAAGAAAGATAGTTAAGGCCAGTGCTTCTGAGGAACACCCATGGGCAAGTCCAGTGAGAAGATCCCCTGACCTTGCAGGCAGAGTTGGAAGGGGAAGCTAATCAAATGTCTGAGCATGTCATTCATGATGAAAGATTCTAAAGCCTATAAACGTCTGAATCAAAGCACAGATGACACTGGGAGGTGGTTTAGTCACTAGGTCACGTCTGACTCCCATGACTCCATGGCCTCTATCTCACCACGCTCCTCTGTCCATGGGGTTTTCCAGGCAAGAAAACTGGAGTGGACTGCCATTTCCTTTTCCAGGGGATCTTCTTGACCCAGGGATCAAACCTGGGTCTCCTGCATTGCAGGCAGATTCTATACCACCTGAGCCACTAGGGAAGCCAGACACTAAGATAACAACATGTATTTCTAACTAGTTGATGTATTTATAAAAGGGGAAATGTTATCAGTACAGTAATCAGAAATGATAGTGTCATTGTTTGTAGATAATATAATTGTATCTTAGGAAATACAGAACTACTTGTACTATTACAGAAAGTTTCAGGGAGATGGATAGATAATTCTTTTTTAGCTTTTATTGTGAGAACATTTATGATCTTCTCTTTTGCAACTTTCAAGTATACAGTACATTATCGTTAACTATAATCATCATACAGAGGGTATTTTAGGTATAACTGAAATCAACATTATGTTAGTTTCAAGGATACAGCATAATGATTCTATATTTGTATATATTTCAAAATGATAACCACAGTAATTCTAGTTAACATCCATCAGCATATATAGTTACAGAATTTTTTTCTTGTGATGAGAACTGTTAAGGTTTATCTCTTAGAAAATTTCAAATATGTAAAACAGTATTATTAACTATAATCATCATGCTGTGCATTACATCCCATGATTTATTTCATAACTGGAAGTTTGTATCTTTTGACCGTCTTTAACCGTTTCTCCCACCTCACGTCTTGCCTCTGTTCTGTTGCCAGCCTTGCCACCAGTCAGTTCTTTGAATCTATGAGCTCAGTTTGTTATTGTTGTTCTCTGGTTTTTGGTCTTACCTATAAGTAAGATCATAATGTATTTCTTTCTGTCTGACTTATTTCACTTAGACTGAGTCCCTCAGGGTTCATCCATGTTGTCACAGTGGCAAAATTTCATTCTGTTGTATGACTGAATAATATTTGTTGTGTACACACACACACACACACACACACACACACACAACATCTCTTTTATCCATTTGCCTCTTGATCGACACTTAGGTTGTTTCATTAACTTGGCTATTGAGAATAATGCTGCAATAAATATGGAGAGTGTATATATATATTTTCAAGTTAGTTTTTTTGTTTGTTTGTTTTCTTCAAAATACCCGGTAGTGAAATTTCTAGCTCGTTTGGTAAATTCTGTTTTTAACTTTTTGAGAATCCTGTTTTCCATAGTGGCTGCACCAGTTTATATTCCCAAAAGCAGTACACACGTTTTCTATTGTCTTCACATCTTTCTCAACACTGTTGGCTGTTGCCCTTTGGAAAATAAGCCATTCAAATGGGTGTGAGATGGATATGTTATTGTAGTTTTGATTTGAGGTTCCCTGATGATGGGTGATATTTGAGCATCCTTTCATCTTTCTATATACCTATGAACATTTTCTTTGGAAAAATGTCTGTTCAAGTCCTCTGCCCATTTTTAACTCAGTTGTTTATTTTGTTATTGAGTCATATAAGTTTTTATATATTTTTGGATAATAATCCCCTATCAGATATGCAGGCTTCCCTGGTGGCTCAGTGGTAACGAATCTGCCTGCGGTGAAGAAGAAATGGATTTAATCCCTGGGTCAGGAAGATGCCCTGGAGAAGGAAATGGTGACATACTCCAGTATTCTTGCTTAGGAAATCCCATGGACAGAGGAACTTGGTAGGCTATAGTTCATGGGGTCACAAGAGTGAGACATGACTTAGTGACTAAACCACCCAGACTATCAGGCATATGATTTGAAAATATTTTGTTCCATTCTATTGGTTGCCTTTTCATTTTGTTGATTATTTCCTTTGCTGTTCAAAAGATTTTTATTTTTATATAGTCTCATCTGTTTGTTTTTGCTTTAGTTGCCTTTGCTTTTGGTGTCAAACCCCAAAATTAATTATCAACACCAGCATCAAGCTACTTACCACCAATGTTTTCTTTTAGGAGTTTATAGTTTACATGTGAGTCTGTAATCCATTTGGAGTTAATTTTATGTATGGTATAAGACAGTATTTCATTTTTATTATTTTGCACGCAACTGTCTGGTTTTCCCAGTGCCATATGTTGAAGAGATTATCCTTTTTCCATTGTATATTCTTATGCAAGCATTGGTTTATTTGTGAGTTCTCTATTCTGTTCCATTGATCTTTGTGTCTGTGTTTATGCCAATACCATACTGCTTTTATTACTATAGCTTTGCAATATAGTTTGAAATCAGGGACATGATGCCTCCAGCTTTGTGTTTTTTTCTCGATTGTTTTGATTATCTGTGGGTTTTGTGGTTTCATACAAATTTTAGTATTATTTGTTGTATTTCTATGAAAAATGGTGTTGGAATTTTGATGGATTGTTTTCAATCTGTATATTGTTTAGAGTATGGACATTTTAATAATAATAATTCACCCAATCCATAAGCATGGAATATTCCACTTTTTTGTATCTTCTTCAACTTATTCCATTGTTATCTTAGATTTTAGTGTAAGCTTTCAATTCCTCCTTCTTTTAAATTTATCCCTACATTTTTTCTCTCTGATGCAGCTGTAAATGGAATTATTTTCTTGATTTTTCTTTCTGATTGACTGTTATTAGTGTATAGAAATGTTTCAGTTCAGTTGCTCAGTCGTGTCCAACTCTTTGTGACCCCATGGACTGCAGCACTCCAGGCCTCCTTGTCCATTTCCTCCTTCTTTTAAATTTATCCCTACATTTTTTCTCTCTGATGCAGCTGTAAATGGAATTATTTTCTTGATTTTTCTTTCTGATTGACTGTTATTAGTGTATAGAAATGTTTCAGTTCAGTTGCTCAGTCGTGTCCAACTCTTTGTGACCCCATGGACTGCAGCACTCCAGGCCTCCTTGTCCATCACCAACTCCCAGAATTTATTCAAACTCATGTCCATTGAGTCAGTGATGCCATTCAGCCATCTCATTCTGTCGTCCCCTTCTCCCCCCGCCTTCAATCTTTCCTAGTAACAGATTTCTGTATATTGATTTTATATTCTAAAACTTAATTCATTTATTTTAACAATTTTTTGATGAAGTCTTTAGAGTTTTCTGTATCTAGTATGTCATCCGCAAACAATGACAGTTTTACTTCTTCCTTTCCAATTTGGATGCCTTTTGTTTTTTCTTACCTAATTGCTCTGGCTAAGTCTTCCAAATCTGTGTTGAATAAAAGTGGCAAGAGTGAGTATCCTTGTCTTATTTGTGAGCTTAGACAAGAAGCTTTCAGCTATTCACTACTGAGTATAATATATGCTGTGGGCTTGTCATATGTGGCCTTTATTATGTTGAGGTATGTTCCCTATGTACTCACTCTATTGAGAGTTTTTACTCTAAACAGATTTTGAATTTTGTCAAGCGCCTTTTCTGCATCCATTGAAATGATCGTGATTTTTATCATTCGTTTTGTTAATGTGTTATGTCACATTGATTGATTTGCAGATGTCAAACCTCTCTTGCATCTCTGGAACTGGAATAAGTTCAACTTATGATGTACTGCTGAATTTGGTTTGCCATTTGTTGAGGATTTTTACATCTGTGTGCATCAGGACTGTTAGCCTATAATATTTAAAATTTTTGTTTCCTTGTGACATTCTTATCTGGTTTTGGTGTCAGGGTAATGTTGGCTTTGTAAAATGAGTCTAGAATTGTTCCTTCTTCTATTTTCTGGAAGAGTCTAAAAAGAATTGACATTAATTCTTTGAGTATTTGGTAGAATTCATCAGTGAAGCCATCTGGTCCTGGATTTTTGTTTGTTGGGAGGTTTCTGATTGCCAAGTCAACCTCCTTACTGGAAATCAATCTGTTCAAATTTTCTGGTCCTTCACGATTGAGTCTTGGGAGGTTTATGTTTCTAGGAATTTATCCATATGTTTTATGTTGTCCAGTTTGTTGGCATGTAATTGTTTGTACTAACCTCTTCTGATCCTTTGTACTTCTATGGTATCAGTTATAGTGGGTTTTCTGTCATGTCTGATTTTATTTATTTGACTCTTCTTTTTTTCTTGGTGAATCTAGCTAAAGCGTTTTCAGTTTTCTTTATCTTTTCAAAGAACACGCTGTTACTTTCATTGATCTTTTCTGTGTCTTTTTAGTCTCTATTTTATTTATTTCTGCTCCAATCTTTGTTATTCCCTTTTTTCTGCTAACTTTGGCTTCATTTGCTCCTTTTCTAGTTCATTGAGGTATAAAGTTATGTTGTTTATTTGAGATCTTTCTTGTTTCTTGATGTAGGTATTTACCACTATGAATTTTTCTCTTAGAACTGCTTTTGCTGCATATTAGCTTTTATTTATACAAAGAGCCATATTATATAGATTGGAACCATGATGTGAAATGAGCAAGAGCTGTATAAAGGAAACATTAAAATTGCTTCAGTTAAGAAAATAAACATGCAGACAGAGTAATATTACATAATCTTGAATATGAAGAATCAATATCACAGTGTTATCAACTGTAACTAAGATAAACATATCGCAATCCTAATAAAAATAAAGATGAGATGTTTTATTAAACAAAATAAATTCATTCTAAAGTGTCTTCATGTGGAAAAATAAATAAGCAAGAATAGCCAGAGAAAGATAGGCAGGTGGATTCTTAACCACTGGACCATCAGGGAAGTCCTACAAATCAGCTCTGAAAAGATTTGTAATTCAATAAACAATGTTAGAGATGGTTTATTGAAACTTTATTAATTGAGTTTATAGGGGAACTCAATACCCACATAAAATAATTACCATTTGGATCACAGGTTTAAATGTAAAAAGCAAATGGAAACTACTAGGACTTCCCTGAAGTGAAGTCGCTCAGTCGTGTCTGACTCTTTGTGACCCCGTGGACTGTAACCTACCAGGCTTCTCTGTCCATGGGATTCTCCAGGTAAGACTACTGGAGTGTGTTGCCATTTCCTTCTCCAGGGGATCTTCCCAACCTAGGGATTGAACCCAGGTCTCCCACATTGCAGGCAGGTGCTTTAACCTCTGAGCCACCTTCAGGGACTTCCCTAGTAGGGACTAGATCTGATAGATAGAGTGCCTGATGAACTACGAATGGAGGTTTGTGACACTGTACAGAAGACACGGATCAAGACCATCCCCATGGAAAAGAAATGCAAAAAAGGCAAAATGGCTGTCTGGGGAGGCCTTACAAATAGCTGTGAAAAGAAGAGAAGTGAAAAGCAAAGGAGAAAAGGAAAGATATAAGCATGTGAATGCAGAGTTCCAAAGAATAGCAAGAAGAGATAAGACAGCCTTCCTCAGCAATCAATGCAAAGAAATAGAGGAAAACAACAGAATGGGAAAGATTAGAGATCTCTTCAAGAAAGTTAGTGATACCAAGGGAACATTTCATGCAAAGATGGGCTGGATAAAGGACAGAAATGGTATGGACCTAACAGAAGCTGAAGATATTAAGAAGAGGTGGCAAGAATACACAGAAGAACTGTACAAAAAAGATCTTCATGACCCGGATAATCACAATGGTGTGACCACTCACCTAGAGCCAGACATCCTGGAATGCGAAGTCAAGTGGGCCTTAGAAAGCATCACTACGAACAAAGCTAATGGAGGTGATGGCATTCCAGTTGAGCTATTTCAAATACTGAAAGATGATGCTGTGAAAGTGCTGCACTCAATATGCCAGCAAATTTGGAAAACTCAGCAGTGGCCGCAGGACAGGAAAAGGTCAGTTTTCATTCCAATTCCAAAGAAAGGCAATGCCAAAGAATGCTCAAACTACCGCACAGTTGCACTCATCTCACATGCTAGTAAAGTAATGCTCAAAATTCTCCAAGCCAGGCTTCAGCAAGATGTGAACCGTGAACTCCCTGATGTTCAAGCTGGTTTTAGAAAAGGCAGAGGAACCAGAGATCAAATTGCCAACATCCACTGGATCATGGAAAAAGCAAGAGAGTTCCAGAAAAACATCTATTTC
>SJYX01019821.1:102319-115485 GCA_006410675.1 Oreotragus oreotragus | reverse complement strand
GAGCCTTTGACTGTGTGGATCACAATAAACTGTGGAAAATTCTGAAAGAGATGGGAATACCAGACCACCTGACCTGCCTCTTGAGAAACCTATATGCAGGTCAGGAAGCCATAGTTAGAACTGGACATGGAACAACAGACTGGTTCCAAATAGGAAAAGGAGTACGTCAAGGCTGTATATTGTCACCCTGCTTATTTAACTTCTATGCAGAGTACATCATGAGAAACGCTGGGCTGGAAGAAGCACAAACTGGAATCAAGATTGCCGGGAGAAATATCAGTCACCTCAGATATGCAGATGACACCACCCTTATGGCAGAAAGTGAAGAGGAACTAAAAAGCCTCTTGATGAAAGTAGAAGAGAGTGAAAAAGTTGGCTTAAAGCTCAACATTCAGAAAACGAAGATCATGGCATCCGGTCCCATCACTTCATGGGAAATAGATGGGGAAACAGTGGAAACAGTGTCAGACTTTATTTTTTGGGGCTCCAAAATCACTGCAGATGGTGACTGCAGCCATGAAATTAAGACACTTACTCCTTGGAAGGAAAGTTCTGACCAACCTACACAGCATATTCAAAAGCAGAGACATTACTTTGCCAACAAAGGTCCGTCTAGTCAAGGCTATGGTTTTTCCAATGGTCATGTATGGATGTGAGAGTTGGACTGTGAAGAAGGTTGAGCACCGTAGAATTGATGGTTTTGAACTGTGGTGTTGGAGAAGACTCTTGAGAGTCCCTTGGACTGCAAGGAGATCCAACCAGTCCATTCTAAAGGAGATCAGTCCTGGGTATTCATTGGAAGGACTGATGCTAAAGCTGAAGCTCCAATACTTTGGGCACCTCATGCAAAAAGTTGACTCCCTGGAAAAGACCCTGATGCTGGGAGGGATTGGGGGCAGGAGGAGAAGGGGACGACAGAGGATGAGATGGCCGGATGGCATCAGCGACCTGACGGACATGAGTCTGAGTGAACTCCAGGAGTTGGTGATGGACAGGGAGGCCTGGCGTGCTGCGATTCATGGGGTCGCAAAGAGTCAGACACGACTGAGCGACTGAACTGAACTTTGGCACCTGAAGAATGTTGTAATACAACATCTGTTGAGCCCTAGAAGAATATCTGGAGAAGGCAATGACAACCCACTCTGGTACTCTTGCCTGGAAAATCCCATGTACGGAGGAGCCTGGTAGGCTGCAGTCCATGGGTTCACTAAGAGTTGGACATGATTGAGTGACTTCACTTTCGCTTTTCATTTTCATGCATTGGAGAAGGCAATGGCAACCCACTCCAGTGTTCTTGCCTAGAGAATCCCAGGGACGTTGGAGCTTGGTAGGCTGCTGTCTACAGGGTTGCACAGAGTCGGACACAACTGAAGTGACTTGGCGGTGGCGGGAGCAGCAGCAGCAGAATTCCTATTCAGTAAGGCTGGCATAGGATGGATAATTAGAATTTTTAAAGTTTTCAGGTGATGGTGATGTTGCTATTCTGGGAACCAACCTTAGATTAATGGTTCATGACTACACAATACAATTACCAGTATCACCAGGAAGCACGTTAAAATTAAAATACTTGATCCTCCCTCTATTCACTTACCTCCTACCTTAGCAACTAAATTAGTCTCAGAGATAAAGACTTGGGATATCCATTTTAAAGAACCTTCACAGGTGATTTACGAAACAGTTGTCAGGCTAGATGAGGCCAGCAGGGTACGGTTTTGTTCACCCATCCTATAAATGAAGAGCTTAAACTAGCAACTGTTTATCTCTGATTTCCTGTTATAACAAAAATGAACTCATTATCAGCAGGGGTTTCTGTTTCTTGCTGCCAACAGCATTCTTAACAGATACCATGATCATCTCTAAAATAAATGTAGTTGCAGCTAAAGCAATCAAGATACTGGTATTAGTGAAAGAACAGGTATACAGACCAACGGAAAAAAAACAGAACTCAGAAATAGACCTACACATACATGGCCAATTGTTTTCAACAAAGTTGGCTAGGTAACTCAAGAGAAAGGTAATAAAGTAAAACAAATGGTGCTGAAACAACCTGACATCAAACACATGCAAAAATTACGTGACATACAAAAATGCAAAATGGATTGCAGATTTAAATGTAAATCTGAAAACTATAATGTTTACAGAAGAAAACACATAGGAGAAAGTCTTTGTGATCCTGGGTCACAAAGATTTCTTAGGACACAGAAAGCATGCATAAAAGAAAAAAAAAATGAAGTGCACTTTTGTGAATGCTTACAGCAGCATTATTCATAATTGCCAAAAGCTGAGTACAAAGTAAATGTTTATCAAGTGGTGAATGGATAACTTCCATATAGCTATACAACTGAATACCAGCTCGGACGGTAAAGCATCTACCTACAATGTGGGAGACCCAGGTTCAATCCCTGGTTTGGGAAAATCCCACGGACGGAGGAGTCCATGGAGTTGCAGAGTCGGACACGACTAAGCGACTTCACTTTCTATGTTTCCTCAATGTCCTTAAGAGAAAGCCCCAAATCATTTCTATGTTCTATGAGTTTCTCACAACCCTGTCTAATTACCTTCTCATCTCTTAGCAGTCACATCACCCCAAGGCACATCACAAACTTCCTAACATTTAAGCTTTGCATAGATTGTTCCCTTTCCTGGAAAACCCTCTTGCTTGCTTTTCTACTCTTAAATACCAAGCTTAAACTCGGTTACCTCCTCTGGGAGACCTCAAGCCTCATATATGGGGTTTAATCATTCCATTTTTAGGGAGTGCATTGCTACATATTTTAGAGAATATCTGCTTAGTGGGCCCCTTCGGCCAGACTAGGCATTATTAGATAGCAGAGACTCTCTTAAATTATCTTTATATTCCCAAAGCCTGGTGTAGCGACAGGTACAAAGTGTATTTACAATATATGTTTAATGAAATGAACTTTATAAATGCCAAAAATAAAAACCAAAGTATTATTTTATCTAATCTGGATAGTCTATAAATTTTAGTTTTTGTGACAAATCTGAATGATTTATTTTAGCAAATAAATCTGAAGCAAATCTGAATGATTTTAGCTTTGTTAACTACTTAAAACAAAAACAAATACCATCATTTCCAATAATTATGAACGTCATTAAGGTTTTACATTTACTGTAAGAATACTGGGCAGGACCAAATACTAACAGCATGTTACAAAGGTCCATACAGTCAAAGGTATTTTTCCCAGTAGTCATGTACAGCTGTGAGAGTTGGACCTCATAAAGAAGGTTGAGCACTGAAGAATGGTATTTTCGAACTAAGGTGCTGGAGAAGATTCTTGAGAGTCCCTCGGACAGCAAGGACATCAAACCAGTCAATCCTAAAGGAAATCAACCCTGAATATTATTGGAAGCACTGATGCTGAAGCGCCAATACTTTGGCCACCTGCTGTGAAGAGCTGACTCACTGGAAAAGACCCTGATGCTGGGAAAGACTGAGGGCAAGAGGAGAAGGGGACGACAGAGGATGAGATGGCTGGATGGCATCTGACTCAATGGACATGAGGTTTGAGCAAACTCTGGGAGACAGTGAAGGACAGGGAAGCCTGGCATGCTGCAGGCGATGGGATTACAAAAGAGTTGGACATGACGTAGCGACTGAATAACAACAACAAAACACAATTATCAAGTCCAAAAAACACTTCTAACTTAATTTATCCCAAATATAAAAATAAGAAAGCAAAGCAGATATGCATAGATAACTAAAGGTCACGAATTGGTTTGTGTTCATCTCCATGTAATCTTTAAGTAGAGGAGGGGCTGCTGCTGCTGCTAAGTCACTTCAGTCGTGTCCGACTCTGTGTGACCCCATAGACGGCAGCCCACCAGGCTCCCCCATCCCTGGGATTCTCCAGGCAAGAATACTGGAGTGGGTTGCCACTTCCTTCTCCAATGCATGAAAGAGAAAAGTGAAAGTGAAGTCACTCAGTCTGTCCGACTGTTAGCGACCCCATGGACTGCAGCCCACCAGGCTACTCTGTCCATTGGATTTTCCAGGCAAGAGTACTGGGGTGGGGTGCCATTGCCTTCCCCAAACATTCCTTAATCGAGAGGAAAAAAACATTTAAGCATAAAGCAGACACAGATGTGTGCAAGGACAGAGACTGCTCAGTGAATGATTTATTTATAATTCTACTTATATGGTACAGGAACAAACTGGACCAAGAGTTGGCTTGTGGCACAACTCCAGGGGTTACCCTTCACATCACAGTCTATGTGAGCAGCGTCAGCCTGGGAGTGCACAGGGTATAGCCTATGCAGCTACACTCAGGAGTCCTACTTGGGCTCCACAATAAGACAAATCTGAGTTGGGAACATGCCTCTGACACTAACTCCGGTGGCTATGGGCAAATTAATCCCTGGGAGCCACAACTGCCCCATCTCTAAAATGAGAATGTTAATACCTATCTCACAAGACTGCTGTGGTTCAGTGATATGATCTCTGGACATTCATTGTATACATTAGAACCACTGAATCATGTGATTTTTATAGGGAATGTCTCATTTCTCACATCACAGTATCTGCCAACTAGTAAGCATCCAATAAGTATCTCCCTACCCAACTTGCAGCTATTTTTAAATAAACTCTGGTCCACCTACTGGAGGCGAGATTAAAAAAAAAAGCAAATAATAACTTTAATAATTCTTCCACTTTCTTTGGTCTGAAGAAAACTGAGAACACACCTACTATTTAAGTGCAAAAGAACATTAATGGAATAACATCTGTCATTCCTAAATAATATCAAATAAAGGTAGTAACTTAAGCAGCAAAATTGGCTACAAGTGTTATTTCCTTGAGAGCAAAACTGCATTAGGGAACCTAGGGACAAAATGTTCCAAAGGCAATATCCAGAGTCCTTTCTGGTCTTAATTTTCTACTTCTAACTTTATAGTTCCTGTTTCCCTTCACTGCAACAATATCAACCAGGCTCTACTTGCATTGCCAGTTATACAAAGCTACTTTAGGCAGTGTGAGATGCTTTTCCAGTGGACATCTTATGTCTTCAATAAAGCATGCTTAGGAAATGAAAGTGTGCTGGCAAAATCCACAGAAAATCAGAAATTAAAGAAAAATTCATGAAGATCTACTTGTGTCATACTGCAGTGGAAAATACAAATGAAAACGGTTCAAACTAAATAATTTTGCTCAGCTTCAGGGTAACAGCTGAGCCATTTCAAAACAAGTATATATATCTCAGGCTCATCAGAAAGCAAGGCACAAAAGAAGCAGAAGTCCAGTTTGGATACTGAAAAGTATAGTAACTCATCTCAAATCTGCGCATGATACATCCTTTCTATATCCTGGATAAATTGCTAAATTACTTTGTGCCTCACTTATAAACTGCAGTTGTTCTGATTATTCATGTCTTTATTTTACTATATAAAGAAAGGATCAGAAAAACAAACTAATATTATCATTAGGAATTACTGACATTAATTTTAAAAGCGAAGAGAAAGAGAACCTTGTGCATTTATCTGTAAAAATCAACTGAAGAAGGACCCCAACTACTTAGTTTGTGCTAAATAATAGGATCATGGCTAGGCTAGGCTTTACTTTTCATATTGTACGAATTTTCTACATCAAACACACATTGTTTCTATAATTAGAGAAAAAAAGTGACAAAACGGTACTTGCATTTGCATCTAGGAAGAAAAAGAAAAGCATGCACATTCAGTTCTACCGCATGCAGTGGCCCTAACTCCAAACTCTTCACACTTCTTGATCTTTCCACATGCCACAGACTCTCTTCTTTGAGAAATTGTTAAACATTCTTTAAGGATCTGCTGAATGAAAAACTTTTTTTTCTTCTTCAGGCAACAATTACGTTCTCATATAACTCTGCTTATGTCTATATTCTAGCACTTGATGAATTTTGTCATGGTGACATATTTACTTCCATGTCTATCCAACCACCACTCTGATCCCCTTTATTAAACTGTGTGTTCATGGTTTAGTAACTTTGCTTGAATAAAAGATCTGCATTTTAGAGGACATGATCAACTGACTCTAAAACAATTTCAGAAACTGAGTCAGAAGATTAATTCAGGCAATACTAAGTAAGCAGTGACTTTTGTATCTGCTAACTACTTTAATAAAGTTTGGCATCTCTTTTCCAACCAAAATGTCAGCTGGATTTTTCAAGAAGAAAACTCTTTGAACATTAAAAAGCTTAAAAAATTATCTAACTGAACTTTCTGCCTCAAAAGTACTAGCTCATCAATGTACCCTCAACCAACATTTAAAGAGTATCTTTAGCTAAGAGCTAAAGGATGCAGGATTCATACATGAGACGAGGTAGAGAAATGCAACACTTTCTGAATTTATGGAAAATTCTCAGATTTTGATGTGAGCTGTCAGAAAATTTCATAAAGAAATATACCTGTGTTTTTTATGACTATACCATCACATACAGCTTTCCTTTAAAGGACTTACTCTCTGCAAAGAAGTCTTCCCTGACTCCTCCCCCAAGCTAGGACAACTTTCTGCCTGCTTTGTTCTATAGCATCCTTCTGTTAAACTCTACCATGGTACTGACCTAATTAAACTGATGTTGAAAATTAGGTAAGTCTACAAAATCTCTACACCTCCTTCATCAAAAAGTACAGTCTAGTTCTCTAAACCCATGAAATCCGGGCTGGTCTTGTGACTTGCTTTTCTATCACAAAAGAATGTGGTAGAGGTGACACCATTCATCAGCCTCAGATTTAAAAGAGCCCTTACAGCTTTCACATCTGCCTTAAGACCACTATACTGGGAAGAAGCCTAAGTTGAAAACCACATAGAGAGAGAGACCCAGTCAAGCCCAGTGCCCAGCTAATACACCAGCTGAATAAAGTCACATTAATCCAAATGTGTTGTGTTGGGCTTAGTCGTTCAGTCGTGTCCAACTCTTTGTGACCCCACAGACTGTAACCTACGAGACTCTTTTGTCCATGGGATTCTCCAGGTAAGAATACTGGAGTGGGCTGCCATGCCTTCCTCCAGGGGATCTTCCCAACCCAGGGATTGAACCCAGATCTCCCACACTGCAGGCGGGTTCTTTATGGTCTGGGCCACCAGGGAAGGCAAATAAGGCCAGCAAAACACCCAGTCAATCCACAAAATCATGAGAATAAACTGATTTTCAAGCCCCTGATTTTTCAGTTATTTGTTACAAAGATTAGTAGAAATGATCACAACATTTTTAACCACTGTCATCTACCCTAAGCTGTAACCATCTTGAGGACGTGAACTAGGTCCTATTCATCGTCTCATTCAGCCTTTTAAAAACTACTCTTTGGCTGTAATGTTCTGCAGTTTTACTGTCATCAGTTCAGTTCAGTCCTGTCCGATTCTTTGCGACCCTATGGACTGCAGCACGCCAGGCCTCCCTGACCATTACCAACTCCTGGAGTTCACCCAAACTCATGTCCATTGAGTCAGTGATGCCATCCAACCATCTCATCCTTTGTCATCCCCTTCTCCTCCTGACCTCAATCTTTCCCAGCATCAGGATCTTTTCAAATGAGTCAGTTCTTTGCATCAGGTGGCCAAACTCTGTCATACTGGTTGGGATTCATTCTGATTTTCTAAGCTGAGAGTTTATGTATCATCACTTTTGGAAAATATTCCACTGTTATGTTAATTTCCTTTCCCTCATTCTATTTTTGGTCACACTGCACAGTGGGCAGGATCTCAGTTTCCTAACCAGGAAAAGAATCCGTGACCATTGCAATGGAAGCACAGTCCTAACCACTGGACCACCAGGGAATTCCCCCTCCCTCATTCTATTCTTAAGAAACACTGAGGCACTTGTTGGTCCTTTGTATCCCCGTCTCCACATTTCTTAATTGCTTTTTATTTTGCCATCTTTCAATGCTATTTTCTGTAATTTTCTCAGAATTCTGTGGGTAACGTATCTGTTGTACCTTTAATTTCACTGAGTCTAATTTTCGTTTGTAGAAGTTCTATTTTTAGTTTGCTTGGATTATTAAAATCTTTTGTAATTTCGTCCTTTTCTAATGTTTCAAAAAAATTTTTTAAATGTTTAGTCATTTTAATCATGCCCACCTTAAGGTTACAGGTAATAATTCAAATGCCAGTTTTGGTTTGCTGACTCTTGCTTGTGATAAACTGTCCTTTGTAAATTCTGAATTGTGCACTATTCTTTATTAGAGTTATCCGTGGGAATACTATGCAGCCTGGGTGGCAAGCAAGTCCCTCAACAGTTTTACAATTGATCCTGTCAGGTGCCGAAAAGGAATTCTTAACCCAGGAACCTGAAGGTAGTGTAAGTTCAAGCCCCAAATATACATGAAGGTAGGCCTATGGATACAAATTCTCAACAAGACTCGCCTCCAGATCAGTTAAGACATAGACACTATTGTGTCTTATTTTCTTCCTGTGACTGTAAGCAGTTAACTATATTTCAAGTAATATCCTTTTTAGGATGTATCTCCTGAAGGTGCTTTATAAAGGAAATCTCAGTTCCAAAACCCATCTCTGTAAAATCCAAGGCTTTCATGTATTTTGGAGTTCCTTTATTAGGTATACATTGTCAGACCTTCCTGGTGGACTGACCCTTATAAGATTATAAAGCGTTCATTTCATCTCTAGTAACATTGTTTTAGAGTCTACATTGCCTAACATCACTGTAATCATTTTCTTTGATTGCTGTTAGCATTAACTTTTGCCATCTATTTAAATCTATCTATATCTTTGAATCTAAGATGGGTCTCCTAGACGTTTTAACCAATGCTGACAATTCCTACTTTTTGATCATATTGCTAAACCACTCACATTTAATGTTATTATTGATATAACTAATAAGAGTTCAATTTAGGTGTGCCGCTTTACTTTTATTTATCTGTCTCATATACTTTTCGTTCCTTTATTCCTTTACTGCTTTATTTAGGAAATAATTTCCTACTATAGCACTGACACTCCTGTAACATTATATATATATATATGCATCTGGATGTGTAAACACACATACACGCACACATGCACGCACACCACTGTAGTGGTGCACCTTGGGATTCTTACTCTTCTTCCCCATCTCATTGTCCCTCCCCCAGGCAATCACTGTCCCACTTTTTATGACTGAAGATTAGCTTTGCATTTTTAAAAATTATATATAAATGAATTATATAGTATGTGATTTTATTTATGGAGAGGGTGTCTGTAATCTCTGACCAAAATCTGCTTTTCTTCTATCACCAATGCGACCTCTGGGCAAAACCATTTTATTCAGTTTCTATAGTTTGGCTTTTTTAGATTCCACACAAAAGTCATGGAATGTGGAATATGTTGTGTTTCCATATTTGTTTCTTTCATGATGTTTTCTGATTTCCCTTTTATTTTTTGAGTGGTTGCATTTATTTTTTGACCAATCACTGGTCGGTTAGAAGTATGTTGTTTAATTTCCACATATTTGTAGATTTTCATGTTTTCCCCCTTTTGTGGATTTTTAATTTTATACCACTGTAGCCAGAAAAGATAACTGGTATGATTTCAGTCTTGTTAATCTTGCTAAGATATGTTTTGTGACCTAACATATACTTGTTTTGAAATGGTGCTTTTCTTTCCATTTGCATGGAATAACTATTCATCTCTTTACATGATACATGCATAAGTCTATGTGTGTTCCTAAAGCTGAAATGAGTCTCTTATAGGTAGCATACAGTGTGGTCTTTTTCTTGTTTTTAATACATTCTGATATTGTCACTTGACTGGAGAATTTAATTCATTTGCATTTAAAATAATTACTGATAGATAAGAACTTACTAATATTATGTTATTGTCTTCTGGCTGTTTTACAGGTCCTTTATTTCCTTTCTTCTCATTATCTTCCCTTGTGAATTGATGATTTTCTATAGTGGTATACTTTCTAGAGTGGTATCCCTTCTTTTAATCTTGTGTTTATTGTGGGTTATTAATTTGTAATTACCCTGAGATTTACATATAACATTTTACAGGAAATATTATGTTATTGTCTTCTGGCTGTTTTACAGGTCCTTTATTTCCTTTCTTCTCATTATCTTCCCTTGTGAATTGATGATTTTCTATAGTGGTATACTTTCTAGAGTGGTATCCCTTCTTTTAATCTTGTGTTTATTGTGGGTTATTAATTTGTAATTACCCTGAGATTTACATATAACATTTTACAGGCTATAACATTATATTTTGCATTGGTAACAACCTAACTTCAATCCCTAGTGGCTCAAATGGTAAAGCGTCTGTCTGCAATGCCAGAGACCCGTGTTCGATCCTTGTGTTGGGAAGATCCCCTGGAGAAGGAAATGGCAGCCCACTCCAGTATTCTTGCCTGGAAAATCCCATGGACCGTGGAGCCTGGTAGGCTACTGTCCATGGGGTCACAAAGAGTCGGACACAACTGAGCGACTTCACTTTCACTTCAATCCCATACAAAGCTCTACCTTTTACTTCCCCAAACATTGGTNAAGGAAATGGCAGCCCACTCCAGTATTCTTGCCTGGAAAATCCCATGGACCGTGGAGCCTGGTAGGCTACTGTCCATGGGGTCACAAAGAGTCGGACACAACTGAGCGACTTCACTTTCACTTCAATCCCATACAAAGCTCTACCTTTTACTTCCCCAAACATTGGTTTCGATGGCACAATTTAAACTTCTACATTATGTATTCATTGTAGCTATAGCTATTTTTAATACCTTTGTCCTTTAACTTTTAATCTAGATTTACTTAATCAACACACCACATTACAGTATTAAGACTATACTGATTTTGAGCATATACTTACCTTTTCCAGTGTATTTTATACTTTCATATTACTAACTAGTGTCCTTTCATTTCAGATTGAAGAACTCCTTTTAGGACTTTAAGGTCTAATGATCAACTCTCTCCATTACAGAGTATCTTCCACTTTCCAAAACTTTGAATTATGCCACTTTGCTTTCTTAGAAGGCCTACATTAGTACCTGTTTTTGCTAACTGAAAGAAATCTGAAGATGACTTTTGCTTTTATGAAAAAATCAACGACTGTACTAGTGTAGACCCTTTATACAAGAAAAGTGGTAAAACACAAACTTTTAGAAAGCGGGGGATTCTCTACTATATGTCATTTCAGCTTACAAAGTTTCACAGGAACATCCTACTTTCAGATAGAGGGGGAAACCTGTCATCCTTCTCTCTTTTTTTTTTTTGGCCATGACATGTGGCTTGCACGATCTAAGTTCCCCAACTAGGGACTGAATCTGCATCCTGGGCAGTGAAAGCATGAAATCCTAATCACTGGAGCACTAGGGAATTACCTTTCCTTCATTTCTGAAGGACAGTTTTGTCAACTAAAGTATTCTTGGTTGGCAGCTTCTTTCCTTGAGCTTCTTTCCTTCATTCTCTTCTAGCTTGCAAGGTTCCTGCAGATAGCTATGCAAAAAAACCTTATTGGTGGTGGGCTGTTTCCTTTGTAATACGAGAAGCTTTTTTTCTTCTGGTTGCTTTAAACTTTTTTCTTTTTAAAAATATTTATTTGGTTACATGGGGTCTTAGTTGCGGTATGCAGGATCTTTAGTTGCAGCATCGGAAGTCTAGTTCCCTGACCAGGAATCGAACCCAGGCCCCCTGCACTGGGAGAGCGGCATCTTAACTGCTGGACCACCAAGGAAGTCCCTGTCTTTAAAGCCTTATTGTATCTTGGAGAGGCACCTGGGGTTGATATATGGGGGAGCCTATAAACTTCATGAATTCGGATATCCAAACCTCTCCCCGAATTTTGGAAGTTTTCAATCATTATGTCTCTAAAGAAGCTTTCTGCACATTTCTCCCTTTCTTGTCCTTCTGAGACTCCAGTAATGCATAAGTAGATGATTTTAGTGATAATGTGACACTTCACACAGGTTTTCTTCACTCATTGTTTTCACTTTCCCCGTTTTCAGACTAGATAGTTCCAAGCAGTCGGTCTTGTACTACACAGCATTTTCTTCTGTGTGATCCGTCTGTTGATGCTCTCTACTGCATCTGTTTTCCCTAAGATGATGAATGCTCCAGTGTGTAGGTTCTTCCAATCCTGCATAATCTGGTTGACTTTTGCCATGTGCTCATTAGCTATTTGCAAAGACTCACACTTACCATTTGCACCCATCAGTGTCTACACTGGTGTTCTCTGAGGGCAGGATGGTAGAGACTCCTGGGCTGCTGTTTTGATAACATTTCTCTCCATTAAGTCTCCCTTTTGCCAGTTTAAATTTATTGTTAGGCTTCTCCAGTGATGTCTCCATTTCACTTCTTCCATTTCAAAATTTCCATTTGGTTCTTTTCAATTTATAATTTATTATCTTCTTCATGATATTTTCTATTTGATTTACCATTGCCATCATACTTTATTTCTTTAGGCATGATTTCTTTAGGATGTTCACTGAACATCCTAATAATGGCTACTTTCAGAGTTTGCATATTAGATCCAACATGTCACTCTGCCTTTAAAAAATAATGTATGGGTAATATTTTGTTTCTTTGCATGTCTCACAATTCTGTGTTGGAAACTAGATTATTTTAGAAAATATGTTGTTCCAGTTCTCGGTACTGGTCTCCACACTATGGGACTTTTAATTTTTTTATGCTTGTTTATTTAGTGACTGGCTGACTTATTTTAGTAAATTTTATTCCCCTAATTCCCACAGTGTTAAACCTTTGATGCTGCTCCTCTGGGGTGATTTGCCCTCATTCATCCTGGGGCAGCTCTGGTAAGATGCTCTGTCTCTATGACGGCATGTAGACATTCAGTTCAGTCGCTCAGTCATGTCCAACTCTTTGCGACCCCATGAATCGCAGCACGCCAGGCCTTCCTGTCCATCATCAACTCCGGGGTTCACTCAGATTCATGTCCATCGAGTCAGTGATGCCATCCAGCCATCTCATTCTCTGTCTTCCCCTTCTCCTGCCCCCAATCCCTCCAGCATCAGAGTCTTCTCCAATGAGTCAACTCTTCGCATGAGGTGGCCAAAGTACTGGAGTTTCAGCTTGAGCATCATTCCTTCCAAAGAAATCCCAGGGCTGATCTCCTTCAGAATGGACTGGTTGGATCTCCTTGCAGTCTAAGGGACTCTCAAGAGTCTTCTCCAACACCACAGTTCAAAAGCATCAATTCTTCGGTGCTCAGCTTTCTTCACAGTTCAACTCTCACATCC
>SJYX01019821.1:40775-99436 GCA_006410675.1 Oreotragus oreotragus | reverse complement strand
AATGTGAAGTCAAGTGGGCCTTAGAAAGCATCACTATGAACAAAGCTAGTGGAGGTGATGGCATTCCAGTTGAGCTATTTCAGTCCGGAAAGATGATGCTGTGAAAGTGCTGCACTCAATATGCCAGCAAATTTGGAAAACTCAGCAGTGGCCACAGGACTGGAGACTGTCTCTTATACACATCTAGATGTGTATAAGAGACAGGTCAAAGGCTTTGGCATAGTCAATAAAGCAGAAATAGATGTTTTTCTGGAACTCTCTTGCTTTTTCCATGATCCAGCGGATGTTGGCAATTTGATCTCTGGTTCCTCTGCCTTTTCTAAAACCAGCTTGAACATCAGGAAGTTCACGGTTCACGTCATGTAGACATTAAGCTTCACTAACTGTGGGTGATTTGCTCTATAATTCTCAACAATCCTCCAGGCAATAAACTGCTCCACAGAACAAACCAATCAAATTAGGCTACTTTGATGGGAGAGTTCTAGAGGTCAATGTTTGAGATCTGGCCCTCCGTATCATAGGTGGTCTCCTCCCAGCAAGCCTGAAGTTAAACCTGTATGTCCAATTAATCTAACAATCTCCTCCCAATTACTTTTCACTACCACCTCTACTGTTTTTGAGAGTACCCTTAGGTTTGAACTTCTCTACACTCTTGTCAACAAAGCTCCTTTGGGCAGAGATTACGAGCTGTGTTGTGGCCCATTCCTCATTGCTGGCAAAATCTCTGAGCTACAGTACAGCTATGAATTTGGGAGTGTAGACAATGGCATACTTCTGAGCAACACTCCATTTCCAAAGAATGAGTATTTGGTAAGTGTGGGAGGTAGTGCAATAGTCTCTGGTGTTCTTTACTTGCCACTATCCCATTAGTATGGAACCACTACCTGACATGCCAGAGCCAGGTTAAGGGCAACTGGGCTCTCAGTGTTCTCAGCAGCACTGTGGAGTACGGCTGTCTTCCAGGGAAGAGCCGTATGACAGCATTCCTCATCCTGCCTCTATCTGCCTTTTGCTGGTCAAGTGTGACTGAGTGGTAATGGCTGCCTTCTTTTGCCCATACCTTGCTTCTGGGATGAAAACTCCTTCCTGTCTGACTCTTTGTAAGCCCACGGACTGCAGTCAACGAGACTTCTCTGTCTGTGGAATTATCCAGGCAAGAATATTGGAGTGGGTAGCCTTTCCCTTCTCCAGAGGATCTTCCAGACCCAGGAATCGAATTCGGGACTCCTGCACTGCAGGCAGAGTCTTTACCGTCTAAGCCACCAGGGCAGCCCTCAGGTAGGAGAGGAGACGGGAAAACAAGCCTTGGTTCAAATACCACAGATTCTTTCCCGAAGTTTAGTTAAAATGCTTTGAATAAATGTTTCTTCAATTGCTGCATGGCCTTTAAAACATTTCCAGGTGTTAATTAAAAAAAAAAGAAGAGTGTTACCAATTTTGCTGGGGAGTGGGTCCAGAGCTCATGCCTTCCATGCTGTCTCTCTCAGTCCAAATTCCTAACTAAGCTCTACAAAGTTCTACACGATCCAGTTCCTACACACATTGTATCTCATACTTTAGCACTTTTACTTACTTTACTCACTCTGCTCTAATCTCTGTCCTAAAAAGGGTGGTCTTCCTTAGGATCTTTTTTATTTTCTGTTCCCTGTGGAAAACTCTTTCTTCACATTTCTCCATGAACACGTTCTTTCTCATTTCATTCAGATCTCAGCTCAAATGTCATTTCAAGACATTCTCTAAAACAGTATACCTGCCATTCATGCTTTACCAATGTACTCTGCTTTGATTTTCTTCAAACCACCTAAATTTACTTAACATTACTTAACATTCACTTTCCTATTTGCTTAGGGTCTGTTTCCCACATTTGATTAAAAACTCTAGGTGAGCAGGGGTCATTGCCTGTCTTATTTGCTACTGTATGTCTAGTATGTAGAATAGTACTTGGCACAAAGTCAATACTCAATAAATACTTGTGGTATAAAAAACAAACAGAAATCAAAGTATTTTAAAAGCTACTTACATTTTAAATGACATTAACAGGTAATCTGTTTTTATTTTTATCCAAAAAGAGCAGAAACAGTAACAGAGCATGGAAGAAGATGTAACAGTGATTTACTTTGCTGAGAAAACAAACAGAAATGGCCAAAAGCCAGGAATTTTAAGTCCTGTTTTAGTAATTCTAAAACTTATTTTTATAAATAACAGTGCTGACCTGCTACTGCCTTTACACTACATATAAAAGGCCCAAAAGAATCACCTCTAACTCAATGGTAACACGAAAACAAAACTAAAATAACAAATGCTTATACTATGATCAGTAGTTTTTACATAGTTAGAGATAACAGATTTAGAAGCTAATCAAATTGAACTCTCTCATCAGATATATTTGTAAACAAAACTCTTTAGCATTAAAAGGAGGATATTATTTCCATGTTCTCACTATCACTCCATATACCTTCCTATTAAGGCCAAGTTTTGTAATGACTTAGCAAGGCTAAGCAAAAGGAACTTAGGTTATGGAGTTTTACCTTGAGTCCTGTTTTCTCGTCATCACTTCCATTATTTGTAGATGGTGTCTCATCTCCTTGCCTGGAAACCAAGACAAAATCTTCACTATTAAGAGTAGACACAGAGTCTGAGGAGACACTGATTTTTCCAACAGAAGCCTTGTCATCCATGACTCAAGAATGAAGCTCAACTCATGAATGAATGATTAAATATTTTAAAAATGCCTGAAAAACAAAAACCATAAAGATACTCATATAGAATGTCTGCCAGATATTCAATTATGTTCTAAGTTTTACAAATTACATAATAAAAAACTTAAAAAACAAACAAAGCAAACTTTCAAAATACTTTCCGAAGACTTTCGCTACTTTAGGCTTTTTTATTCCACGTACAAGGGAATTCGATGAAATTCAGGGCCAAGGTAGTTTAGATTTCAAAAAAATAAACAAATAAAAACATTCCCTTGAGAATAACTCTGCCTACCTACACTAATTTCTTCGGCATTCTGGTAACTCTATTCTTTTCAGAGAACATAAAAAGTACTAAATTCACTGTCTATCCTCTTCTTTGTAAAGCTGCACAAACAAACGAGATTGAAAGCACTGAGGACAACAAACATGCATGCAGGACAGTAAGGCTGACACTCATACTAGCAGCACGTTCTAAGAGAAAAAATTTCATATTACCCCAAAGAAAAATAAATTCAGAGCAAGCATAAACTTTAGAGCAGGGAAATACTGTATGTAGCACGAACTCAGAGGTCTATTAAAAACTGAATAATCCCATCCCACAGTTTCTTAGGACCCAACTCAAAATGAACATTATCAATAAAGAAGTTTCAGGCCAAAAATTTCCAGCAAGAAACAGAAAAAAAGTGTCATTTATGAAAATCCATTCAATTATTGACTCACGGAATAAAATTCAAACTCATCTATCATTTAAAAATCTGGTTCTGCATATTTTGTGGCAGTTCCCATTTGGTTGCCAAAATAACCACAGAATGAATAACACAACACTATACTCAGCTTTAACCAATAAACAAAACTTGCTCTTTAAAAAAAGCTGCTCACACAGTACGCTCATCTTATATACCTCAGGGGTAAAAATTCTGAGAATTTGTTTATTAAAGAAGAGGTCCAGATCTATGTTTTGGATTTTTAATTGAACATATATTTATTGAGCAATACACCACATGCCAAGCACTAATTTTCCCTCAAAAGCTAACATCTGCCTAAGCACCTGGCAGCAAAAACTACACAATCTCTGAATACTGTAGTTGGAAGAAAACTTATACAGTTAGTAGTACTGTTAAACAGATAAGGAAACGGCAACCCCAAGAGTTGTAGGGTCATTTAATCGGGTATAACTAAAGCTCAAACCCTGGACTCCTTGCTGCTTTCTATTTAAGCTGATTTCCTTGTTTAAAGGCTCTACATTTCATAGGACTGTATCTAAATGCATAGTGTAGCATAGAGATGCTTCAAACGTACATCTGAAAACTTTTTAAAATGCAGTCCTGCTTCATTCATGCAATGACTATTTCCCAAGTTTCTAGTTTATAAAAAAAACAAAATACGCTAAACAAGAAAAATTAGATTCTTGCCCCAAAGCAACTTATAATTTGGTAGAGAACAGAGGGATATTGAACAAGTTAATAGGTATTGATTTAGGGTAAAGAAAACTATGGAAACATGTTGAAGAGTTAAGAAATATAGTAGAGGAGGAAATGTCTTTGCTGAGGATATATATTTTAATCCCTTGAGGTGTCTGCCTTCATAGGATCTTCTTCCTAAAGTGCTTCCCTTGCTTCAGTACTCAGTCAACTCCAAATAATCATCTGTGACCTAATAACCCTCCTTTTCCAAGAAGCCTGCCCAGTCTCTCCCCAGAGTCAAAAGCACTGCCCACCTCATTTCTGTTCCCACAGCAGTTTGACATTTTAACAGTACCTATTATATTGTGTTAAAATCTGATGTTGTGTTCCCTCAACATCAAACTTAATACTCACGTATCTGTTTCACAGATTAGGAAACTGAGGCTTAAACAGATGGTATAATTTGTTCAAGGTAATGGCTGTAATTTAACTGGTTCGAAGCAAAGCCAAAAACTTTCATTTAGATGGCAATGCTTTTCCCATGTGACACATCTGGGCCTTGATCCACAACACTCAGTATCAGATAAAAGAGTCTCTATCTTTTTTAGAACTTGTCCTTTAGGTAAGGTTTTCATGCTTAGTCTTTTTCCCATGTTTTAAAAAATGTTACTAATAGTAAGATAGCAGCAGCTGCTGCTGCTAAGTCGCTTCAGTAGTGTCCGACTCTGCGACCCCACAGACGGCAGCCCACGAGGCTCCCCCGTCCCTGGGATTCTCCAGGCAAGAACACTGGAGTAGGTTGCCATTTCCTTCTCCAATGTATGCAAGTGAAAAGTGAAAGTAAAGTCGCTCAGTCGTTAGCGACCCCATGGACTGCAGCCTACCAGGCTCCTCCAGCCATGGGATTTTCCAGGCAAGAGTACTGGAGTGGGGTGCCACTGCCTTCTCCGAAGATAGCAGAGGGCCTGGAAAAGTTTTCTAAAGCACTAATCTCAGAGACATTAACAACATCCTACAATTTTCTAGACTCAAAAATAATGTACTTTGGTATTTACACTGAGAAGATTTGGCAGGCTCCAAGTTCAACCTATTTTCTTTGAGGAGGTGACAGGAAAGTACACTTTATAAGATACTTTACTGTTTATTTTGGCCCCTGCAAGTAATTGAATCACTCAGTAGGAATGAGATTTATCAAAACACTAAGCAGTCCAGGAAGGGTTATGTAATAAGGCTCCCCTTCTCCAGCCTCCCTGGGCAGAAGTGAAGAGTTAGTCCACAAGCTCCAGGGATTCTAGATAAGACCACCCCGCCCTCCCCTGGTCTCCACAACAAAGAGGTGCCCGAGAACTTCATATACTCCTGGAAAAACTCTAGAGTATTCGCAATCTCTGTCTTGAGACCATAAGAACTAATTTTGTTGCTCTTCATCCCTACTTACACCAGCTACCACAAGAAGCCCCCTACTCTAATTCTCATGGACACTAAAGGACAAACTTCCTCCCCTCAAACACCCTACACTATCGTCCTTCTATTTTTCTCCATACCACCTATCACTGTTTGACACATTTACCTTGTAATCATAATTTGTTTCTAAATATCATGTAAGCATAAGGGCAGGGATTTCTGCCTGTTTCATTAGCTGCTGTAGCCCTAACAAGTGAAAGAATAACTGGCCATAGTAAGTACTCAAATGTGTACTAAAGAAATAGGATAAATGGCAAATAAAAGATGTAAGATAACAAGAGTCACCCAATGAAAAACCCAAGAGCAGCTTGTGTAACTGACAGTAAGAAGAGAAGTCATTATTTATGATAGTAAAGCAAACAGTTAAGAGTTAGAAAAAATACAAGTTAGTATGCTGGTTCTACCACTGAGTAACAGTGTAAGCTTGGTCACACCAAGCCTCAGTTTCTGTAAATGAAAATGGTGTACTACCTACCTCACAGATTCATTATAAAAATTACTCTCTGTAGCACTGACATATATACCCTACCATGTATAAAGCAGCTAGTGGGAAGCTGCTGGTGTAACACGGGAGCTCAACTCGTGCTTTGTGACAACCAAGAAGGGCTGGGATGGGGGATGGGACAGGAGTGGGAGAGAGGCTGAAGAAGGAGCGGATATATGCATACTTCCAGCTGATTCATGCTGTAGAGCAGAAACCAGGACACACTAAGAATTAGATATATGTCTATCCAAGAGCCAACTGCTATTGAAGGATGGTCAAGAGCCTTGACTATGGCCAGTTCTTTTCCATTTCACTCTTTCATTAACTGGAGAATGAAACCAACTTCCAACTTCAAAAGAACAAATATCAACAGATTTTGGTAATTTAGGAAACAATATTAGCACAAAATATATGTAACACTTCTAGTTCCAGTCTAATTTGAAAGTCAAAGTGTTAGTCGCTCAGTAGTGTCCTACTCTTTGCAGCTCCACCGACTGTAGCCCAACAGGCAAGAATACTGGAGTGGGTTGCCATTCCCTTCTCCAAGAGATCTTCCCAACCTAGAAATCGAACGGGCTCTCCTGCATTGCAGGCATATTCTTAACCTAGCCACGAGGTCAGTATCTAACTTTTTTATACTTAAGTAAACATAAAAGAATATTTTGTATCTCTGTATAAACAATTTACAGATTACTAAAATGTACACCTTCATCTCATTTTATCATCTTAACAACTCTGTATCTGGGAGGCACTCCGTGTGTCTCCCTTCATATAAGTGATGAGCCTAGACCCTTACAACATGTCCAGTTACCAACAGGGCCAGGCTGGTGGGTACTAGTGCAGGGATGCTTCATTCTACATCCTTTAATAAGTCAAGTAACTTAAAATGATAAGTAATTTTACTTAATTATGCAACCTCATGCATCAAAACCAAAGGTTCAGTTATGTTATAGTCCCCTCTGTACCACAGTGACAACTCTATGCTCAACCATGCACTTTTGCAGATTGTGGTATAAAATGTGCCTCAACCTTATTGAATGAACAGAGATTCATTTTCATTCTCAGTCTCCTCTTAAAACTATAAACCTGCTAAAGGAGAGTGAAAAGGTAAAGAACTAGCCATGATAAGAGCTCTTTTGATAGTTCTTCAAAAGCAGTGCTTACCAAAACTTGAACTTTTAGACAGAATATCATCAGATATTTGTATTTTTCTAGCATTATTCAGAGCAGTAACATAAACAGTGAACTTGCAGTGGTACGGATTTGCTAATGTGCAATTAGTAGAGCAAAAATCACCTGCCAATAAATGACCTACCAAACCTGATAAAAGAGATGCGAGTGATAGTTGTAATTGAACTTGACATACTTGAGACAAGTAAAATGTGCTAGTTTCTGGCCACTAGTCCAAGCACTCCAGTTATCTTTATTTCCTTGGTTTCCCTGACATTCTTCCTGAAGGAGTATTAACTCCTCCTCCACTTCAGTAGGACTCCCAACTCTCACCGAGCAGTCCCTCTCAAAATCTGGCTACTGTAACTCTCACCAACCTTTACTAAACCTCTTTTAAAAACTGAATTCAAACCTTGTCTATGTGACGTTGGGTGTTTTAACACTCTGAGCATCCATTCAAAAAGGAAAAAATACATATGTGTGTGTGTAGAGACACACATACATATATAAACAAATAAAAATCAACAAGGAACAATTCTTTTCAGTTCTCATCTTATTTCCACTGGCTGAAATAAATGAAAATGCTTATTATTTCCTTATTGTGAAACTTTTTGTTTCCATTTTCCACCTCCAGCACCTTTTATCATTTGTCTTTCAAGTCCCTTTTTCTCTGCCCATCCCTTATTTTTTTAAAGAAAAATTTGGCTGTACAGATCTAGTTCCCTGACCGGGGCCCTGCATTGATTGGGGGTGTGGAGTCTTCACCACTGAACCACCAGGAAAATCCCTCTAAATTCATCTTGTCCTCCTTCTCCTTCCATACACGCCCCTAGCTATCTCAGTACTTCCTGTGTTGTAACTTTTTTTGTATGCTGATGATACTGTAGCCCTGTTTTTCTCCCTAATTTCATGTGTTGTATTCTGTGGTTTTTTCTTTTTTTACCTATTCAGTATTGAGTATCTGTTATGAGCCAGGCACTAGGTAGAGTGATATGGTGAGGAAAGGTACTCTTTACCCTGGACAGGCTCATAGTAGAGAACATGGACAAGCAAACAAGTTAATTACAGTATAGTGCTTGGTGTACTAAGAGGTATGCACATGGTGTTATGAGAATACATAGGTGGGATCTGCTACACGTATCCCATGCTCATCTCAAAATCGACTCTATATACCCAAAGCAGAGCCCATCTTCACACAAGCATATTCTTCCTCATAGCTTCCTTATCAGTGGTTAATAACCACTGATTCAAGATGGAAATGCAGCCCCCCTCCGCCCCAATCCCTGACTCCTTTTCTCATTCTCCCTTGGAATTCTAATAGATTTTAGTTCCAAAACATATCCCGACTCTGTTCTTTCTTTGCCATCTTTCATGTCACTCTCTTGTATTTTATTCTCTTTCAACTTTGCTACAACATAAGTCTCTCTTTCTAGACTCTCTCTAGTCATTATCAAGGCCTCATGGCTTATCTCTAAAATTCAGATTTGATCACATATCCGACCCCTTCCTTTGATTGCTCCTGACTGAAAACAGAAAAATCCAAATTCTTTATATCATTAATTCTTAAAAATCTGGAGCCAATCTCTCATTCTAGTCTGATCTCCCACTATCAAACCATACCAGGCAACTCCAATTATGCCATGCATTTTTATGCTTTCAAACCTTTGCTTATGCCATTTCTTAAGCCCGGAATGTGTCTTCATTTCTCCAATTAGTCCTACTCCCCCACAAGCAACACAGTGATAAATATTTAACCTCCTTTTCCCTCCCGAAATAATCCTTATTTCCTTCTAGGGCTCCTAAGGCTTTTTGTTTGCTTGCTTTTTAATTCTATCACAGAATTACATTTATCACACAGTAGATGTTATACCTCTTTTCTCCTACACTATATTGATCATTCACTCCAGAAACAATTATTTAGTACAAACCACCACAGTAAACCTAGATAGTATATTCAAAAGCAGAGACATTACTTTGCCAACTAAGGTCCATCTAGTCAAGGCTATGGTTTTTCCTGTGGTCATGTATGGATGTGAGAGTTGGACTGTGAAGAAGGCTGAGCACCGAAGAAGTGATGCTTTTGAACTGTGGTGTTGGAGAAGACTCTTGAGAGTCCCTTGGACTGCAAGGAGATCCCAACCAGTCCATTCTGAAGGAGATCAACCCTGGGATTTCTTTGGAAGGAATGATGCTCAAGCTGAAACTCCAGTACTTTGGCCACCTCATGAGAAGAGTTGACTCATTGGAGAAGACTCTGATGCTGGGAGGGATTGGGGGCAGGAGAAGGGGATGACCGAGGATGAGATGACTGGATGGCATCACGGACTCGATGGACTTGAGTCTGAGTGAACTCCGGGAGAAGGGATGAACAGGGAGGCCTGGCGTGCTGCGATTCATGGGGTCGCAAAGAGCTGGACACGACTGAGCGACTGAACTGAACTGACCACAGTAAACACCAGGAATACAATGACCACACATAGTCCCTCTGAACTACCTACTTTGGACAGGAATCTTTAAGGGTTTACTTATATTATCTTCATATGCTTGCTTATGGCAGTATTCAATAAATGTGACTGGATGGCTAATACTTGTTCAGTGTTTAAGTGACAGGGTTTATGGACCGTGAGATGGACAAATGACAAATATGCTACACTACAAGCATGTCTGGGGGTGCAGATATGAATGATTGGGATAGAGACTAAAAACAAAACAAAACAAAACAACCACAACTACCTTGACTGTGCCTGACTAACTCTTTAGGTTTCCAACTGTGGAAAGCAGTTAAACACCACTGAGCCAAATCTTGGATTCCGTCTGAACCCAAACATTCTCTCATCACTTCCCTCCCAATCCCCATCATTTCTGTTGCTCCACCAGTGAAAAAAATGAGTACAGCTTCAGGGAGTCTTAAAGATAATACTTGGGCTTCCTCAGTGGCTCAGTGTTAAAAGAATTAGCTTGCAATGCAGAAGCCACAGGTTCAATCTTTGGATCGGGAAGATTCCCTGGAGGAGGGCATGGCAACCCACTCCAGTATTCTTACCTGGAGAATCCCATGGACAGAGCAGCCTAGAAGGCTACAGATCACAGGTTGCAAAGAGTCGGACACAAATGAAGCGACTTAACATGCACGCACACATGGATGATACTTAAATAATCTTGCTAAATTTAAAGAAAGAACACTACTTACCAGTTCCTGAGTATCAATTATATGCCCCACATAGTACTTAGTAGCTTTACATGCATTGTTACTAATTTTTATACTACCCTTGCCAGATACGTATGAACTTCATATGACAAACTGAGGCTTAGAATGGCTCAATAATGCTTAAATTCACAGAGTCAACTTGATCCAATCCCAGGGATCTAGGTGCCTATCCTTTTCAGGAATGCATCTCTCCTCCTTGGTGTTCTAGTACCATTCTCTACCCATTCCAATCCATATTCTATGTTGTTCCCAGTTGTACGCTTCTAAAACACAGATCTGATAAGATAACTCTCTGTTCAGTAAAGGACAAGTCAGAAAGCTGCAAAGATGATGCTTTGGGACAAGTCAAGTCCCAGAGATGCTTAGCAGGTGAATTCCTGTGGGTTTGTAGCTCAATAAAATTAAACAACTACAAAGAAGTTGTATTTTAAAATCATAATGATATTAATCTCAGCTTTTTTCCTGGATTTGAGGTTTGTTTCCCTGCACTGGTCTTTATACGAACTTCTCACAACATATCCCTGGGAAGAGTGGGATGAATCTAACAAAACTCCATGAAAAACCATCCTGTCTTTAGAAAAATAAATTCTTTTCCACCACTACTAATTGCTAAACAATTGAGGTGTCTTTATTTAAGTCTGACTTTTGAATTTGGTGACTGAGTCTTTGAATTATTTTAGTGAGCTTAGAGAATCTATTACTTTAAGCCTTCCAAATAATTTTAGCTTATCTTTAAAAACCAAAAAGAAAATGAAACTTAACCATCTTGGGCCTATAGCATATAGGCAAGAAAAACCAGCTTACAAAAAAGTCACTGTTAGGCAAATTTTAACCCATAATGTCTGTCACAATTAACTTCTTTAAACTATGAAGTGACTCTTTCAGCTTGATTTCAGATGAACCATTAAAGATACCTTAAAGAAATATAACTCAGTCAAAAGCTTTCTTAATTTAAAAAAATATTTAAAAAATTCAATCTTTATTCATAAGTTTTACCATTTTAGCCATTTTTAAGTGTATAGTTTCATGGCTTTCAGTACATTTACATTAGTGCAACCATCACCACAACCTATCTCTAGAACTTTTCCATCTTCCCCAACTGAGACTCTGTACCTATTAAATTCCAATGCCTATTCCCCCAAGGCAACCAACACTCTACTTTCTGTCTCTATGAATCTGACTACTCAAAGTAATCCATATAAGTAGTGAAATTACATGAACTGGTTTGCAATGCACTGGTCATAGCAAACACCCTCTTCCAACAACACAAAAGAAGACTGTACACATGGACATCAACAGATGGTCAACACCGAAATCAGACTGATTATATTCTTTGTAGCCAAAGATGGAGAAGCTCTATACAGTCAGAAAAAACAAGACCGACTGTGGCTCAGATCATGAACTCCTTATTGCCAAAATCAGACTTAAATTGAAGAAAGCAGGGAAAACCACCAGACCATTCAGGTGTGACCTAAATAAAATCTCTTATGATTATACAGTGGAAGTGACAAATAGATTCAAGGGATTAGATTTGATAGACAGAGTGCTTGAAGAACTGTGGATGGAGGTTCATGACATTGTTCAGGAGGCAGTGATCAAGACCATCCTTGGAAAAAAAAAGAAACGCAAAATGGCTAACTGGTTGTCTGAGGAGGCCTTAAAAACAGCAGAGAAAAGAAGAGAAGCTAAAGGCAAAGGAAAAAAGGAAAGATATACCTATTTGAATGCAGCGTTCCAAAGAATAGCAAAGAGAGATAAGAAAGCCTTCCTCAGTGATCAATGCAAAGAAGTAGAGGAAAACAATAGAATGGGAAAGACTAGATACCTCTTCAAGAAAACTAGGGATACCAAAGGAACATTTCATGCAAAGACGGGCTCAATAAAGGACAGAAATGGTATGGACCTAACAGAAGCTGAAGATATTAAGAAGAGGTGGCAAGAATACACAGAAAAACTATACAAAAAAAGATCTTCATGACCCAGATAATCATGAGGATGTGATCATTCACCTAGAGCCAGACATCCTGGAATGTGAAGTCAAGTGGGCTTTACAAAGCATCACTACGAACACCAGCTAATGGAGGTGATGGAATTCCAGTTGAGCTGTTTCAAATCCTAAAAGATGATGCTGTGAAAGTTCTGCACTCAATATGCCAGCAAATTTGGAAAACTCAGCAGTGGCCACAGGACTGCAAAAGGTCAGTTTTCATTCCAATCTCAAAGAAAGGCAATGCCAAAGAATGCTCAAACTACCACACAATTGCACTCATCTCACACGCTAGTAAAGTAATGCTCAAAATTCTCCAAGCCAGGCTTCAACAGTATATGAAGCATGAACTTCCCGACGTTCAAGCTGGATTTAGAAAAGGCAGAGGAACCAGAGATCAAATTGCCAACACCCCTTGGATCATAGTAAAAGCAAGAGAATGTCAGAAAAACATCTACTTCTGCTTTATTGATTACGCCAAAACCTTTGACTATGTGGATTACAGCAGTGGAAAATTCTTAAAGAGACAGGAATACCAGACCATCTGATCTGCCTCCTAAGAAATCTGTATGCAGTTCAAGAAGCAACAGTTAGAACTGAACATAGAACAGCAGACTGGTTCCAAATAAGGGAAGGAGTACGTCAAGGCTGTATATTGTCACCCTGTTATTTAACTTATATGCAGAGTACATCACACAAAATGGCGGGACGGATGAAGCTCAAGCTGGAATCAAGATGGTGGGAAGAAATATCAATAACCTCAGATATGCAGGTGACACTACCCCTTGTGGCAGAAAGCAAAGAGGAACCAAAGAGACTCTTGATGAAAGTGAAAGAGGAGAGTGAAAAAGTTGTCTTAAAATTCAACATTAGAAAACTAAGATCACGGCATCCGGTCCCATCACTTCATGGCAAATAGATGCTGAAACAACAGAAACAGTGACAGACTATATTTTGGGGCTTCAAAATCCCTGCAGATGGTGACTGAAGCCATGAAATTAAAAGACAAGCATCTTGGAAGAAAAGCTATGACCAACCTAGACAGCATATTAAAAAGCAGAGACATTACATTGCTGACAAAAGTCTGTCTAGTCAAAGCTATGGTTTTTCCAGTAGTCACGTAAGGATGTGAGAGGTGGACTATAAAGAAAGCTGAGAGCCAAAGAATAGATGCTTTTGAACTGTGGTGTTGAAGAAGACTCTTGAGAGACCCTTAGATTGCAAGGAGATCAAACCAGTCAATCCTAAAGGAAATCAGTCCTGAATATTCATTAGAAAGACTGATGCTGAAGCTGAAACTCCAGTATTCTGGCCAACAGATGCGAAGAACTGACTCACTGGAAAAGACCTGATTCTGGGAAAGACTGAAGGCAGGAGAAGGTGATGACAGAGGATGAGATGGTTGGACGGCATAACCAACTGGATGGGACATGAGTCTGAGCAAGTTCTGGGAGTTGGTGATGGACAGGGAATCCTGGCATGCTGCAGTCCATGGAGTCGCAGTCAGACCTTACTGAGCAATTGAACCGAACTGTATTTACTTTTTCTGGAATGGATTTCCCAAGCATAATACAATTTATACAAGTTCTGTAAATATAAAAGCTAATATTTTTAAGCAATACAGGATTTTCTAAAGACTTTTTCTGTTTTTAGGAAATTACTCAATATAGTTCCTTCCTACACATAGTGAAAAAGATCAATCTATTCCATTTAGAATACCAATGTGTCTGTATTTGGATCTGAAATGTTTAAACCAGGTGAAATTAATGCCAAGCAAACAGGTCATTTGCTAGATGACCAAAGCCTGAGATTAATGCAGTAAAATGGTTTCTCTTTTTCATGACCTCTGATTTTCAGGGGAATGTGTGAAGACAAACCATGAATGTTTAACAGAAGACACAGAAGTTTTCTGAATCTTCTGATGTATGAGTGCCCTGGTCCATATCTATACAAGGATGGTGGGGCATTTGTTAAGAGTGTTGAATGGGCAGGGGGGGTTGCTGCTGCTAAGTCGCTTCAGTCGTATCCGACTCTGTGCGACCCCACAGACGGCAGCCCACCAGGCTCCGACGTCCCTGGGATGAATGGTGGAGTGGACAACCAGAAAACATTTACTGAGCACTTTCACTCACAGCACTGGAATACGCACCATGTAAGAAAATAAAAGAATTCACACATACTCAATTTAGTGTCAGAGATTTCTGTTTTAATTTAATATATATTATTTATTAGGGGATAGTTTACAGGTTCTGTAACGTCCCTGGGATGAATGGTGGAGTGGACAACCAGAAAACATTTACTGAGCACTTTCACTCACAGCACTGGAATACGCACCATGTAAGAAAATAAAAGAATTCACACATACTCAATTTAGTGTCAGAGATTTCTGTTTTAATTTAATATATATTATTTATTAGGGGATAGTTTACAGGTTCTGTTTTTTTAACCTTTATTTTTTAATTGAAGGACAATTGCTTTACAGAATTTTGTTGGTTTCTGCCAAATATCAACATGAATCAGCCATAGAGTACATATGTCCCCCTCCCTCTTGAACCTTCCTCTCTCCTCCTCCTCCTCACAGATGCTTTTAAACCTGTCTAAAAAGATCTTTACTCACAACCAAAAAGCAAAAATATAAAAATAACAAATAGATGTTTCTGTTAGGGAACAGTTTTTTTTATCTAACAATTAGCTTTTGAGGTTACAAATCAAAGTTTTCATCAATTCACAAAGAATTCAACAGGTAACTATGATAAAGACGTAACCATTTCTCTTTTGCAGGTATACCAGAGGAAATCATGTATCACAGCAAAAGAGATTTACAGGACATGTCTCTATCCTCACCTTGCTGGAATCCGTTCATCAACATATTTCAAGGGCATAAGAAAGTTTATTAATCTATAGTAAAAATATTAAAATGATTAATTCATAGTTCACTTTTTACTTTCACATATTGGAGAACGAAATGGCAACCCACTCCAGTGTTCTTGCCTGGAGAATCCCAGGGACGGGGAAGCCTGGTGGGCTGCCGTCTATGGGGTCGCAGAGAGTCAGACACGACTGAAGCGACTTAGCAGCAGCAGTAGTGTTATATAAACACCCAACATTTAATCCAATTTAGCCTTAAATACTATCTCTTAAAACCCATGACAACATTTAAAATACATTCCCAAAGAAATATTCTGTACATCAATTCCTTTTTCTGACACAAGGACCACCCTCAGAAGCTGGAAAATAAGATAACCAAAGATTCTTGAACGTAACTACCAAAGGGTATATAAATAAGGGAAAATGAGGAAAAGAAATTTTCAAAAGTCAAATTATTGTTAAGCTTTAAAGGTTAATAACATTTTATTAAAGTTGTCACAGAAAGTAATTTGCCAATGTACCTTAAGAGATGTCATATTAGCCAGAAAAAATTACTGTCACAAAGATTAACAGATGACAAGGAGTAGGGACTTATTGCATAAAAGCTGATGCAACTAACTGGAGATAGGTGACAACCATGCATTAACTCCAAAGAAGCCTAAACCTCCAAATTCAGCACCAGGCCACACAACTGAGAAAGTATACTTCAAATGTTTTAGAGCCAAGGTAACATATACCATTTAATGTGAAGCCTGAACTTAAAAACAAGTTTAGGGCTTTATTTATACTATTTTAAGATCTACTGAAAAGGGGGTTTGGGGGAAAAGTTAGGCCTTATAGAACTCTACTTGATAGAAAAAGAAAACCTTCAAAAAGTTCTGGTGATTACCTCAGAGTAATACAGTTGTTCTGGCAAGAGGAAACTTCCAAGCTAAACTCTAAACTAAACTGTTCATGACTTGCAAACTGCCATATTTGGTCAGTCTTTACACATGAAGAGAAACAAGGCAATTAGGGGTCAACAAGAGTGGTTATAATGTAAGTTTAAGTGTCTATCCAGTATTGTTCTGGATTACAAGTTTTCTGAAGAATAGGGATCTTAGGATCAACAAAAAACTGGAGAGACTCGGAGGGGAGACCAGGTAACTATCTTATGGAAAAAGAAACAGCTGTTGAATTTTTATGTTTTATCAGGTATACCCATGGATAGCCAAGTCCTTAGCCTTGGATTTTCCTTCTTTAGAATCTAACTATGGAAAATCAATAAAACAAGGCAGTTACATACAAAGCATCCAAATGCATGCCGAACCTTGCTTTATGAACACTGGTTAAATTAGCATTTCTTTAATGTTTGAGTTCTAGCTCTAAGAAAGATTAAGTTTTACGTTCACTTATTTCACATGCTTGAAAAGTGTAGTATCTGATTACAGTGACAACTACAAAGATAACACTTGTGCAGCCTATGTCAGAAACTCAGCACATCAGCAACTATAAAGACACACCACAGTAGAACTGACTTAAACTAATTATTTTCTGAAGCTGGTACTCAAAGGGCACATGTTAAAACAATCACTGTGAAATGGTGAGACCTTCAAAGTAGGCTTCATGTCAGCTGGAAACACTTCAACTGAAAATGTGCTCAATAAAAGATAATGACTTCTCTAAAGAATCTGGGCTGTAAAGTTTAGCTAGAAACGTACTCAATAATAGAAAATGACTTCTTTAATGAAACCAAGGCTGTATGGTTGAGATACGTTTATGAAAAACCATGTTCCCTTATGTAGATAACATGCATAATACACTTCTTTCAATATGCAGTAGAAGAGATAGGAAACAAGTGCCTTCACTTTTACAGTCCTACTAAACTACAATTTTATCCAGGTTAAACACTTGCAAGCTCATAGAGCACTATGCCAAAATCAACTATACTTAACATTTTTTAAAAGTAAAAACAAGAAAATTATGCAAAAAAATAGCCAAACTATATGCAGTTAATAATTACCCAAATATATACCTTAATACCGATGAGCTGAGCTAGTTAACTATAAACTAAGTTATAAACCTGAAACGAAAAGGAACTGTGTACCATAACATAGCAATAGTTCAACTTTAATGACAAAGTTGAATTGATAATACGTATTGAACCCATTACTAATAAATACAAATCAATCGTGGACTCAAATTTTATTAATAGAAACTGAGGTCAACAAAGGAAGATTTTAAACAACTCTATCCCTTACTCATTTTGTTTTTAACAGTAAACGCAAATAAAACCTTAAAAATACATTAAAATAGCACCTTATACACGCTAGAACTAAGGCCAACAGGTCCTTCGTTTAAAAATGAAAACGTGCACTCCTTTGGAACCTAAGTTTTTCAACTTTCTAAACCTCAGTTTTACTGTGACAAACTCAGTTCACTTTTTTTTCCCTCCTAAACAAAGCAGCTGGGATACAGACACACGCTCGCGACTTACTACTACAGTCCCACGTATGTGAACACAGGTGTTTATTTGAATGAAAACATCAAGTGAATTGTGAAACCCTGTTCCCCGCCCCCACCACTGACAACAAACAAAAAAACCTTAAAAGGTCTCCAATTCAAGTCGGAAGACGATTTAATGGGGCTCTTACAGCGTACCAACAGCATGGTATGCTGGGGCTTTTGCTTTCCAGATAAAGGAACCGTAAGTATGGAGATGACTGTAAAGGCAGTTGCAGATAATCCGAATGTTAGAAGAGAAGGGACACTAAAGTACCACCAGGCAATGGACAGCGAACTCCTGAAAGTCTGGCGTGATCCTCGGGCTCAACACCTAAAGCCCTTTAGGCTGCTGGGAATCACGATACAGCAATGAGGTACTGGGGGCAGACACTTACAAGAATCTGGGAAACGGGGCTACTGGGGACACTTCGATACCAGGTGGGAAAATGAGATGGAAAGGCCAACACGAGATGGCAGACCGACACTAGAATAAAGCAAGCCTTTCAAATCAGGCGCAGCCCAGGAAGCTAGCTTGAGGCCGAAGCCAGGCTAAGTCACAGGTACAGGCCCAGAGAGCAACGGGGAGAAACTGAGGCGGAGGGAGCAGCCAAATTCTCAAACAGGACCTCTCTCCAAACATAAAAAGTCAAGAGACAAACCGGCTTTGCAGCGGGGGCGAGAGAGACGGCCACAAGTGCACCACCGGGAAGGCATACACCCACCCAGACAGGGGGAACCGGTTTGGGCAGGGGCTGTCCGAGCGTTCCCGCTTGCGCATGCGTCCTCGCCCCCGCCCCCAGGGCCGCTGCTCCCCCTCCCCCCAATCACTGCTCCCCTCAGAACCCGGCTCGTCGAGGGAGCTGAACGCAGTCTCGCCTGCTCAGCCCCGCGGGAACAGAACTGAGCTTGGCTCCCCGCAGGGACCGTCCGAGGATCCCCACCCCCCGGGCTTGGTGGGTGGGAAGAGGAGGAGGGGAAAAGCGGCCCTACCCGACCCGCCGTCTCCTGCTCCGCCGCCCGCCGTTCGCCGTCCCGGAGGCTCCGCCGCCTGGGCCTCCCCAGCCGCACAGCCCCCGCCCTCCCCGCCCCCTACTCACGTGAGAGCGCTCCTTCCGCCCTCCGCCCCGCCTCCTGCCCTGCCTCATAGGCCCTTGGCAAAGCCGAGTCGCCCCATTGGCCCAAAGACAGGCGGCGGGGACGTACTTCCTTTCCGCGGACCCCACCTGGATTTTGGCCCGCCTTCGTATTCTGCGCCTGCGCGGAGTCTGCTCGTCGGGAGCTGGACTCGTCTCTGGCTGGAGAGTGCGCGCGGTAGCCACCAGTGGCTCTGTGGCTGCATCAGGGACTGGGAGCAGGATTGGCGCGGGTAGCAGGCTGGGTAGTACTTGTTTGCGCCTAAGGTTGGTACAACCTCAAAATCACTGGTGCTAGAGCAAGGAATCCCTTCCTCACCTTTAACGTTTAAAAGCTGTGTCTAAAGTCGCACTTAATGATGTTAACCCAACACACTTGGCCTTTATTGAGGGCACAGAAAGTGCCAGGGATTGTCGACAGGTAGCTTCCTTTACAGGTATGTCACTTGGCTTTACTACAAACCTTGAGAATGATATGATATTTCTCATTTTGTAAAGGAATCCAGCGTAAGGAACAGGATTCCGTCTAGAAGTCAGAACTTTCTAACTTTGAAATCAGGGGCGACTGGCTACAACACAGCTACCTTGAGACATTTGAGACACACAAAATAGAACAAAATAGATTGTTTCAGAGTACTATTCAAAGATGTGGCTGGGATTTTATTTAAAAGCCATACAAAACTGATAGAACAACAGCAGCAGAATGAAGTTGAAAGTCCCTCTCCTAAGTGAATTTACAGTGTAGTTGTAAACAAAAATAATGATTATTAAAAGTGCTAATTAAGTCTTGACAGTTTATGAAATAATTCTAAAGCCTCTCCCTCATTTTCTTGATTCAAATCTTGTATACTCTTTTCCGGCTAAATGAGTCATTCGCAAAGTTTTCCTGTGAATAGTGCATCTAAATCAACCAGACACAGCCAAAAAAAAAAAGCTGTGCTCTGTTGCAGTCCTCTTTGTGACTTGTCTATTATAATAGACTTGGCTGCACTCCCAGAGTAAAATAGCTTTCTTCCTTCTCACACAGTTATGTAACAGAAATACACACCCATTTTAAAGTATTTAAATAACAGATATAACATTACAAAGAAAGCAAAATCTCCTGAAATCCCGACACTCTGACAAAATCACTTTTAATAGTTTGGTGACCATACATTTCATGTATTTCTTGATTCATATGTATTTCCCCAATATATACACAAATCTTAACATAATCTTTTAAATAAAATTTTATTACAGAATCACTAGAGTATGTCCTGAAGAAAAATCCAAAACAGGGACAACCTCAAATAAAAATATCAGATTCCCACTACAAATATTAACAGTTTAAAACACAGTCCTTTGTGTCTGTATATGTTTTTCAGAATGAGCTCATATAGTTAACAGTCTGCTGTATTCAACTAACAGTATCTGCCTTAGCATTTCACTAAATTTTCCTCTCATCTAATTACTAGATCTCATTCAAATTTTCTAACAACCTAAAAGTATTTTTACAGCTGGCTTTTCCAAATCAGTAATATCATTTCAGTAAATTTTCCTCTCAGCTAATACCTAACTATAGTCAAATTTTCCATTGACCAAAATATATTTTTTACAGTTAATTTTCCCAAATCAGCATGCAGTCCAGGCCCACACACTATGTCTGGTTGTGATGGCCCTTAAGTATTTTTTAATCTAGTACTTTAGAAAAAAAATGGAAAGACACTGGCTTCTTGAAGAAATCAGTCCAGTTGAAGTACAAAATTTCCTGTCTTCTGGATCTGAACAGTTGTTTCCTCAAGAAGTCACTGAGTTTGTTTCCTTAGACCTTATATTTCCTGGAAAATGGAATTTATATCTCAAGCTCAATAGATTGCTGTGATAAACTGGAACTAGAATGGAAAAGTCCATAAATGCTAAAATAAGGAAAATGAAGTTCAATCTATAAACACAGAGTGCCCTTGAAGTTTGTAAGGATAGTGCCAATAACAGATTTGGGTTTTAAAAAAGTTCATTCTGGTAGGAGGAGAAAAGGCAAAACAGGGAGTAAATAGAACATTTTGAATATCACTTTCCCTAGGCAGATTAGAAACACCTGAACTAAGGCAAAAGAAAGGGAGGGGGAGGAACTGAGTTTGAAGGAAATATCTTCAAGTTTGTTGACTCTGTCTTTTGCCTGCTCAAGTCTGATTTTGTTGTTATTCAGTCACGAAGTCATGTATGACTCTTTGCAACCTCATGGATTGTGGCACAGCAGGCTTCCCTGTCCTTCACTATCTCCTAGAGTTTGTGCAAACTCATGTCCATTGAGCCGATGATGCTATGTAACCATCTCACCCTCTGCTGCCCTTTGCTCCTTTTGCCTCCAATCTTTCCAAGCATCAAGGTCTTTTCCAATGAGTTGGCTCTTCACATCAGGTGGCCAAAGTATATTTTGATCCCCTCTAAATGAATTTTTTTTCCTTATCTCTGTTGTACTTTTCACCTCCAGAATTTCATTTTAGTTCCTTTTTATAATTTATATTTCTGTAATGATATTTGCATTTTTGTACATTATTTTCCAGACTTCATCCATGTTTTCTTTTAGCTCGATAAGCAACTCTAAGACAGTTGTTTTAATATCTGTCTAAATACCATATGATATCACTTTATGTGAATTCTCAAATATGACACAAATGAACTTATCAATGAAACAGAAGCAGACTCACAGACATAGAAAACATTTTTATCAAAGGGGAAAAGGGGTCCAGGAGGGATAAATTAGGAATTGGGCATTAGCAGATACAGATTACTATATATAAAATAAATAAACAGCAAAGTCCTACTGTATAGCATAGGGAACTATGTTCAATATCCTGTAATAAAACATAATTTAAAAAACATATATATAAAAAACTGAATCACTTTGCTGTATACCTGAAAATAACACAATATAGTAAATCAACTATACTTCAATAAAAATAAAATGTAGAACTCTAGTATCTGGAGAACAAGGTTCTTCCTTCCCACTATGGCTCCAGCAAGCCATATCTGCAATATTAACAGGGTCGAGGGGTAGGAACGAATAGTTTCCTACCTATTCATACTAAAGGCTCACCTTGACTGAAATTAACCTCAGTTAACCAACCAAATTTTCCCCTGGAACATGCAAGCATTCAAATAGACTCCAGAGTTCCGAAACAGTTACTTCAGACAGTTTCTGCCAGTATAACTGTTGCCTCGGTAGGGATGGATTCCATGTTCATCCTATTCCATCTGAGGAACAGAAAAATAAAAAAAGAAATGTGAACACTAAATAGAGCCTAAGAGGTCTTCAGGACACTATTAAGAGAAACAATGTATCATTATAAGTAGCCCAAAAAGAGAAGAGAGAAAGGGAAGAAAAGACAATCTAACTAGAAAGCCAAAGAGAGAATCCTGAAAGCAACAAGAGAGAATACTCATCACACACAAGGGATCTTCAGTAAGATTATCAGACAATTTCTCATCTTAAATCTTAGAAGCCAGAAGGCAGTGGGTTGATAATATTAAAAGTAGTGAATGAAAAAAACTCTTGGTGGACAATTCTATATCTAGCAAAACTGTCCTTCAAAAATGAGGGAGAAATCAAGACGTTTTCTGATTAAAAAAAAAAAAGGCTAAGGGAATTCATTACCACTATACCCACCTTTCAAGAAATGAAGAAGAGGATCCTTCAGGTTGAAATGAAAAGATGCTCAACAATATTGTAAAGTAATTAATCTCCAATTAAAATAAATTTATTTTAAAAAGAAAAAAAACTCATATGAAGAAATAAAGATCTCTGGTGAAGAAAAATATACAGGTAACTACAGAATCATTAGTGTAATTATCATTTTCCTCCATTTAAATTTTCCTCCATTTACCTCCATTTTAATTTATGATTTTAATGAAAATGCATAAAAATATTAGTCTAATTTATTGCACACACAATGTATAAAGATGTAATCTGTAAAAGCCAGTAACAAAGAGGAGACAGAGCTGTATAGGGCAGTTTTTGTTATGGAAATTGGTATCATTTTTAATTATTACAATTTTGAGCTATTAAATGTAATTCCCATGGTAACCAAAAAGGAAGTGTCTATAGAATATACACAGAAGGAAATAAGAGGTAAGTCAAAAGTTTTCACTACAAAAAAATTAAAAAAGGCTGTAATGGAAGAAATGAAAGACACAGAAGCTATAAGCCTATAGAAAATGCATAGCAAAATGGCAGAAATAAGTTCCTCATTATCAGTCTTTAAATGTAAATGGCATAAACTTTCTAATCAAAAGACAGAGATGGGCAGAATGGATAAAATAAAAACATGTTCCAGCAATATACAATCTAGAAAATACTTTAGATCTAAAGACATTACTAGGTTTAAAATAAAAAAAGATATTTTATGCATTTTTATGTAAGTATTAACCAAAAGGGAGCTTCAGGTTGTTATATTAAGATTATACAAAACAGACTTTTAAAAAGTTACAAGAGACAAAGAAAGTCATTATATATAAAAAAAAGGTTCAATAGAGCAAGATTATAAAAACTTATAAACATTTACATAACTAGTGAAAGTGAAAGTCATTCAACTTTCCAACTCTTTGCGAGGCCCCCATGGACTATAGTCCATGGAATTCTCCAGGCCAGAATACTGGAGTGGGTAGCCATTCTTTTCTCCAGGGGATCTTCCCAACCCAGGGATCAAACCCAGGTCTCCCGCATTTGGGGCAGATTCTTTACCAGCTGAGCCACAAGAGAAGCCCAAGAATACTGGACTGGGTAGCCTATCCCTTCTCCAGAGAATCTTCTCAACCCAGGAATCAAACCGGGGTCTCCCGCATTCCAAGCAGATTCTTACCAACTGACCTATCAGGGAAGAATCCTCCTGCAATGCAGGAAACCTGGGTTTGATCCCTGGGTTGGGAGGATCCCTTGGAGAAGGGAAAGGCTACCCACTCCAGTATTCTGGCCTGGAGAATTCCATAGACTATATAGTCCATGGGGTCACAAAGAGTCCGATGGGACGGAACAACTTTCACTTTCACATAACTAGTAATAGACTCTCAAAATATTTGAAGCAAAAATGAACAGAATTAAAGGGAAGAATAAACAGTTCTACAATCATAGTTAGAAAAATTAATAGCCCACATTCAATAATGAACAACCAGACAGAAGATAAATTAGAGGACTTGAACATCACAATAAACTAACTGAACCTAGCAGGTATACAGCACATTCCACTGCACAACAGCAGCACATTCTTTTCAAGTTCACATAGGACATTCTCCAATACAGGCCATATATTAGGCCACAAAACAAATTTCAGAAGATTTTAAAAGATAGGTCATTCAACAAAGTATCTTCCAATTACAATGGGATGAAGATGGAAATCATTAACAAGGAAAACTGGAAAATTCAAACAATGTGGGTATTAAACACATTCTTAAAGAACAAATGAGTCAAAGAAGTCCTTAAAAGGGAAATTAGAATATACTTGAAAATAAGTAATGATAAAAACATCCAAAACTTACAGGATGCAATGAATCAGAGAAATTTACAGTTGTAAATGGCTACAGTAATCAGAGAAATTTACAGTTGTAAATGGCTACATTAAAAAACAATCTCAAAACAATATCCTAACTTTATGCCTTATGAAATAAGAAGAATAACAAACTAAACTCAAAGCTACCAAAAGGAAGGAAATAGAAATAAACCAAAAGAAAAGAAAAAGAGAAAAAGAGAAATCAGTGAAACCAAAAGTTGTTTCCTTGAAAAGATCAACAAAAACTACCTAGAATATAACGGGCAAATTCCCTGAAACATACAAATTATTTAAATGGATTCTCAAAAAATTAGAAAATCTCAACATACTCATAACAAGAGATTGAGTGAGTAATCAAAAACCTCCCAAAAAAGAACAGTCCCGCACCAGATGGCTTCAGCAAGGGATTGTACCAAATGCTTAACTAAGAATTAATAACAATTCTTCTCAAACTCTTACCAAAAACTGAGGAAGAGGGAATGCTTTCTGATTTCATGAAGCCTCATTATTCTGATACCAAAGCTAACTAAATGCATCTCAAAATACAATATCTCTTATGAATATAGATGCCAAAATCCTCAACAACATATAAGGAAATCAAATTCAACAGCATATGAACAGAATTATTCCCCTTGACCAAGTGGGATTTATCCCAATAATGCAAGGGTTCAGTTCAGTTGCTCTGTTGTGTCCAACTCTTTGCGACCCCATGAATCGCAGCACGCCAGGCATCCCTGTCCATCACCAACTCCCAGAGTTCACTCAGGCTTGCATCCATCGAGTCAGTGAGGCCATCCATCCATCTCATCCTCGGTCATCCCCTTCTCCTCCTGCCCCCAATCCCTCCCAGCATCAGAGTATTTTCCAATGAGTCAACTCTTTGCATGAGGTGGCCAAAGTACTGGAGTTTCAGCTTTAGTATCATTCCTTCCAAAGAAATCCCAGGGCTGATCTCCTTCAGAATGGACTGGTTGNTTTTCCAATGAGTCAACTCTTCGCATGAGGTGGCCAAAGTACTGGAGTTTCAGCTTTAGCATCATTCCTTCCAAAGAAATCCCAGGGCTGATCTCCTTCAGAATGGACTGGTTGGATCTCCTTGCAGTCCAAGGGACTCTCAAGAGTCTTCTCCAACACCACAGTTCAAACACATCAATTCTTCGGCACTCAGCCTTCTTCACAGTCCAACTCTCACATCCATACATGACCACAGGAAAAACCATAGCCTTGACTAGATTGACCTTAGTTGGCAAAGTAATGTCTCTGCTTTTGAATATGCTATCTAGGTTGGTCATAACTTTTCTTCCAAGGAGTAAGCGTCTTTTAATTTCATGGCTGCAGTCACCATCTGCAGTGATTTTGGAGCCCCAAAAAATAAAGTCTGACACTGTTTCCACTGTTTCTCCATCTATTTGCCGTGGAGTGATGGGACCGGATGCCATGATCTTTATTTTCTGAATGTTGAGCTTAAAGCCAACTTTTTCACTCTCCTCTTTTACTTTCATCAAGAGGGTTTTTAGTTCCTCTTCCCTTTCTGCCATAAGGGTGGTGTCATCTGCATATCTGAGGTTATTGATATTTTTCCCAGCAATCTTGATTCCAGCTTGTGTTTCTTCCAGCTTATTTAACTTATAATGCAAGGGCGGTTCAACATAAAATCAATTTTTATTCCATTAATAGAACTAAGGAAAAAACTGATGATCATCTCAATTAATGTTGAAACGTTATTTGACAAAGTACAGTGCCTTTGCATGATAAGATCTTTCAGAAAAAGTAGTTATAGAGGGNGCAATCTTGATTCCAGCTTGTGTTTCTTCCAGCTTATTTAACTTATAATGCAAGGGCGGTTCAACATAAAATCAATTTTTATTCCATTAATAGAACTAAGGAAAAAACTGATGATCATCTCAATTAATGTTGAAACGTTATTTGACAAAGTACAATGCCTTTGCATGATAAGATCTTTCAGAAAAAGTAGTTATAGAGGGAAAATTCCTCAACATGATAAAAGTATTTGTTAAAAAAAAAACACGTATCTAAATCAAATGGAATCATTTACCTATGCCTCTTAGAACAAGTCATGAACAAGTCAAGGATGCCTGATATTCAACACTGTACTGAAAGGTCTAAGCAGAACTATCAGATAAAAAATAAAAGGCATTCAAATTGTAAAGAGGTAAAACTATATATACAGGCAATATAATCATATATACAGAAAATCCTAAAGAATCCAGAAGAAAGCCTATGGGGTCAAAAAAAAAATCAGAAGCATTGCTGGGTACAAGACCAACACGAAAAATCAGTTGGGTTTCTACACACCAGCAACAGTGTGAAAAGGAAATTAAGAAAGCAATTTCATTTATGTTATCAGAATGAATTAAATACCCTGAAAAGTGCTCCTGAAAGAAAATGCTGCTGAAAGCAATTAATGAAGACCTAAGTACATGAAAAGTGAAATCGCTCAGTCGTGTCCAACTCTTTGTGACCCCATAGACTGTAGCGTACCAGGCTCCTCTGTCCATGGGATTTTCCAGGCAACAGTACTGGAGTGGATTGCCATTTCCTTCTCCAGGGGATCTTCCCAACCCAGGGCTTGAACCCAGGTCTCCTGCATTGTAGCAGATGCTTTACCGTACATGAAAAGATATTTCTTATTCAGACAGTAAGACTTAAAATTAAGATGGCAATATTACCCAAAGTGATCTACAGACTCAACACAATCTCTATCAAAATAACAACAGCCTTTCTCTTAGAAATGTAAAAGCTGATCCTCAAATTCATACGGAATTTCAAGGGGCTTGCCATAACCAAAACAATCTGGATAAAATAAAGGTGAAGTCCTAATAACTTCCTCACTTAGGAACTTACTACAAAGTTACAATAGAAGAATATGTACCAGTATAAGGACAGAGATACAGCCACATGTGATAGAATAGAGCATCCAAAAATGAATTCTCACATACATGGGTCAGTCGATTTTCAACAAAGGTGCCAAATCCATTCAACAGAGAAAGGAGGAACTTTTCCAAAATCGTGTTGGAAAAACGATGATGGTGGCTTAGTCAACAAGTTCTGTCTGACTCTTGTGACCCCATGGGCTGTAGCCCGCCAGGCTCCTCTGTCCATGGGATTTCCCAGGCAAGAATACTGGAGTAGGTTGCCATTTCCCTCTCCAGGGGATCTCCCCCACCTAGGAATGGAACCCAGGTCTCCTGCATTGTAAGGCGGATTCTTTACTGACCGAGTCACCAGGGAAAAGGACAAACCTGTCAAAAATGGCGGAAAAACGATAACCACATGCAAAATAATGAAATTGGCCACAGCAGCGGTGATGGTTACCCAATATTATGAAGTACGTAATGCCATGGAACTTCACAGTTACAAATTATTAAAATGATAAATACTATGTATGTATGTTTTATCATTTTAATATTTTGTAACTGTGAAGTTCCTGTTTTCGGAGAAGGCAATGGCACCCCACTTCAGTACTCTTGCCTGGAAAATCCCATGGACGGAGGAGCCTGGTGGGCTGCAGTCCATAAGATCGTGAAGATTCGGATACGACTGAAGCGACTTAGCAGCAGCAGCAGCAGCAGGTATGCTTTACCACAATATCCTCGCTTCCCCCTTTCCCCTCAAAATGAGGAGAACCCAGTGAACCATTGGATTGGCAAGATGGAAAGGGGCTCTAGAATGATACTTAAGTTTTTTGATGGGCAAGACTGCGTGGACGATGCCATTCACCAACACAAGGACTACAGGAGGTTAAGAAGCAGGTCTGCGGAAAGCTACCTCAAAAGTGGAAAACCAATTGGACATGTCTTCTAGGCAGCTGGCCCTGAAGCAAGAGAGCTGTCTGGTCAGGCGAAAGAGAGTTGTGAACCATCAGCAAGTTGTAGGGGACAGAGAATGCAAATCCTTGGGAAACACGAACATGAAAAAACCGAGGGAGGTAAACTTCCTTCTCTCCGCTTCTGGGTCCCAAGAAGGCGAGTCCATATCCTAGGCAGGAGGAGCTTACCAACGCCTTAAGTGCAGCTGCGCCTTTCAGGCCCACGCAGACGGCAGACGGCAGAATCGTAGCTCGAGAGGAGCGGCTGAGAAGGAGCGAAGTGCGCGGGGCCTGAGCCCCAGGCGCTAAGAAGCCAAAGCACCTGCACGTCGGCTCACGCGGGCGAAGAAGCTAGCGGGAAGCCCGGGGCACCCGATCTGCATCTCGCCCACTGCACGGAGAATCCCTCTCCTGGCCCGCCGCCCTCCCAGCCTTCCGATTGGCGGAGAGGACTATGGGACCTGGAAGTTGTCTTTGTCCGGCGAGGGCTGCCCTTCCGGTTCCGTTGGGTCCCCCTTTGGCTCGGGTTCCCTGCCCCTCCCCCTTCCCGGAGCCCCGAGGGGCCGGAGCTCCTGGCGGTGCCGGATCCTGACGGTGGCCTTCCCCCGGGTCTGTAAGTGCGGAGGCGGCCGGAGCGCCGGGTAGGGGTACGAGGTCTCTAAAAATCGAGCCCCCTTGGGGCCCTGGATTGGCCGGGACCTGCACCGGGATGGGGGCCGAGGGGCTGGCCTAGGCACGGGGGTGCTTACGGAGCCCTTGGCCCGGCCCCTGCTATGCCCCGCCCCTTTCCCTCCCCTGAGTCTGGAGTGGGGAGCCTAAGGATGCCCCCAGGGACCTCCTCCGGGGACCCCATCCGAGGGCCAAGCAGTTGGCTTTAACCCGACTCTGGCATCTTTTAAGAAGTGCCAGTTCTCGGCCAGGGCAAGGCCTCAGTGCTAGCCTGCGAGGATCACTGTGGAGTGCAGCTAGTTTACCCTTTTGCCACTGGCTACAACACCTTTTTTATATCTGGCGCCTTGTCAGGCACTGGGAATTCGTAAGACATTGTTCTAATTTTCAGGGTCAAGTTTGGGAACCAGATAAAAACAAATGACTGCTCCTGCGATGTACATATCAGTCGTATATATATATGAAACGTTCAAGGGGCAGTTGCTGGGGAGGCTGAAGAGACTTTAAAGTTTCACTTGGGGATAAGGTGGAGAAGAGGTTTTGCGCTCAGAGGAACAGTTGCAGTGCTGTGAAGGAACAACAGCATAACTTGTGTGGGAAGAGCAGGAGAGGGTTCCAGGGCTCTGTGCAAAGCATGAGATACGAAGCTGGGAAAGTAGATGGAAGTCCAGATAGTGAAGATTTACTCCTAAAAGAGGTGGGTACTTGTTGAAGAGTTTTGAACGGGTAGGGGTACGAGGTCTCTAAAAATCGAGCCCCCTTGGGGCCCTGGATTGGCCGGGACCTGCACCGGGATGGGGGCCGAGGGGCTGGCCTAGGCACGGGGGTGCTTACGGAGCCCTTGGCCCGGCCCCTGCTATGCCCCGCCCCTTTCCCTCCCCTGAGTCTGGAGTGGGGAGCCTAAGGATGCCCCCAGGGACCTCCTCCGGGGACCCCATCCGAGGGCCAAGCAGTTGGCTTTAACCCGACTCTGGCATCTTTTAAGAAGTGCCAGTTCTCGGCCAGGGCAAGGCCTCAGTGCTAGCCTGCGAGGATCACTGTGGAGTGCAGCTAGTTTACCCTTTTGCCACTGGCTACAACACCTTTTTTATATCTGGCGCCTTGTCAGGCACTGGGAATTCGTAAGACATTGTTCTAATTTTCAGGGTCAAGTTTGGGAACCAGATAAAAACAAATGACTGCTCCTGCGATGTACATATCAGTCGTATATATATATGAAACGTTCAAGGGGCAGTTGCTGGGGAGGCTGAAGAGACTTTGCAGTTTCACTTGGGGATAAGGTGGAGAAGAGGTTTTGCGCTCAGAGGAACAGTTGCAGTGCTGTGAAGGAACAACAGCATAACTTGTGTGGGAAGAGCAGGAGAGGGTTCCAGGGCTCTGTGCAAAGCATGAGATACGAAGCTGGGAAAGTAGATGGAAGTCCAGATAGTGAAGATTTACTCCTAAAAGAGGTGGGTACTTGTTGAAGAGTTTTGAGCAGGAGACTAGTGTGGTCAGATTTGCACTGTAGAAAATAATCTTGTTCTGGAGGTCAGCCTATAAGATAGGAATTTCTAAGAACTGATTCTGGACTCTTTAGCTAAAGTCTAGATGTTCTTATCGGAGAAGGCAATGGCAACCCACTCCAGTACTCTTGCCTGGAAAATCCCATGGACAGAGGGGCCTGGTGGGCTGCAGTCCATTGGGTCGCTAGGAGTTGGACACGACTGAGCGACTTCACTTTCACGCATTGGAGAAAGCAATGGCAACCCAGTCCAGTGTTCTTGCCGGGAGAATCCCAGGAATAGGGGAGTCTGGGGCCTGCCGTCTATGGGGTCCCTAGAAGTCGGACACGACTGAAGCGACTTAGCAGCAGCAGCAGCAGCAGACGTTCTTATTGGAGATTCTTTTGAAGGTGTAATGGGATCAACCTAGTGAGAAGTAACGAAATACCAAAACCAAGTTATGATAGTATTATTAGAAAGAAGGCAGGTGTGCTGAAGGGAAGGGCTTCCCTGGTAGCTCAGCTGGTAAAGAATCCACCTGCAATGCAGGAGACCCGTTTGACTCCTGGATTGGGAAGATCCACCGGAGAAAGGATAGGCTGCCTACTCCAGTATTCTTGAGCTTCTCTGGTGGCTCAGATGGTAAAGAATCCTTCTGCGTTGTGAGAGACCTGGGTTCGATCCCTGGGTTGGGGAGATCCCCTAAGAGGGCATGGCAGCCCACTCCAGTATTCTTGCCTGGAGAATCCCATGGACAGAGGAGCCTAGCGAGCTGCAGTCCACGGGGTTGCAGAGTCGGACATGGCTGAGAGTTCCTAAGCACACACATGCTGTAGGAAATGCTGTAAAGACTCCATAATGAATTGGATGTTGAGGGTGAAAGAGGTATCAAAGCTGAGTCTTAGGTGTCAGGTCTGTGAAATTTGAAGAATGTTAATGCCATTATCAGCAATAAAACCATAAGCGTAGTGTAGATGACCAGTTCATTTTTTGGATATTTGAATTTAAGGCCTGATGGGATAGCCACATGGAACTGTACAGTATAGAGTTGGAAAGACAAATCTGCAGCTCAGCCTAAATGCCGTGGCTTGAGGTAAAAGTCTGAATCATCCTAAAGCACAGAGGTGGAAGCTATGGAAACAGTTGGTATCAGGAAGGGATTATTGACAAAGGGAATATTTGGGGAAATGGGACTGAGTCGTTAATAGTAGTTGATATAGTAGCAGAAGCAGAAATAGATGATAAAATATAATGATAAAATGTAAGGATTCCAGCAACCAAGAAGTCTCAGAAATCAAGAGAGGAGAATACTGAGAAGGGTCCACTGAGACAATGGATGCAGAGCCTTTGAAGAATGAGAAAGAAAAAAAAAAGATTGCATTTCTTTATCAAGAGATCATGAGTGACTTTTTACAAAGCAATTTTAGCAGAATGATGAGGTGATAATATGTGAAATAATGGAGACCTCAGGTGATTTGTTATCAAATGAGAATGAAAGAAATGCCACACGTTGAAGGACTTCACAAAGGATATTGACAGGCTTTATTATTGATCTAACGTTTGCTTACAGAGCACAATTCCAGGCACTATCTTAGATTCTTTTAAAAAGTAACTTAATTTAAAACTAATTTACTTTTAAATTAATTTTCCATAACAACCTATTGTTATGGAAATATTAAGTAATATTATCATGTTAAGTACTGTTATTCTTTGACAGATGGGACAACTGAAAAAACAGTAGTAGTTAAGTAATTTGCCCAAGGTCATACAACTAGAAAGTGGTAGGGCAGCGTTTTGATTCTTGGAAACCTGGTTTTATCCACTGTACTAAGCAGTGATTGAACATGGGAGTCAAAAGAATGGGAAAAATATAAGCAAAGATAGACTCTTGATAAAAAAAAAAAAAAGGGAGAGGTTTAGAAGAGATCCAGATTGAGAAGAAGGTAAGTAATGGATTTATGTTTCTGTTATGGATTTATTTTTCATTTCTTTTCCCTTAGATTCTCATCCAATATGTGCCATTTTAGGTCAGTTTCATTCATAGTTAGGTCAGTTTATGTCATGCTTTCATTTATTAACTTATCCAAATCAGGTCTTCTCTTTAGCTTCAGAGCCATATTGGCTAGCTAGTCGATCTTCCCCTTAATGTCATGCAGGCTCCTCTGGTTAAACATTTTAAGACCTTACCCATGGTCATTTCCCCCAGCATTTCCTCGCTTATTGAATGACATTCTGTCAGACATCCAGTTTCTCAAACCAAATACCTAGGAGTCATCGTGACCTTTCATCCCTTGTTCCCTACCTTGGTTATCAAGTCCATCAGTTCTTTGCGATATCTCTGGAATCTGTTAAAATAAATCCATATTATTTCTTCTCAATTTCATATTATTCAGTTCAGTTCAGTCGCTCAATCATGTTGCTCTTTGCGACCCCATGAACCGCAGCACGCCAGGCCTCCCTGTCCATCACCAACTCCCAGAGTCCACCCAAACCCATGTCCATTGAGTCGATGATGCCATCCATGTCATCCTCTGTCATCCCCTTCTCCTCCTGCCCTCAATCTTTCCCAGCATCAGGGTCTTTTCAAATGAGTCAGCTCTCTCCATCAGGTGACCAAAGTATTGGAGTTTCAGCTTCAACATCAGTCCCTCCAATGAACACCCAGGACTGATCTCTATTATTCAGGCCCTCATTATTTCTATATCGCTCTGTTAAAATAATAACATACTAACAGGTTTCCTTGTCTCCACATCCAATGTTGTCAGAAGTATTCTCCACAAGTTTTTGACTTATTGAGTTTTAGCTGGTGCAAGAGTTTAGATAACATGCATTTCAAATGATAGAATAATAGCTTAGGGCAGTTATTTTTTATTAGATTGAACTGAGGTTTGTGGTGGTTGGTGATTTAGTCTCTTGAGTTATGTCCGACTTGCGACCCCATGGACTGTAGCCTACCAGGCTCCTCTGTCCATGGGATTTTCTAGGTAAGAATACTGGAATAGGTTGCCATTTCTTTCTTCAGGGGATCTTTACCTTGCAGGAATTGAATCTGGGTCTCCTGCATTGCAGGGACATTCTTTACCGACTGAGCTACGAGGGAATCTGAATTGAGATTAAGTTTGGTTAAAATTAGCCATGTTGTTATTTAGTCACTAAGTCATGTCCGACTCTTTGCAACTCCATGAACTGCAGCATGCCAGGCTTCCCAGTCCTTCACTATTTCCCAGTTTGCTCAAGCTCACGTCCATTGAGTTGGTGATAATATCCAACCATTTCATCCTCTGTTACCCTCTTCTCCTCCTGCCCTCGATCTTTCCCAGCATCAGAATCCTTTCCAATGAATCATCTCTTTGCATCACGTAGTCAGAGTATTGGAGCTTCAGTTTCAGCATCAGTCCTTCCAATGAATATTCAGGGTTCATTTTGTTTAGAAATGATTGGTTTGATCTTGCTGTCCAAGGGACTCTCAAGAGTCTTCTCCAGCACCACAGTTCCAAAGCATCAGTACTTCATTGCTTAACCTTCTTTATGGTCCAACTCTTACATCGGTACTTGACGACCAGAAAAACCATGGCTTTGTCAAATGGACCTTTGTTGGGAAAATGATGTCTCTGCTTTTTAATACACTGTCTAGGTTTGTCACAGCTTTCCTTCCAAGGAGCAAGCATCTTTTGATTTCATGACTGCAGTCACTGTCAGCAGTGATTTTGGAGCCCAGGAAGACAAAATCTGTCACTGCTTCCACTTTTTCCCCTTCTATTTGCCATGAAGTGATGGGACCGTATGCCATGATCTTATTTTTTTGAATGTTAAGTTTTAAGCCAGTTTTCTAATATCACCTCTCTGGGCCAGGAGCTCAGAGGCCCAGGGGTCTTGGGCCACACAGGCCCTGTTGCTTCCCTGGGCTCCTCCCCACATCTCCCTGCTGAGAAGTGCATGCACGCCACATTAGGGGTCCCAGGTCAGGAGCAGGGAAGAGCCCTGTGAACCACTGCACTCCTGCCTGGCCAAGGAAGGACCATGTGCAGGGAGGATGGAGATTTAGGAAATTTTTAAATAGAGAAGGTAATAAAACATTGAGAAACCAAGACAGGTTTTCTGAGGAAGTCAGCCTTAAGAAACTAGCAAAAACCTAAGGACTAAGCTTTGAAGAATATACTTACCTTTTCATAATTTACAGAACCCTTAAGGAACAGATCAGCCAAAGAATGGCAGAAAACTGAAGCCAGTCGTTAAGTCACTTGCTCACTTCTGTACAAGTTTAAGAAGAGTGAGCTAGATCTATTCAACATAAATAACAAGATTTATTCAACATAAATAACTCTTAAAAGCAATAAATGAAAAAAGAAAGTCGCAAAGCAATATATATAGTTTGTAATTTTACTTTTTTTGTGGCTGGAAGTGTTATATATAGAAGTGTTGTTTTAAAAGTGAAGAGGGAAGGAAGAAACTGAGAATCAACTGACTGAATGGAAGGAGGCTGAGAAAGGGGACTTTTACTTTATCTATATTCAAAAGTTCTTCCAGGAACGGTATATTTCTGTAATGTTACTTACAGATTGTATAAACATGTTGTAAGTAAAAGAGTGAGCAGTTGGAGAATGTAGTGTGATGAAAGTTACCCAAAAGAAGAAAAGGATTGAGTTTTATAGAAAGGCTGTAGTATATTACAGCCTCTTTGAAAAATGGCATATGGTGTTAATGAAAGAGGAAGAAGGATTTCAAAGTAGTTGTGAGTGCTAAGTTGAAAGATAAAGGTACTTTTATGAGGTAGATGAGAAAACAGACTGAAAGTTTTCCTTATCAGTATCATTAGAGGCATCTGAGACAAGAAACGTGGATATTTTCGCACTATCCCTTGCTTGGCAGTGAACGTTGTTCAACCTAAAATATTCACTGATCCTTTTGGGTTACTCCTGTTTGAACAAAGGGAAATTTCAAATCAGCTGCAACATTTGTTATGGAAATGATTATAGAAGAATTGTGTAAATATAAACAAAGAGAAAGTGATTTTAAGTGAGATTATTCCTATTTCATTGATGTTTGGAAAGTGGGTCATTTAAAACTTGCTAAGAGAAACTCAACAGTATTCAGACTTAATCACAGTAACCCAGACAATAGTTGATAAGGACCTGAACTATGCCAGTGGTAGTAAGCATATAGAGAATTTGGAAATCTTTCTTTGAAAAGAATCAGCAGAATGTGGTGACCAAGTCTCTAGCCTACCTAATCAGTTCCGTACTTTCAGTTCCTAGAAGGTCTGCTATAATCTAGAATTATGTGAGTGATTTCTATGATAATAATGAATAATTGCTATTATACTTACAAGTTATAGTTGGGGAGTCTAAAAATCAAATATATCATAATTTTTATTTATTATGTTTTATTTATAAATGGCATTAAGTTTCACCCTACAAAGATGAATACACAAAAGATAGAAAAATAACAAAGTTAAATAGATGAGAAAGGTAAGACAAGGATAATACATAAATGGTTTACTATTAAAGCCCTCTAGACTTGACACAAATTTGGCTTTAAGTTATATTTTTTGTTTTTAAGCATAAGCCTTTTATTGAAGCATAACTAACCATACAAAAGCATATCAATCATCAGGGTATAGTTGAATGGATATGAATGGAGATCACAGTTAATATTCATAAAACTTCAGCTAGCCTAGTTCTGTCATACATGAATTTTGGCATCATGTCGCTCAGGCATAATTTCTATCTTTAACATTTAATACTTTACACCTTTCTTAAATAAGCAAGTGATTTATGTTCACCAAGCATGAATTTCCTCATAAGTAAAGTGGAGATGACAATAATACTTACCTCATAGAAATTTTGAAGATTAAATGGGTCAATTTGGGTATACCTGATACTCAGCAAGTGTTCAGTAAAGATTAGGCATCCTTTTTCTTATCTTTAAATAGAATTAAACTAGTTCATATGAAACAAGTACTCCTTTTTATTTGAACTTTCTAAACTTTTATTTAAAATTTCATTTTATGTTGTCAAGACTATTTTTTTGGAAACAAACCCTAGAAAGAAATTTTCCCCAGGGCACTCAAAAACAGTATTACGATAATGAAGGGCATCTCTACCAAAGCTCAATAGTAACTTCATAGGGAACATTAAGAGTTAGTTACAGTTTTTATTGAATGAGTTGTGTAAAAAATAACAGTTGGTTCTTGACCTCAACTAACCCTCTGATGGAAAGAGAAACTAGTGACAGGAAACAATGGATGAACTCTGTGGCCTGGAAATAAGAGTTTATTAAAGAGAGACAATAGAGTGGGCTGACGCATTAAGGAAAACTTCTTAAAGGAGAAATAATAATTTTTCCTCACATTCTTGGACTACAGCAGACAAATCAAGCACGTCCGAGATACCTGTCTGACTGCTCCTGTTGGTAAGTCACTTGAGACTGATGAATAGGAGGTAAATGAAACTGTATTCCAACTCCTGTCTTTGGAGCTTCAAGGAACAATGATCCCTGAGGAGAGTTGCCTAAAGCAATTCGAGTACTGTCATGTTATAGATAGAAGCAATTAGTGCTTGTTTTTCAGTGTTAGTAGGAAAGTGCCGTTGTCGTTGTTCAGTTGCTCAGTCTTGTCCCACTCTTTGTGACCCCATGGACTGCAGCACACCAGGCCTCCCTGTCCTTCACCATCTCCCGGAGCCTACTCAAACCCATGGCCATCGAGTTGATGATGCCATGCAACCGTCTCATCCTCTGTCACCTCGCTGTCCTCCTGCCCTTCTGCCCTCAGGGTTTTTTCCAGTGAGTCAGCTCTTCCCATCAGGTGGCCAAAGTATGGAAGCTTCAGCATCAGTCCTTCTAGTGAATACTCAGGGTTCATTTCCTTCAGGATGGACTGGTTTGATCTCCTTGCTGTTCAAGGGACTCTCAGGAGTCTTCTCCAGCACCACAGTTCAAAATGCTGACCTGTCACTAAATTCAGGACAAGCTAAACCTCTAAGAAATAGTGTCCCTTTTGTTTGGCAATTTGAACAACAGTCATTTGTATAATTTCTAGTTATGAATTGGGACATTCACCACTGCCAGATCAAATATGTCAAGTAACCATAATTGCTAAAATTGACCAGTGATGGATGATACTGTTGCGCCACTTTCTTTACTAATATATTCCCATGTCTCCGAGATTTTTCCTTTTCATCTGGTATTTACCATCTCTTCTCTGATGCTACCTATGCTTCTCTACATCCCACCTCTCTCATCTTCATTGTGACTATAGTTTTTCTGTACACTCAGAGTGCCATACAAAGAAGATGCTTGTAACTTATGTATAAATGTGTTTAAATACACCTGTGTCATACCAGTCCCCCCTCCTAAGTCTCACCTCTCTTTCAGTGACATTTTAATTCAGGTGAACTCCTAAGTTTAGAACCTTTGCATATTGCTTTTTTTCATTTTGTGTCTCCCACAAGTTTTTTGAAATGTCTTTTTTTTTTTTTCCTTTTTCCTTGCTCCTTGTACCCATTCGTTTGTAGGCTCTGATAGCCTCAGACTTGTAATGCTTATGCAGACACTGCACTGGTCTTCCTAACAGCAAGTCTTCCTATTACTGTCAAATGAATCTTATAGGATCAACAGATACAAACTGAGCACCTGCTATGTGTTTAATACTATATTAGGTGATGGGTATACACACCAGTTTGAACAGAATAGGGTTTGCCAGTAATGTGGATGCGTTACTGCTGAATTTGAAACCAAAGGAAAGAGTGTTTCACCCTAGAAGATGCAGATTCCCAGCATTAGCCCTATTGAGTGGGGCAGACTATTCTCTCTAATGCCATGAAGCTTGCAGTTTGAAGGGTATTACTGTTAGTATTTTGAGGTTACAGGTTCAGTAGAGACAACTGTTCTGATCTAAGGGGTTAGGGAAGCGCCTCAGAGGAAATAAGAGAGTGAGAATTGCCTGGGAATAGTGTTCTGGACTAAAGAAACACCTGTAGTAAGGCTTGGAGGCAGTAGAGTGCTATTATGAAGTAGGCGCTGAGCATTGTGAGTGAGACCTGTATTCTGCTGTCACAAGCTCGTATTCTGTGTGCCTCTGTAACTCACTGTTCTAGAACATAAAACTAAAGATTGGGCTTCAGGAGCCAGATGTCATTAGGAACTGTTGCTCATGATTCTCAGCTATGGAGTTGATGGAGACACAAAGTTCGAGGTGAACTTACTGATGTACTGAAATTGTGGAGCTACTTCTCATGGGTAGATCTTATATACCCACTGATCTCACAGAAGATTGGTATATAGACAAGGTGTCAATTTATTTTTACTATGACTGGTGGGCTGTCATTGTAAAAATAATATGTTGAAGACGTCTTGTTGACATGGCTAACTCATCCTTCCCTTTAGAGTGACACTCGGGAAGCCAAGTAAGAGCATGGAATTAGAACATGGGGACTTTCTCCAAAGACACTGCTTTATAACAGGACAAATACGCAGTTTTTACAAAGCAACCATCTCCATGAGTGGCTGGTTTTTGCCAGTGTTTACCATAATTATTATTAAATTTACTTGATCAGTTTATATTAGAGAGGTTAGTCTTCATCCAGGAGATGACAGGAGGTCACAGAAGGATTTTAGGCAGGGGTTGGATATGAACAGATCAATGTTTTTGAAAGATGACGTGCGGTGGTGTAGGAGTTGGTTTAGAGGTAATAGAAGCTGGAACCAATGGGCATTTATGAATGAATTTGAGTAGTCCAGTTGATGGATGAATGGGGATAAAGAAGAAAGAACAGCACCTAGTAGGGATTAACTAGATCCACTGTACTTTTACTCAGATTCCCACCAAGTGACTTATCTGGTTTTTCTATAGCAACTATTTACTTCATATATCAACAAATGTTTCTTAAGAAAGAATTTAAGTTTGTCCAATATGCAAAGAGCAAAGACTTGTGCCTTTGACACTGTCTAAAAGTTGTCCTTTTAAACATGTGACTTTCATTTTATTGCAAAAATACTTGTATGAGTAAATTCACATCAGTTTAGACAGAAGAGGGTTTACCCAGGAATGGGACAAGCAGTGCCATTACAGTAAAATTCAAAGCAAAGGAAAATAGTGTTTTGTCTTTGAAGAAGGAGGTTCATAGTATCATGCAAAATAAAATTGTTAATTCTTATTACTTTATTACTTGTTGGGATGTTTTAGGAAGTTCATGAAACCTGACAGAATTCTGATTTGAGAAGCAAAATAATGCACTTGGAATAACTCAAGCACTGTTCTTGTATTAAGCATCTTAGAAAGCTGAATGAATGCCAAGCTATTTCTGCTAATATAAGTCCACTCCTTTAGCTGCAATTGACACTTGATGTTGGTGAGGAGTCATTTTTAACAGCCTTCAAAAGCTGTTATACTAGCTTCCTCTTTCAAGGGAAATTTCATTCAGATACATATAAACAAGTATGACAACACAGATTTGTTTTCAAAGGAAAATCCAGGTTTTCTTAATTGTTTGAATTTTCTTCAATTCATCCTTTTTACATTTCTGTTCTTTAGGTCTGCCAAAATGTCTGAAAGATCAGATCTCCTTCACTTCAAGTTTGAAAATTATGGAGATTCAATGTTACAAAAAATGAACAAATTAAGAGAAGAGAATAAATTTTGTGATGTTACAGTTCTCATAGATGATATTGAGGTACAGGGGCATAAAATTGTGTTTGCTGCAGGTTCCCCCTTCTTAAGAGACCAGTTTTTACTGAACGATTCGAGAGAGGTGAAAATCTCCATATTGCAGAGTTCCGAAGTGGGGAGACAATTGCTCTTGTCGTGTTATAGTGGTGTACTGGAATTCCCTGAGATGGAACTGGTCAATTACTTGACCGCTGCGAGTTTTCTTCAGATGAGTCACATTGTAGAACGGTGCACGCAGGCCTTGTGGAAGTTTATAAAGCCAAAACAGCCAATGGAAAGTAAAGAGGGATGTGAACCACAGAGTGCTTCTCCCCAGTCGAAAGAACATCAGGGAGATGCCAGAGGCTCCCCAAAGCAGGACTCACCTTGTATTCACCCATCTGAAGACAGTATGGATATAGAGGACAGTGATATTCAGATCGTTAAGGTAGAATCTATTGGGGATGTGTCAGAGGTTAGAAGTAAAAAAGATCAGAACCAGTTTATTTCTTCTGAACCCACTGCTTTACATTCATCCGAGCCCCAGCACTCTCTGATAAATTCAACTGTGGAAAACAGAGTAAGTGAAATAGAACAAAACCATCTCCACAATTATGCCCTCTCTTACACAGGCAGTGATAACATCATCATGGCCGCGAAAGATGTCTTTGGGCCTAATATTCGAGGTGTAGACAAAGGCCTGCAGTGGCATCACCAGTGCCCAAAGTGTACCAGGGTGTTTCGTCACCTGGAGAACTACGCCAACCATTTAAAAATGCACAAACTCTTTATGTGTCTACTCTGCGGCAAGACGTTTACTCAGAAAGGCAACCTTCATCGACACATGCGTGTGCATGCCGGCATTAAACCTTTCCAGTGTAAAATCTGTGGGAAAACCTTTTCTCAGAAGTGTTCTTTACAGGATCATCTTAACCTTCACAGTGGAGATAAGCCCCATAAGTGTAACTATTGTGACATGGTTTTTGCACATAAGCCAGTTTTGAGGAAGCACCTTAAACAGCTGCATGGCAAAAACAGCTTTGATAATGCCAATGAAAGAAATGTGCAAGACCTCACTGTGGACTTTGATTCTTTTGCGTGTACAACAGTCACAGACTCTAAAGGGTGTCAGCCGCAGCCTGATGCGACACAGGTCCTGGATGCAGGTAAACTGGCCCAAGCTGTCCTGAACTTAAGGAACGATAGCACTTGCGTGAATTAAATAGGGCCTTTGTGCTCCTAACTAGAACTGACTACAAACGTGGCAATAGTCTGAGTCTTTTTAGGAGTCATTTCGCTAATTTGACATCTCCAGATCCTCTGTGCAGGTCGTAGGGGTGAGTCAAAGCACTAACAGACCAGGCAACTTGCCACTTGGAGTGGTCTTGCCTGCCTTTTGCCCTTTCCCATGTTCTGTTTTGAATTATTTATCCTGTGATGTCTGTTTTCCTTTCCCAAGGAGTACTCCATTTGTCTACCTAACATCTACTTATGTCTTAGACTGACACTATTTTAGACTTTCCACTGGGTACATTCTGAAGGTACCAAGAAGTTAATAACATCACCTCCACTCCACCAATAGATGCTATGCTAAGGGAAGCAAATCTTTTTCTTTGGTAGGAAATAAGCTGAGATATAAAGTGATATTGCTATCAGCCTGAATATGTGCTAGAACTTCTAGTTCTTTCAGAACCACTGATAATTCATCTATGTCTGTTAAATGAATGAATCTACTTATCCTGGAGCTGGCTATAAAGAAGTATTTTAGATTATTCTGTACTCTTTTCAACAGTTTATGGGCCAGCTTCATGTGATTGAAGTTGACATAGACCAGAGTACAGTATTTCCCTCAATACCTGCAGACAGGAATCATCATTGGGGAGCATAACCAAGAAAGGGTAGTAGTTGTACAACAGTACTTATTTGGGAGGTCTTCCCTCAAAATAAGTCAAATGCTTATATTATTCTGTAGCTTACTTGGTGATGCTTTTGGAACCAGGATTGCTCCAGGTACTCTTAAAGTGTGCTAACATATAATGGTCTCTCTAAAAAGGGCTATCTGGAGTCAGTCTCTAGACTTTGTTATAGAAGTTTGCTATTGCTAAGGTGAGTTTGGCCTTCAGAGTTTTGTCCAGTGTATTGTAATAGTCTTTGAATTCTCATTTCCTTGTGTACCTTAATTTCTAAAGTGGATGAAAAAAGTAGGTCACAGAAGGAGCAGTCAGATTTTTACATTTAGATGTTCCTATAATGGTACGCAGTCCCACCTCATCCCCTTTGAGAGATCAAATACAAAGTTGACTTTCCGTTATGGAAAAACAAAACAACTGTTTTTCCTAAGCACATGTTCAGAAATAAAATTTTGAGTTTTACTTGTTTCTGAACCATAAGTTAGATTAGATAATAGGAGTGTTTGAGTCCATAGAGAATCTTAAGAAATCATTTAGCCTGCCTCTCTTTTTAAAGTTGGGGTATCCAAAGCCCAAAGAGGTAGCCTGGCCAAGGTTGGCCAAAGTAGGCTAAATATGAGCTAAGGTCTCCTCACTTCTCACTGTCCCTTGGCTTAAAAAGATTTAGTACATGATCAAGAATACTTTAGCAAAAAGTTCCTAGTTTGTGCTTCCCCTCTGTGCATCCCTGTTTGCTTTCTAAGACAGCCTCAATTTTGCAAACAGAACAGTCATAGAAGGATTTATTTTTGTAAGGTAATTATTTTTTGGTTAGGATGAATATTACATTCTTCCTAAGCAAACAACTGATTTGCTGGGTGTTGATTAGGAATAGAAAGGACAAGTAACAATGTGAGAAGGATCCAAATGTGAAACTAATTTTGTCTGGAAACAGTGTTTAGTTTCTGTCAGGATTTCCTGGTTTTTGTTTCTGAGCTGTGAGAGTCCATGTATAGATGAACCAAAAATTAATTTTAACTTGAGTAGTCAGAGGGTATTCTTAAAGTTGTTATAATTTGATGCATTTACATGTGAATCTGATTTGAAGTATAATTTCTACCATTTGTTAAAAAGTTTTAAATGAGAATAAAATGGAGTGGTAAGACTAATAGGTATCTTTTGCCTAATGTCACTCATTATATGATCTAATGATGCTACCTAGCATTCTGGTTTTTATATGATCCAGCCAAAGAGTACCAATTCTATGCAATAGTGAGACACTAATATGTTAACCAATGTTTCACTCTTTTCTCTAAACATCATTTTATCACAGGGAACTTTCAAGTTGGGGGTGCTTGCTTTGCGTAAATTCATGTCTTGTTTTGTTACAGATTTGAAGACTAAAAGGCATGGCTTCAAATAAAATTGGTCTCTTTGGTTGGAGACTATTTCTGGATTCATTCAGGCATTCAGGAGACATTTATTGAACACATATTATTGTTAGGCACTATGCTAGATACTGAGAATTTGAAGATAAGATTGTTATGGTCTCTGCCCTCACAGAGCTTACAGTCTCGTGTAGTCTTAGTGAGATAAGGTATCAATTTGGTTTTATCCTAGGAAGAATAAAGAAAACTGCCTTGCTTTCTTTGATCACTTACAATCAGCCTCTTTATGGTTTTGTATGAGTAAAACTTGTAGTTCTCACCTTTTTCAATTGCAAACCACTGAAGTGGTTTACAGTCTCCCCCATTTCTTGGCTGGAGAGGTGTTCTGTTTCTGTGAGACATTTTCTTAATTTTGGTGGTACTTGACTTTTTGTTTATACATGTTTCTTAGATTATATGCAAAGTGATCAATTTACTGATATCGAATATGTTTTACAGAGGAAGATGACTTTCAAAACTAGTTGTATTCTTGTAGTGGAGGAAGATTTTTTAAAGCCTTAGACATTCAGCATTTGTATTTTATGGATCCCCAGGATAACTAAAAATGAGAGGGTTCTGTTTTCCTTAGTTTGGTTTTTTAAAAAATCACTGTGTCACAGTTATTTATTTATTATTTAATTTTAAAGGCAAACTCCAAACTGAAGTGGCTCTGAGGTAAATCAGATGTGGTTTTAATTTGTTTTAGTTTATTAGAAGATCTATAAATGGAGGGTGATCACCATCACTACTTCTAAAATAATGTCCTAAACAAACAACCCAGAACATTTTATTTCAGCTGGTGAATAGCTGTTCTAAATCTGTTGTATGTTAGACATACTGTGAACTACCTCTTCACTTATTATGGGGAAGTTTCCTTAATAAAAGTGTGACAATTTAAAAGCTCTGGTGTCAATGGTTTATTTTCTCTCTTTCCCTCCTGCTTCCCATTCCAATTGCTTGAATTTGAATACAGGAATGCTTTCTCACTGTTATTCTTGAAAAGACATGTTAATCAAACATGCTGAGCTTGGCTTCAGAAGCAAATCTGGGCTAACAAAAAATTGCTATCAGGGTCAGTTACTTCTTCCTGTACTGTTGATTGAGGGGATGGGGCAACTGCTTTTAAGAATCGGTTGAGACTTTTCCTTCATTTAGCAAATACTAGATTCCTACTAAGTGCTAGACTTCAGGGAATGCAAAGATCAGTAAGTCACTGTCCGAAATACCGCTGCCTAAAATGGCAACCCACTCCAGTGTTCTTCCCTGGAGAATCCCAGGGACTGGGAAGCCTGGTGGGCTGCCGTCTATGGGGTCGCACAGAGTTGGACATGACTGAAGCGACTTAGCAGCAGCAGCAGCAGCAGGTGGGATGTAGATTTCGATACAGGTATGATAATTACAGTCATTACTGGTTCCCCAAGTGGGAGCAAAGTAATTCATGGGCATTTAAAGATGGCTTTAGGGATGATGTGATTTATGAACGATGAATGGGATTTTGAAGGATGAGTGGTAGTGTTACTCCATGCACCAGATGCACGGAGAAGCCAAACAATACCAAAATGTTGGGAGTTTGGAACAGAGAAAAGTTTATTGCAGGGCCATGCAAAGAGGTGGGTGACTCATGCCTTAAAACCCCCAAACTCCCCAAAAGTAAAAGTTGCTCAGTTGTGTCCCAACTTTTTGTGACCCCCATGGGCTGTAGCTCACCAGGCTCCTATCCATGGAATTCTCCACGCCAGATACTGGGGTGGGTTGCCATTCCATTCTCCAGGGGATCTTTCCAACCCAGGGATTGAACTCAGGTCTCCCATATTACAGACGGATTCTTTACCAGCTGACCCATCAGGGAAACTCCCCAAAAGCTTTCAGCAAAGCTCTTTTATAGTAAAGGTGAGAGAGGCACAACATTAGTTGTTGCAAACTTCCTGGTGTATTTGTTCTGGAGTTCTGGTCATGGTCAGGTATCCATGTTCCTGTAAATCTCCACCAGGTAAATATTCTCTGTTCTGACAAGAAAGGGCAAGATCCCAAGGCACAACTTTCACAATCTAAGGACCAAGTCCTGGCTAGAGAGGCAGATTTCAGTTGTCTCCCAGACCCTGTCTCCCAGGTCCCCAGACCCTGTCCAGTTCTCATCCCTAAGGCAGCCAGGCACCCAGCCCAAATGCCCCCCAGGCTCCTCACCCCACCCCACCCTCAGGTGGGGGGTTCTAGCGGGGAGCATTGCTGTGCACACACCAATAGCTGAACAACCATTAATGGTCTGGTAACAAGCTGAAACTCCAGTACTTTGGCCACCTCATGCGAAGAGTTGACTCACTGGAAAAGATTCTGATGCTGGGAGGGATTGGGGGCAGGAGAAGGGGACGACAGAGGATGAGATGGCTGGGTGGCATCACTGACTCGATGGACGCGAGTCTGAGTGAACTCCGGGAGTTGGTGATGGACAGGGAGGCCTGGCGTGCTGCGATTCATGGGGTCGCAAAGAGTCGGACACGACTGAGCGACTGAACTGAACTGAACTGAACCGTTCCCTGGTAACGAGGTTGGGGGGCGGGGGGCAGGGGGCGGGTGGTAATGGCCCGCAGCAACCTCTGCTGAACCACGCTCTATTACAGTAGGAGGAAATAGCCTATGTTGGAGGAAAGAGCCAGGTTAAAGGTTTAGATAGATGCCTGGGTTTCCCAAGGAACTGAGAAGGGTAAGGCTGTAGTGAGGAAGCCATAGGTTGACAGGTGAGGTGGGGTCCAGATCCTGACGGGGCATTAAGTAATCTCCAATACTGATTCCAATAGCACCCTCTTCTTTTTCCAACCCCCCTCCCCGCCACCTTTTTATATGAAGGGTAAGCAAAGGATCCGGTCCTTAAAAATCCAGGAGGGTCTCCCGGGATCCCTGCGCTGGGTACTCCGACAGATGCGCTATACTACAACTTCACAACCCGTTTGCCATTCGGATGTTGAGAACTCACGGAGCGAACAGGCTCGAGTGCCGAAAGTGGGACAGGAGAGACGGGATTCGAGGGAATTCCGGGGTCTGTCATCCCAGTCGCGGGGGCAGTGAGGAAGGAAGACTGTCTCAGGATGTCCTTCCGGGACACCCAGAGGGCCCCAGTGAGGAACGAAGCTAGTTGACCCCGGATGTGTTTCCTCTCAGACTGACTTCTTCCCCTCCTCCACCTTCCGGCCGGAGCCGCCGCTACCGCGGAAAGCTTGACACTGGTTTTTGAGTCGGTGAGTGAGTGCCCTGGAGTTTCGCGGGTGGGGAAGCCTGAGGCGGAAGCAGGGGAGCAGGAGGGCAGCAGCGAGGCGCGACCGGGGAGTGGCTGAAATGCTGCTGCAGGCACTTGGCCGTCAGGACCTTGGCCCTGGCGGGCTTGGCTCGAGAAGACCTGTGTCACGAACTAGAGTATCATCCAGGCCGGTGTGATCCGAATTCAGTTCAACAGATACTCCCGCAGCTGCCCCTGCTCTGTTCCGGCCAGCATGCTCGCTGCAGGACCTCAGATGTACTAGGCTCCTTTTCATGATGTTCTGGAAACTACTGACTCTGTCGGGAGACGGGAGGAGAAATCTTATTTGATTTGAGCTTTATGCCAGATCACTAGCTGGAAGCGCGAATATAACGTACAAAGATGTAACTGGGTCTTCTTGTCTGAGCAGTGGTGAAAATCTAAATATCAAAACAGCTTCAATGTAAGAGGTTGAGGAAAGGTACAGCCATAACGTTGGTGAAGGCCAAATAACGAAGGATCTTGTATTTGCTAAGAAGGTTAGACTGTCCTGGAGATGGAGGAGAATCATGGAAGATTTAAAGCAGAAAAGAAAAATACAGAAATTTTAAAAGTTCTAAAAGATGTTAATCTGATGGCTTTTAGGAGGGTAGTTTGTAATGTAGGAGACTGGCATCAAGGAGGCTGCAGTGGTCCAGGTATGCAGAGGGACCTGCTTACCTGGAGGTCGAGGTAATGAGGAGTTAGGAAGTTTGGTGATTATATTAAGAATTCTAATTTGGGAAACTAAGTCCACTTAGTAGTGGCCCCTAACAATGTCCTTGTCTACAAGGTACATAGAGTTTAGCCAAAGAGAAAAACATAAAAACTGTTGAGTACAATTCAATGTAATAAATGCTGTATGTAACATAAACAGTCTGCCATGAAAAATGTTTAATGTACAAATAAAAATAGAACAATGAACAAAAAAAATGCTGTAACAACAGATTTTTTTTTTAATGTGCCACAAGATCATAGAGAAATAAATGCATTTTATTTTTCTGCATTTTGAGGTGGTTACCCTAGGGTTTCAGTGTTAGCACACAGATTAGAATTTGAGTTATCTTCTACCTAATTTAGGTTTAGGATTTGGGGATGATTTCTTTTTGCTATCACAATGTAGGAAAACAACTCCAATCCTTACATCCATGTTTTTGTTTTATTTTGCTTAGATTGTGACCATGGCTGCTGAGTCTGATGTTCTGCACTTCCAGTTTGAACAACAAGGAGATGTAGTCTTGCAGAAAATGAATCTCTTGAGGCAGCAGAATTTATTTTGTGATGTGTCAATTTATATTAATGACACTGAGTTCCAGGGGCACAAGGTGATTTTAGCTGCTTGCTCCACCTTTATGAGAGATCAGTTTTTACTCACGCAGTCAAAACATGTCAGAATCACCATCTTGCAGAGTGCAGAAGTTGGCAGAAAATTGTTGCTCTCTTGCTACACTGGAGCACTTGAAGTTAAAAGGAAAGAGCTTTTGAAATACTTGACTGCTGCCAGTTACCTTCAGATGGTTCACATTGTGGAAAAGTGCACAGAAGCTTTGTCAAAGTATTTGGAAATTGATCTTTCTATGAAAAATAACAATCAGCATGTTGACCTGTGTCAATCCTCTGATCCAGATGTTAAGAATGAAGATGAAAATTCAGATAAAGACTGTGAGATCATTGAAATTTCAGAAGATAGTCCTGTAAACATAGATTTCCATGTTAAAGAAGAGGAAAGCAATGTTTTACAGTCTACAGAAGAGAGCTTGACAGCAGAGAGAGAGGAAATGAGATCACCAGAGCTGTCTTCAGTAGACATGGGTTTTAAAGACAATGAAATTCGTATCCTCCATGTGGAATCTATCAGTACTGGAGGTGTAGAAGATGAAAAGTTTTCACAGCCTTGTACCTCTTCAAAAGCAAGCATGTATTTCCCAGAAACACAGCATTCACTGATCAATTCTACAGTTGAGAGCAGAGTGGCAGAAGTTCCTGGGAATCAAGATTAAGGCTTATTTTGTGAGAACACTGAAGGAAGTCATGGTCCAGTGAATGAGATTCAGAATCTAGAGGATGCTTTTTCCCTGAGGCACCAGTGCCCCCGTTGCCCTCGAGGGTTTCTTCATGTTGAGAACTATCTGCGCCACCTTAAGATGCATAAACTGTTCTTGTGCTTACAGTGTGGGAAAACATTTACACAAAAGAAAAATCTCAACAGGCACATTCGAGGGCACATGGGCATACGGCCCTTTCAGTGTACCGTGTGCCTGAAGACATTTACTGCGAAAAGCACACTTCAGGACCACTTGAATATACACAGTGGGGATCGGCCACACAAATGCCACTGTTGCGACATGGATTTCAAGCACAAATCTGCCCTCAAAAAGCATTTAACCTCTCTCCATGGCAGAAGCAGTGGTGAAAAACTACCCAAGCATGATCTGGAAAGGCAAAACCTACTGTAACTAGAACCATACCTTGTTATGTAAGCTGTATATCATTCTGTTGGGCAAGTCTTTCTATAGAAATGCAGCATTTGTAATATTGCATTTCCACCCCCATCTTTAGATCTTATTTTTGGTCTACCTACACGTGTCATGACTTCACTTTCACTTTTCACTTTCATGCATTGGAGAAGGAAATGGCAACCCACTCCAGTGTTCTTGCCTGGAGAATCCCAGGGACAGGGGAGCCTGGTGGGCTGCCGTCTGTGGGGTCGCACAGAGTCGGACACGACTGAAGCGATGCAGCAGCAGCACACGTGTTATTCTTTCTGAACTTGTACTACCAGTTCCAAAGTGTGGGAGACATGATAAAGCTGATAGGATGCTGCCTTGTCTCATGCATTATATATGAGTCTCAGTGGTTTATCTCAAGAAATAGTGTTTCTCTTAAATATTCTTGACTATTGACAGAGGATCCAGCAGTGTTTCCAGACTCTGATTTCAGATCCTTAGATAATGGATATAGGTGTACAACTCAACCATACCGCAACTTTTAATAAATTAGGATACTGAGAAGAGGCAAAAAAATTTAAAGCATACTGTTATTCATTATTAGTCATTTTAATAACAGGTAGGACTAGTGAATTTTTTTCAATGAACTGTATTGGAAATTGTAAATACCATGATACCTATTGTTTTAAACTGTAAAGGAACACCATTCAAATTCACTTGGAAGTAGCAGAATTTCCTTATACATAAAGTTAATATTCCTTACAGTAGTATTTCTATGAGTTGTTAGTATATATATTTTAGAATGATTTAATTAGGCCCAGGTTTCTTGATTTTATTTAATATGGTGACATTTCATAACTTTGTGGCCAGTAAAATTATACCAATGGCATGAAGCTCTAAGGTGTTTGTTATGTTTTCTTTTTGAAATTTATCTTGTTAGTTAACATACAGTAAAATTGACTTGTTTTTGGTATACAGTTCTATGAATGTTTCTGTGTGTACCGAGTTACGCAGCCACCACTGCAATCAGGATGCAGAACATTCCATCACCCCCCAAGACTTCTGTATGCTTCACCTTTGTAGTCACTCCTCCTCCTAGCACTAAACCCAGGCACCAGTTCTCCATTTTTATAATTCTGCCTTTTCTGAAATACCATGAATGGAATCTTACAGTATGTTCCCTTTTGAGATGCTGTTGTCACTCAAGTTTAGTGCCTTTGATATTCATCTGTGTTGCTGTATCAGTAGTTCATTCCTTTTTTAAATTTTTTTATCTTGAATTGGCAGTATATATTAGTTTTCTTACTATCACTAGATGAACGGTTTAAATATGGGTAACTCCCAATACTTTGGCCACCTGATGTGAAGAGCTGACTCATTGGAAAAGACTCTGATGCTGGGAAAGATTGAAGGCGGGAGGAGAAGGGGACGACAGGATGAGATGGTTGGCTGGCATCACTGACTCAATGGACATGAGTTTAGGTAAATTCCAGGAGTTGTTGATGGACAGGGAGGCCTGGTGTGCTGCGGTTCATGGGGTTGCACAGAGTCGGACACGACCGAGCAACTGAACTGAAGCTATTAGTGTTCTTTTTTTTTTTTTAAGTTTATTTAGGCACCCCACCCCAGTACTCTTGCCTGGAAAATCCAATGGACGGAGGAGCCTGGTGGGCTGCAGTCCATGGGGTCGCTAACAGTCGGACAGACTGAACGACTTCACTTTCACTTTTCTCTTTCATGCATTGGAGAAGAAAATGGCAACCCACTCCAGTATTCTTGCCTGGAGAATCCCAGGGATGGGGGAGCCTGGTGGGCTGCCGTCTATGGGGTCACACACAGTCGGGCACGACTGAAGTGACTTAGCAGCAGCAGCAGGCTGCACCTGGTCTTATTTGAGGCACATGAGACCTTCTAGTTGTGGCATGCAGAGTCCTCAGTTATATCCTCTTGACTTTCTTGCCAAGATGTCCAGGTTGGCCTTTTTCTTTCTTGCCGGACTAGAGGCCAATAGTAGGACTTGACGCCTTCTTGGGGGCTTTGGGCAGCAAGTGCTGGCAGCTGTTAACTGTTGCTGGGGTTGCTCAGGGCCATCCTGCAAGTCTTTTGAGTTACACATGTCCTTGAGGTCCTTGTGGCCAGCAGAGCCCCTTTGTGCAGCTGGTTCAGCTGAAGAGACCATGGGGAGGAGGGAGCTGAGATTCCACACTTTATGGCCTTCCTGTCATTCTGTACCTCATGAAACTAAGCTTGGAGGGCTCTTCATGTAGTGCTGGCAGCCGGCTTTTCTAGGGGCATCTCCACACTGCAAGCCTGTCTGCCTTGAGGAACCTGGCACCTAGGACCCTGCACAAGTCGAGTCATGAAGGGAAAGCCCTCAGCCTCGTCTGGTCCTGTTCAGCTCTCAAGGTTCCTAGGTTTAGTCTTAGCTGATCCCTGTCATGCTGCCTTTCTTCTAACTGTCTTTTTGCATTTTCCACTTCTCGTAGGAGATTTCTCTGCCAGAGCCGCCATTCTCTCTTGGAGATAAAGCTGAAGCCTTTTTTTAGATTCAGAAAATTTGTCAACAGTTCTGAAAAACATTTATTATGTTCCTCATTCATTTTTTCTCTCTGCCTTGCCTTGGAGAACATGGCCACCCTCTGACCAACTCTGCCTCCCCCTTGGGGAGCATCTCTGCTCTCCGCAGGGTCTGCTACAGCTTCTGCTCTGCGAGTTCCAGGAGTTCCTGCAACTGGTGGTTATCAGCCTCAGTTTCACGAACACCTCGTTGCAGTTTTGTGCTCACTTCCTTAGATTTGATGAGGTCTTCTCTGGCTGTGTACAGATCTTCCAGCTCTGTCACGTGAGTTGAGAGGACTGCCAGGCGCTCCCTCATCTGGCTCTTCCCTTTTGACTACTTGTCTGTGATTTCCTGGAGCTCCATGAATATAGTGGGGTCGTCCTCATGAGAACCATCAGAAGATCTCCACAGAGATCAGGTTCCTGCAGGTCTCTGCCATCACACCCTTGTACAAGGCCCTCTAAGCAGAATCCAGGCATTCCCACTCCTGAGGGAATTCAATGGCCATGTCCTCAAAGGTCAACCATTCCTGAGAAAAAGCCATTCCAGACTCCAGTGTTTTCCTTTTCCGTAGGCTATATGAGTTTTGGAAATTTATCTTGAAAGTTTGAAAGATGTTGTTTATTGCTTAGAATCAACATACCCCTTCCTGTGCACAACTATACGTACATGGATGACCTCACCATGTGGAATAGACAGTCCTCTGCTGCCCAGTCACAAGAGGGATTCAGCACAGCAAACTCACAGAGACCAACAAGTGAGGTTTCCGACACTTCCCTTCAGATCAGGCTCGCCCGGGAGTTCCATGGTGGCCTAGTGAATAGTTAGGATTCTGGGCTCTCACTGTCATGGCCTCGGTTCAATTCCTGGTGAGGAAACAGGTCCCGCCAACCAAGAAACTTTCCACTATATAAGAAGAGGAGAATAAGGCACTCAGGCCTGGAATAAGTCATAGCGGTAATGGCAACGGCTGATTTACTTGAGGCGGAGGACCAGGTGCTGGGATTTGAGGTCCCTGGAGGGTTCCACATCAACTTGAGGTATAGCAGGGTACCATGCAGCACAAATTTACATTAGAAGCCCTCCTTAAGAGCTTTACTCCATATTTTCAGAAATGTGCCAAAAGCAAAACCAGGATGTGTGGTTATTTTATCAAGAGTAATATTAAGATGGTGTTAATGAGACATGGCTTTCTAATATCCCTGTCTGCATGTAATACAAAATGTTTTGTTGTTATAACAAGATTTAAATATACTGCAGGGCAAATCATACTTTCTAAAACACAGGAACTACTTTTAGTAAAGAAGCCTAACTGGATACATCTTATTTCAAGATGTTCTGTCCCTCCTCCACTCACCTCAGCTTTATTTAGAATTTCTGTTACTTTTAGTTTCTGTAGGGCTTCCCTTGTGGCTCAGTTGGTAAAGTGTCTGCCCACAATGCCAGAGACCCGGGTTTGATCCCTGGGTCGGGAAGATCCTCTGCAGAAGGAAATGGCAACCCACTCCAGTACTCTTGCCTGGAAAATCCCATGGATGGAGGAGCCTGGTAGGCTCCCGTATATGGGGTCGCAAAGAGACATGACTGAGTGACTTCACTCACTTTAGTTTCTGTGGAAGCCCTTTCACATTTTAAAATGTAATATACTTTGTACCATTTAATATATTTTGTGATGAATCACATGTTGATTGTATAAGTGTTAAATATCCTTTTTGTGATGCTTTGTGAAAAATAAATTCTTCACAGATTTTTAACTACGTATATGGGGTCGCAAAGAGACATGACTGAGTGACTTCACTCACTTTAGTTTCTGTGGAAGCCCTTTCACATTTTAAAATGTAATATACTTTGTACCATTTAATATATTTTGTGATGAATCACATGTTGATTGTATAAGTGTTAAATATCCTTTTTGTGATGCTTTGTGAAAAATAAATTCTTCACAGATTTTTAACTCTGGGAGAGATTTTAAATAATCCAGCTCTCATTGGATAAGAAAAACAACTTCATAACACCCAGGTCACTAGTAGGTCACCTCTCCTTGAGCTTTCCATAAGTTTATATGTAAAATGACAACTTCGATTTTGACAAAGTAAGATCATTTCCAGGTCTAAAATTCTCTGATTTTATATGTAAATCTTCCTGAATTTCTATGGACAGAGAAGAGGGAAAAGCCAGGGAGGACAGTTTTGTGTCCTTATGAATGTTGCTACTTGAGTACTCCCTTGGAGGCAGAATTTTTCTGAATTAAACTTTTTCTTCCACTGGAGAATTTGATAGCACAGTGTTCAGTTTTCTTTCCCATTTGACCTATGATTGGCCATTTTTAGGCATGAGAACATTTTCCTTTCAGAAATACTTTATGATTAAAGTACTATTATTTTTGCTTCCTAAAATGAAGTTTTGTGGGGGAGGGATGGAGATGAGAGGGAGAGTAAAAGAATAGAAGTAAACTTTTTTTTTTTTAGAAATTGGTATCTATCTTTGGTGTTTGAAAAAAATTATGGTTGTACTATAATTTTGCTTTATGTGTGCCTTGTAAAATTCTTGTGAAATTTTTTGTAAGCTCTTTGAGACTTGCTTATGGGGCNAGTAAACTTTTTTTTTTTTAGAAATTGGTATCTATCTTTGGTGTTTGAAAAAAATTATGGTTGTACTATAATTTTGCTTTATGTGTGCCTTGTAAAATTCTTGTGAAATTTTTTGTAAGCTCTTTGAGACTTGCTTATGGGGCAGGGCTGTTTTGTGAAAGTGATGGTTGTTATTTATTATTATTTATTCCTGTTCACTAGCACAGAGTGATCTCAGGTCATTCCTGGGGGAGTGTATGTTTGCATGATGTATCTAAACAATTTCAGGAAAATGAAATCATTTTTTAAAATGCAAAGTAAAGTATGGCAAAGTAAAATGTTGAATTTATTCATTGAAAACATTCACTTTTAGTTCTTTGTGGTTTCTGGTATGATGGGAAAAGTATGCAGTGTTTTGGTTCAGCTTCTTCATTCACTTGATTTATGTATAAAAGATCTTGGAGAGACAATTGTTAGTTTGGTGTAAAAGAAAATCCTTGCCCTTTTCCCCTGGATGTACCTATTCTATATGTTTACATAAGAAATAATAAACTGGGAATGGGGAGCTTTGTCTTTTGTCTAATCTGTGAATTTTAAAGAAGGAAATTATCTTTCCTGGATATTCATTTAGTCATTCAACAAATACTTATTCCTTACAATGTATACCTGTATTAGGAGTTAGGTATAGACAAAATCCCTACTCTCATGAAACTTATATAGGAAATGGCAACCCACTCCAGTACTCTTGCCTGGAAAATCCCATGGACAGAGGAGCATGGTGGGCTACAATCCACGGGGTCGCAAAGAGTCGGACACGACTGAGCGACTTTACTTTTACTTCCATAAACACTTTTGTTGAATGTCTGGTTTCGCATTGTATAGTGCCTTAAGTTTAATTAAAATTCACGGCTATTTTCTTAATCTGTGTTTTTCAGTTTCTCAACAGTAAGAGTACATTGTATCTTTTAGGAATATTTTGATGAGGACATGAAACAAAATAGTAAGATTAAAATATTTATTACCTAACTCAGGACCTGCCACATGGTACTAATGCCACAGGTCCATTAATGTTATTTCCCTGATCTCTATTCCTAGCCTGCTTCTTCATCTATAAAAATAATAAACTCTACCTTACAGTTTACCATGAACAAATCCTTCAACAAATATTTGAGATGGTAATGACAGAATCTGATGACTTTTGACTTCTGCCAGCTTCTGAAGGATTCCGAATTCTCTAAAAAAATAAAAGAGATAAGGTGTTATGCCAGGCAAACGAATGCTTGTTATGATTTTTTAAATAGGGAGCTTGCTTGACACTTCGGTGCAGCGCCTGGGGGATTCGGTCAGCATTTGACTGTGGAAGAGTCAGTACAATATAATATAGATGCATCAGATTATGCTCAATCCATACCACACCTTCCACAAGGTGAGTCAGACTCTGGCTCAAACCAGAGTCTAGAGGCTGGCTCGAGGCGCATATGAATGTGCAGGGAGTTTCCCATCAACCGCTTAGGCTTGCCAGGTCTCCTAACAACACCTCCCACAGTCCTCCACGGTTCTCTGGGCACGTGACAGGGGTGGTTCAGTCGACAAGAGAAAAGCGGATGCGCAGTGCAGGTGGCGGGGGTTGCTCCTCTTCTCTTCCNGACTCTTTGTGACCCCATGAACCGCAGCACACCAGGCCTCCCTGTCCATCACCAACTCCCGGAGTCCACCTAAACTGATGTCCATTGAGTCGATGATGCCATCCAACCATCTTATCCTCCGTTGTCCTCTTCTACTCCTGCCCTCAATCTTTCCCAGCATCAGGGTCTTTTGCAATAGTCAGCTCTTTGCATCAGGTGGCCAAAGTATTGGAGTTTCAGAGGTAGACAGACACTAAACAAATAATTAAAACCAATATACTATGTCAGATTTTAAAAATGGAGAAAATAAAGCAGGTGTAGGTGGTGCTAGGGAGGGAGAATTGGAATTGAAATTTTGATTGTGATCAGGTCACCTGTGAAAAATCTCACCACATTATCACATACCACTGATGAGTGGCATGAATAGTTGAATGGAAAACAGTGAACCAAATGAATCATTGTTGGGAACCTTTCTCTTGGTTTGGCATATATTTCATAAAGAGAAGAGAATGAAAGGGATAAAAATGCATGTAAGAAAATCTTTGTTGTGGCCAATATTTTTTTGAAAACACTGGGTTTTTTTTTTTGGTCGTCTGGGCAATAATAAGCATATATATTTAAATTCATTATAGTTTATAAAGTTCTTTTCCATGTGTCTTCTAATTTGTGGGGATTTACTTCCATAAACAGGACTTCCCTGGTGGCTCAGACGGTAAAGCGTCCCTCTTACAATGCGGGAGACCTGGGTTTGATCCCTGGGTCAGGAAGATCCTCTGGAGAAGGAAATGGCAACCCACTCCAGTACTCTTGCCTGGAAAATCCCATGGACAGAGGAGCATGGTGGGCTACAATCCACGGGGTCGCAAAGAGTCGGACACGACTGAGCGACTTTACTTTTACTTCCATAAACACTTTTGTTGAATGTCTGGTTTCGCATTGTATAGTGCCTTAAGTTTAATTAAAATTCACGGCTATTTTCTTAATCTGTGTTTTTCAGTTTCTCAACAGTAAGAGTACATTGTATCTTTTAGGAATATTTTGATGAGGACATGAAACAAAATAGTAAGATTAAAATATTTATTACCTAACTCAGGACCTGCCACATGGTACTAATGCCACAGGTCCATTAATGTTATTTCCCTGATCTCTATTCCTAGCCTGCTTCTTCATCTATAAAAATAATAAACTCTACCTTACAGTTTACCATGAACAAATCCTTCAACAAATATTTGAGATGGTAATGACAGAATCTGATGACTTTTGACTTCTGCCAGCTTCTGAAGGATTCCGAATTCTCTAAAAAAATAAAAGAGATAAGGTGTTATGCCAGGCAAACGAATGCTTGTTATGATTTTTTAAATAGGGAGCTTGCTTGACACTTCGGTGCAGCGCCTGGGGGATTCGGTCAGCATTTGACTGTGGAAGAGTCAGTACAATATAATATAGATGCATCAGATTATGCTCAATCCATACCACACCTTCCACAAGGTGAGTCAGACTCTGGCTCAAACCAGAGTCTAGAGGCTGGCTCGAGGCGCATATGAATGTGCAGGGAGTTTCCCATCAACCGCTTAGGCTTGCCAGGTCTCCTAACAACACCTCCCACAGTCCTCCACGGTTCTCTGGGCACGTGACAGGGGTGGTTCAGTCGACAAGAGAAAAGCGGATGCGCAGTGCAGGTGGCGGGGGTTGCTCCTCTTCTCTTCCACCTCCCCAACTCCCGGTCATGCGTGATCTCGCGTGAGGTGGGGAGTATCTTCTCGCGAGAGTTAGGTCGGGATCCCTCCAGGCCCGCCTCCGTGGTGAGGAGGGGGAGGAGGAGAAGGAGGCGGAGGCGGAGGGAGGAGGAGGAGGAGGCCCCGTCGCGGCCTCCGCCGCCGCCAACGGGGCTGTCCCTCTAGCTCCCGATGGAGTTTGAGGTCGTGAAGCCGCCGCCGAGCTCTGCCCCGGCGAGACGAGGCGCCTCTGTCGCCGAGCCGCGCGGTCGCGGGGCCCCCGGGAGCGGCCCTTAGCGACCCCACCCGGGCCCCCCTCAGGTAGGGCGGGGGCGGGCACGATGCGGCTCGGGCCCCAGCCCGGGTCCTCGGTCCCCGGCGGTCGGGTGGGAGACTGGTCTCAACCCGTGGCCTCTGTGTTGTTGTCTCCGATGCTCCGAGGGTTGGTAACTGAGGGCCGCACCTGACACCCGGACGGGGCCCGGAGTCCCGGGCCGGAGGAGGCCCCTCGCCCCGGTACGGCTTTTTAGAACCGAGCGCCTGGCGCAAATGGCCACCTCCCGTCGACACCGGCCGGGGGGACGCTTCAGCCCCTAAGGAACCCATCCAAGCAAAGGGCAGGCTTCCCTCTCCCTTTTCTACACCAGTTAGTAAGAGTGGGGTTGGAGGTGGTTCTCGAAACCAAGTCCTCCTAGCTTTTCGGCTCTCTGCCCTGGGGCTTCCCGAGATGCAGGGATGGTGGAAGCGACTGAGTGTTAAATAGGGACCCTGGCCAAACAATGCCCTGGGAGGGCTTAACCTCCTGGGAGGGAGAGGGCCCGACCTGAGTGGTTGCAGAGTGGTGGTGACGGAGCAATGGCATGAAACAGCCAGGGAATTCTGCTATGGTTTTCTTCTTTCCCTGTTTCATTTTTCGTTCTTGGGGAAGCCTCTTAAAGAGACTCTTCCACCATCTTAGAAGAATGGTAGAAAGCATCTTTGTTTCTCAGAAGCAGCTCTACTTTTCTCTGTTCTTAGCTTTGAGGAAGGGAGAAGATGGGGGTAGGTAGCTGTCATTTCCATCCTTGGAATCACAGAACAGTTTAAGATACCGGCAGACAGAACCTT
>SJYX01019821.1:22681-37971 GCA_006410675.1 Oreotragus oreotragus | reverse complement strand
TTTTTTTTTTTTTTTTTTAATAACCACCTAGGTTCCCTTTGAATGCCTAGTCTCCCCTTAGCTAGGCCCCTTCTTTTTAATTCCTATTCTCCTCCCACTAGCTGTGATTAGAATGACTTTGTATCCCAACTAAAGTGTTTAAGTAATCTTTTTTCCATTTTTGTATTTGTCAAACTTTTAAGTTCCGATAGGAACTTTTGAGTAACCTGAGAAAGTTAATGTTGCTACACTAAATTGATACACTCAAAAGCAGAGAAAGAAATATTTTAGTTAGCTTTTGTGCAGCCTGTTTATAGTTAAGCATACAAATTTAGTTGTGGGCTCTTGAAACAGTAAGACAAGTTCATGGATTTTTAAAAATCTGTCTAAAGAGCTATACCACTGTTCTAGCATAACATCCTTTTCTTATGTTGTTTACTTCCACATTCAGTTCTTGCAGAAGTCGATGCCATTACATCCTGTCAAAGATCATCTTCCAGTATTGCCATTTTTGTTGATTTGGAAATTGACGTTTTCCAAATTTTTAGAGTCTGGAAAATAGCTGGAAGGATAAAACATTAAACATATATTTTAGACATGTTTAGAAAAAAGCAGATCTTATAATTCAAATGTGCACCTATTTGAGAACTTAATTGCGGTCAGGTTCATTAGTGGATTCTTTGAGTTATTTTTGATCTGTTATTACTGTTGGGTTAACCTGACATGTAAGACTTATGTCCTTTGTTCATATGTTTTAATTATTTCACCTTGTGCTTTTGTAATTTGCTGTGTATTCCAGTTTGAGAAAGTAAAAAAAAAAAAAATTATTTTGGGAGGGAAAACATTTTTGTTTCCATGGAATTTTATATTCGGGAATACAACTTTCACATTGTATGCAATATCAAAGAAGGCTAAATAAACTTAAAATCAGATCTCATTATAATAAGTACTTGTTTACAGTTTTGTTTGAAATAGATTGACGTTTCATTTTCTATTGATGGGAAAATGGAAGCATGTAGTAAAATAAAGCTAGCTGAAAATTTAAAATAATGTTGTAAACCTAGCCTCATAAATGTTAAGTAACAGCTTTATGATCCTCAAGTTTTTTAGTTTTATGAAAACCTTCCTAAGTGTAGATGTCGCTTTAACCTCACATTTTTGATAAAAGTTAGTTTTGATTATTACTTTGTAAGTACTCTAGAGTCGCACTGTCCAGTACTAGCTAATAGCTACATGTGGCACTTGAGCACTTGAAATGTGGCTGGTGTGAATTGAGATGTGCCATAAATGCAAAATACATGTTAGGTTTTGAGACTTAGTCCAAAAAATAAAAAAGAATTTATAATTTCTTACATTGATTACATGTTGAAATGATATCTTGGATAAATCGGGTTAAATAAATTATCATTAAAATTAATTTCATGTGTTTTTCCCTGCCTTATTGTGACTACTAGATATTTTAATTGACTTGTGACTCACATTATATTTCTACTGGACAGTACTATTCTAGAGTATCCCTACTCTTCTAAGAAATAAATCATCTGAACAGAAATAGACACATGAAAGCCAAAAATTTCCTGATAGATTATCTTCTTATGATCAGAATAACCAAAAGGCTAAATACTTTGATGATGTGACGAGTAAAGTTATCCAATGGTCATTGTTGAATAGGCATAAGGGAGTAAGTTCTGTCTCAAGAAAGTATTTTTCAAGTTGTCATGACTAAAGTAGTAAAACTTTATTGGTTATATTAATTAAAATAGAAAATTATACCTTTACTGTTCTAATAGAAGGCATTGAAAGTGAAATGTCATACTTATTAAAAAACTAAGTTCAACAACATGACCTAAGTAAAACTTGGGTCATGTCTTTTCTAACATACACTAAAGCGCATATAATAGCAGTCTTTAAAATGGTAATTCAGTTCCTTTTTTTTCAGTTCTTTTCGTATGTTTGAATGCTGAGTTTTAGAACTTAGAGATTATTTTCATTGGTTTTGTTAGTTTTATAGAGTAAGATCTAAATTGTACCTATGATGCTTTAAATATAATTTTTTAAGTCCAGAACTACTGTTTTTAAGGTGGTTACAGTCCATTAAAGTAGCTTACATTTCTCACATGGGTGAACTAAAATGAAAACAATGAATGTGTTAATTAACAGACCTGAGCCCTAATGTTTACATCTTCATAAAGAGAATTGTAAAATGCTTTATTTTTTTATTATACAGTAGTGAATGAGGCATAAACCTTAACCTGGTATTTTAAAATCGAGTTTCGTAGTCCTGGACTACTTGTATAACATCATGGTAGACTAGTAACAGAAAATGAAAGTACTTAGCTGATAAGCAGTCCGCTTTTAATAAAGCAATTTCTAATTTGCATCATACAAGAGATGTCTATTATTCTTCCTTTTTTATGAGTTTATATTCATGGCAAGGAACTTATAGCCTGAAAACGTGAGTAAAAATCTGTTTAAGGTCTCTCTCAGTGTTTCTCACTCCTAGGCTTTATCTTGTTATTCTTCAGTTTTAGTAACTGAAGTTACTTAATACAAATAGTTTAATTTGAATTTAACTTGTTTTTATTAAGTAGTCCCTTTATGTATCTAGAGGTATGGGCTTTTTAAAGCTATTTTATCTCTTAGACATTAAAGCGTCTGTCTACAATGCGGAAGACCTGGGTTCGATCCCTGGGTTGGGAAGATCCCCTGGAGAAGGAAATGGCAATCCACTCCAGTACTATTGCTTGGAAAATCCCATGGACAAAGGAGCCTGATAGGCTACAGTCCATGGGGTCGCAAAGAGTTGGACACAACTGAGCGACTTCACTTATCTCAATTTGAGGTGTCTGGGGAGTATCTTTAGGATGGATACTTACTTCACTATTAAATATAAATGTTATTAGCAATTTAAATTTCCACAGATTCAAATAAATTGCTATGTATATCTTAGTTTGTCATGGTTCATTTAGATACTTCTAAAAAATAAATTATAAAAACAGGCTCTTTATCATTTTTGATAATTATAAAAATATTTTCTAGGTAGACATTTACTAAGTGCTTTTGAAGGGAATGAAAAGCCAATTTTGTCATCATTAAACATTTTAGTGTATTAGACAAAATTTTGTCTATTGTAATCGAGGCAGCTAGACTATGTTTACAGTGGTACTGAGGAAAAACATTTTAAAAGGTCAAATCATTTCTTATAAGGAGAGTTCAGTTTTAATTTTTCTGTCAGAAAGAGTCTGACACATAAGGACAATTTGTCATATTTTTTTCTTTCAAAGATATTAATTTGATTTCTACTAGAAATTAAATTTCTCAGTATTAATTATATGAAAACATCTGGTGTTCTTAAACCTAGTAACACATATGGGATAATATAAAACTATAAAGTGTATTCTGGAATAATTTGAAACACTTCAAAATTAGTAGGTGAAAATATGCAAGATGGCATTGTTATGTTCAGTTCATACTTAATGGCTTTTCACCCCCCCTCGATTAATTAATTAATGTAAAGCATTTCAGGATAATCTCGGAAAACTAAATAAGGAAAGAGTATTTGCTGCTAGTTTCCTATTACCCAGTGGCCCATGAGACCCTAACCCACAGAATTAGCATTTCCAAACAGGTGGCCATTATGAAAAAAATAGATGCAGTGACTTGCTTTGATAAACATTTTATCAGTTCAAGTCATTAGCTAGATTAGGACTCTCAGTACTAGATATAACATAAAATTCATCCTTCCTTACAGGGCTTTTCCTTGTACATTTCCACAGTCCAGAACACTGAACATTAAAACTGTTGAATAGTTTCAAGGTGTGATGTGTTCATCTGCTTAATCCCCTTCTCTAAAGTTGAAAGCAAACTGTTTTTAAGGTTGATGACATTGATAGATGTGGAAATGTGAGAGTGTAATGTGTAAAATATAACTTGGAAGATTTGGCTAGTTTGAAAATAAAGTTATTAGATACTTTACATTGGAGCTGTTTGAGGAAAAGTTTGTGTAGGGGGCTTTTTACTTGGCAACTTCGATCTTTGATTTTTACCAAGATACATTTTAAAACCTTAGTTTTTGTGAACATGAAAGGCACAATAAAGATTAATAGAATACTTCATTTGGGCGTGGGGTTATTTGAGAATCAGTTATATACTTTTCTATCCTGAATCTTATTACATTTTTAAACATAATTTTTGTGATACTCATATATTTGTGTTGGTAAACATTCTTATGAAATAAAAGTATTGGCTGTTTAATTGCCCTAAATACCTAGATTTCTTGTTCACCAGAGAGCCTCTGTCAGACTTATGTAAGTTTTGAATTGGAAGATGAAGAAAATTTGTGAATGTAGTGTTCAAGTTAGATATCTAAAGATTTTAAATTAGATGTTTTGATACTGAATATTTTAGTTTATTAAAAATTATAGAGCATTTTAATCGTAGGAATAAGAAAAGAATCACTGTCATTTTTCCCCCATGTACCTTTTAATCATATGCATATATAAAGATAGAAATTTTTGCAGTTGACCCTTGAGTAATGTTGGGATTAATCCACATATAAATTATATTTGTCCGTCCTGTCTGTGGTTCCTCTGCATCTGTGGATTTAGTCAACGATGTACTATGTAGTACTGAGTATTTACCGTTGGAAAATACCTATGTGTAAGTGGACCTGGGTAGTTCAAGCCTGTGTTGTTCAAGGGTCAACTGTATTTTGCTGTTTTTCTACTTAGAATTATTAGATAAGAATTTATTTTATTCTTCTACATCTTGCTCCTTGGACCTGGTTTTTGGTTTTATATGTGTGTGTGTGTATCACTGAATGGTATGTTTTGTCAAAAGTATTATAGGGAACTACATTCAATTCACCAGGCTTCCCTGGTGGTTCATAGACAGTAAAGCGTTTGCCTGCAATGTGGGAGACCTGGGTTCGATCCCTGGGTTGGGAAGATTTCCTGGAGAAGGAAATGGCAACCCACTCCAGTATTCTTGCCTGAAAAATTCTATGGACGACGGAGCCTGGTAGGGTACAGTCCATGGAGTCGCAAAGAGTCGGACATGACTGAGCCACTTCACTTCACATTCAACTCAAGATTTATCATTTCTTCTTTTCTTTCTTTCTTTTTTTTTTTTTTTTAACTTTGATACTATTATTTTAAGGTTAGCATTATTCATTTGTGGACAAACAACTCTGTCATTACAGTTTTCTTTCATACTGTTTTAGTGCCTTAGCCTCATAGTGAAGTCCTTACCAGAGAGTTCCTCTTTTGTGAAGCTGCCCACCTGAATCCTCAACTGATTTGGTCATTCAGGTGGCAAAGCTGTTCCTTCACTCCTGACTCATGTGATTGTGTTTGGATCAATACTTCCAGAGTTCACTAACTCTTGGATCATAATATGTTTGGTGGTAGTAGATATCCAAAGGAAACACTTAAAAAAATTAATTCTAAAAATGAAATTGTAAAAATTCTAAAATTGTAAAATTTCATTTTTACAAAATGAAATTCTAAAAATGAAACTATTAATAGAAAGTTAATCTGCTTATTTGATGTGGTCATTAAGAAAAATACATGGAAGCTTTGATGGGCAGCTGATATAAATATGTTTAGTTGAAAGGAACACTGTTAGGATATTGTTTCTAGTCACAAAGTTTTCAGAAATTTAATTAATCCAGCAAATAGATTTAAAGAAAAGATGTTAAAAGTGTATCGAATTGTTCAGAAGTGCTTTTTACATTTTGAAGCTGTGATGGTTGACTTAAGCAGTTAACCCTTGAAAGGTGAATGATGAATATGTGGTTAATTCTTACTTTTGTCCATTTCCAGCTTACAAAACACTACACAGCAAAATAATGATCTGCTAGACTGCTAACCCGAGCATCCAGCTTCCACAATGCCTGTGCAGGCAGCTCAATGGACAGAATTTCTGTCCTGTCCAATCTGCTATAATGAATTTGATGAGAACGTGCACAAACCCATCAGTTTAGGTTGTTCACACACTGTTTGCAAGACCTGCTTGAATAAACTTCACCGAAAAGCTTGTCCTTTTGACCAGACTGCCATCAACACAGACATTGATGTGCTTCCTGTCAACTTCGCACTTCTCCAGTTAGTTGGAGCCCAGGTAACCTTTCAGGATTTTACTTATTTGATATAAGTAATAATTATAGAACTTTGTTCATTATGGGATACAAAATATGTTTAGGGATATTCAAGGCATAAAAAATACTCCGTATACCTGATTTGTATTATTCCATAAATGATTTTCTTTAGATAATGTCATAAATCTTTATTCAAAACTAGAAATTCCATTTAGTTATGTATGTCTTTGTATTCACTACTGTGGTCAACACTTATGTTTTTAAGTGATTTTGGTGAATAAGAAACATTTTTGTATAAGCATGTATAAATATTTAGTCATTAGGTGATATGAAAAGAAATATAATCAAAGCTTTAGCCAGAGATCAACCATCTAGATAGAACCCTTAAGNTTTTTTTTCAGTTCTTTTCGTATGTTTGAATGCTGAGTTTTAGAACTTAGAGATTATTTTCATTGGTTTTGTTAGTTTTATAGAGTAAGATCTAAATTGTACCTATGATGCTTTAAATATAATTTTTTAAGTCCAGAACTACTGTTTTTAAGGTGGTTACAGTCCATTAAAGTAGCTTACATTTCTCACATGGGTGAACTAAAATGAAAACAATGAATGTGTTAATTAACAGACCTGAGCCCTAATGTTTACATCTTCATAAAGAGAATTGTAAAATGCTTTATTTTTTTATTATACAGTAGTGAATGAGGCATAAACCTTAACCTGGTATTTTAAAATCGAGTTTCGTAGTCCTGGACTACTTGTATAACATCATGGTAGACTAGTAACAGAAAATGAAAGTACTTAGCTGATAAGCAGTCCGCTTTTAATAAAGCAATTTCTAATTTGCATCATACAAGAGATGTCTATTATTCTTCCTTTTTTATGAGTTTATATTCATGGCAAGGAACTTATAGCCTGAAAACTTGAGTAAAAATCTGTTTAAGGTCTCTCTCAGTGTTTCTCACTCCTAGGCTTTATCTTGTTATTCTTCAGTTTTAGTAACTGAAGTTACTTAATACAAATAGTTTAATTTGAATTTAACTTGTTTTTATTAAGTAGTCCCTTTATGTATCTAGAGGTATGGGCTTTTTAAAGCTATTTTATCTCTTAGACATTAAAGCGTCTGTCTACAATGCGGAAGACCTGGGTTCGATCCCTGGGTTGGGAAGATCCCCTGGAGAAGGAAATGGCAATCCACTCCAGTACTATTGCTTGGAAAATCCCATGGACAAAGGAGCCTGATAGGCTACAGTCCATGGGGTCGCAAAGAGTTGGACACAACTGAGCGACTTCACTTATCTCAATTTGAGGTGTCTGGGGAGTATCTTTAGGATGGATACTTACTTCACTATTAAATATAAATGTTATTAGCAATTTAAATTTCCACAGATTCAAATAAATTGCTATGTATATCTTAGTTTGTCATGGTTCATTTAGATACTTCTAAAAAATAAATTATAAAAACAGGCTCTTTATCATTTTTGATAATTATAAAAATATTTTCTAGGTAGACATTTACTAAGTGCTTTTGAAGGGAATGAAAAGCCAATTTTGTCATCATTAAACATTTTAGTGTATTAGACAAAATTTTGTCTATTGTAATCGAGGCAGCTAGACTATGTTTACAGTGGTACTGAGGAAAAACATTTTAAAAGGTCAAATCATTTCTTATAAGGAGAGTTCAGTTTTAATTTTTCTGTCAGAAAGAGTCTGACACATAACAGAAGGACAATTTGTCATATTTTTTTCTTTCAAAGATATTAATTTGATTTCTACTAGAAATTAAATTTCTCAGTATTAATTATATGAAAACATCTGGTGTTCTTAAACCTAGTAACACATATGGGATAATATAAAACTATAAAGTGTATTCTGGAATAATTTGAAACACTTCAAAATTAGTAGGTGAAAATATGCAAGATGGCATTGTTATGTTCAGTTCATACTTAATGGCTTTTCACCCCCCCTCGATTAATTAATTAATGTAAAGCATTTCAGGATAATCTCGGAAAACTAAATAAGGAAAGAGTATTTGCTGCTAGTTTCCTATTACCCAGTGGCCCATGAGACCCTAACCCACAGAATTAGCATTTCCAAACAGGTGGCCATTATGAAAAAAATAGATGCAGTGACTTGCTTTGATAAACATTTTATCAGTTCAAGTCATTAGCTAGATTAGGACTCTCAGTACTAGATATAAAATTCATCCTTCCTTACAGGGCTTTTCCTTGTACATTTCCACAGTCCAGAACACTGAACATTAAAACTGTTGAATAGTTTCAAGGTGTGATGTGTTCACCTGCTTAATCCCCTTCTCTAAAGTTGAAAGCAAACTGTTTTTAAGGTTGATGACATTGATAGATGTGGAAATGTGAGAGTGTAATGTGTAAAATATAACTTGGAAGATTTGGCTAGTTTGAAAATAAAGTTATTAGATACTTTACATTGGAGCTGTTTGAGGAAAAGTTTGTGTAGGGGGCTTTTTACTTGGCAACTTCGATCTTTGATTTTTACCAAGATACATTTTAAAACCTTAGTTTTTGTGAACATGAAAGGCACAATAAAGATTAATAGAATACTTCATTTGGGCGTGGGGTTATTTGAGAATCAGTTATATACTTTTCTATCCTGAATCTTATTACATTTTTAAACATAATTTTTGTGATACTCATATATTTGTGTTGGTAAACATTCTTATGAAATAAAAGTATTGGCTGTTTAATTGCCCTAAATACCTAGATTTCTTGTTCACCAGAGAGCCTCTGTCAGACTTATGTAAGTTTTGAATTGGAAGATGAAGAAAATTTGTGAATGTAGTGTTCAAGTTAGATATCTAAAGATTTTAAATTAGATGTTTTGATACTGAATATTTTAGTTTATTAAAAATTATAGAGCATTTTAATCGTAGGAATAAGAAAAGAATCACTGTCATTTTTCCCCCATGTACCTTTTAATCATATGCATATATAAAGATAGAAATTTTTGCAGTTGACCCTTGAGTAATGTTGGGATTAATCCACATATAAATTATATTTGTCCGTCCTGTCTGTGGTTCCTCTGCATCTGTGGATTTAGTCAACGATGTACTATGTAGTACTGAGTATTTACCGTTGGAAAATACCTATGTGTAAGTGGACCTGGGTAGTTCAAGCCTGTGTTGTTCAAGGGTCAACTGTATTTTGCTGTTTTTCTACTTAGAATTATTAGATAAGAATTTATTTTATTCTTCTACATCTTGCTCCTTGGACCTGGTTTTTGGTTTTATATGTGTGTGTGTGTATCACTGAATGGTATGTTTTGTCAAAAGTATTATAGGGAACTACATTCAATTCACCAGGCTTCCCTGGTGGTTCATAGACAGTAAAGCGTTTGCCTGCAATGTGGGAGACCTGGGTTCGATCCCTGGGTTGGGAAGATTTCCTGGAGAAGGAAATGGCAACCCACTCCAGTATTCTTGCCTGAAAAATTCTATGGACGACGGAGCCTGGTAGGGTACAGTCCATGGAGTCGCAAAGAGTCGGACATGACTGAGCCACTTCACTTCACATTCAACTCAAGATTTATCATTTCTTCTTTTCTTTCTTTCTTTTTTTTTTTTTAACTTTGATACTATTATTTTAAGGTTAGCATTATTCATTTGTGGACAAACAACTCTGTCATTACAGTTTTCTTTCATACTGTTTTAGTGCCTTAGCCTCATAGTGAAGTCCTTACCAGAGAGTTCCTCTTTTGTGAAGCTGCCCACCTGAATCCTCAACTGATTTGGTCATTCAGGTGGCAAAGCTGTTCCTTCACTCCTGACTCATGTGATTGTGTTTGGATCAATACTTCCAGAGTTCACTAACTCTTGGATCATAATACGTTTGGTGGTAGTAGATATCCAAAGGAAACACTTAAAAAAATTAATTCTAAAAATGAAATTGTAAAAATTCTAAAATTGTAAAATTTCATTTTTACAAAATGAAATTCTAAAAATGAAACTATTAATAGAAAGTTAATCTGCTTATTTGATGTGGTCATTAAGAAAAATACATGGAAGCTTTGATGGGCAACTGATATAAATATGTTTAGTTGAAAGGAACACTGTTAGGATATTGTTTCTAGTCACAAAGTTTTCAGAAATTTAATTAATCCAGCAAATAGATTTAAAGAAAAGATGTTAAAAGTGTATCGAATTGTTCAGAAGTGCTTTTTACATTTTGAAGCTGTGATGGTTGACTTAAGCAGTTAACCCTTGAAAGGTGAATGATGAATATGTGGTTAATTCTTACTTTTGTCCATTTCCAGCTTACAAAACACTACACAGCAAAATAATGATCTGCTAGACTGCTAACCCGAGCATCCAGCTTCCACAATGCCTGTGCAGGCAGCTCAATGGACAGAATTTCTGTCCTGTCCAATCTGCTATAATGAATTTGATGAGAACGTGCACAAACCCATCAGTTTAGGTTGTTCACACACTGTTTGCAAGACCTGCTTGAATAAACTTCACCGAAAAGCTTGTCCTTTTGACCAGACTGCCATCAACACAGACATTGATGTGCTTCCTGTCAACTTCGCACTTCTCCAGTTAGTTGGAGCCCAGGTAACCTTTCAGGATTTTACTTATTTGATATAAGTAATAATTATAGAACTTTGTTCATTATGGGATACAAAATATGTTTAGGGATATTCAAGGCATAAAAAATACTCCGTATACCTGATTTGTATTATTCCATAAATGATTTTCTTTAGATAATGTCATAAATCTTTATTCAAAACTAGAAATTCCATTTAGTTATGTATGTCTTTGTATTCACTACTGTGGTCAACACTTATGTTTTTAAGTGATTTTGGTGAATAAGAAACATTTTTGTATAAGCATGTATAAATATTTAGTCATTAGGTGATATGAAAAGAAATATAATCAAAGCTTTAGCCAGAGATCAACCATCTAGATAGAACCCTTAAGTGGAGGTTTTTTGATTTCCCGTAAAACTTCGCTTGACTTTTAGGATGATGTTATAATAAGAAAATAGATCTATATAGGTATATATACATATATAAGATGGATATATAGAAAACTAATTTTTAGAGTGTCAGTAACAAATTCTGCAGTTTCTGCTTATGTGCATATGCTATAAAAATAACATTTCTTATTTACTGAATCATCAAGACCCTAGATTTGTAATAATTTCTATTTAATAAGGGCTTACTTCGTTTTAGCTATGCTGGTAAACAGTCCACATCTATTATTTTCTTGGCATAGCTCTTCAGGTGGTAGTTATCCCCATTTTACAGATGAGGAAGAAGATGAAATTCTGTACATCATGTATTACGTATTTTAATACTACAGTTTTAGTACTACATTTGAAAGCAAGAAAGTAAGGATTTTTCTGATTAATCACTTCTTAGAAAATTCAGTGAATTAAAATACTCCATTCTTTTAGTGTCTTGATATTTGAGGTTTTTCTTTTAAAGCAATTTCTTTTCACTGTTTATAACCCAGTTAGACTCTGTGAAATCAAGATGAATCTATATTCAACAATGTGTCATAATTTCATTAGCAATTTTTTTCTTAAGGGTGCATAAAATAATGGTGCCTCTTGCAGGCAGTGGCATCTTAGATCCAATAAAATACTGTAGATTATTTGTAATAATACTAAGCTATCATTTATTTAGCATCTGCTATAGATCAGGTGGAGCTTCCCTGGTAAAGAATCCACCTGCAATTCAGGAGACCCGATTCAGTTCCTGGGTTGGGAAGTTCCCTGGAGAAGGGATAGGCTACCCACTCCAGCATTCTTGAGCTTCGTTGGTGGCTCAGATGGTATCCACCTGCAGTGTGGGAGACCTGGATTCGATTCCTAGGTTGTGAAGATCCCCTGGAGGAGGGCATGGCAACCCACTCATTATTCCTGCCTAGAGGATCCCCACGGACAGAGGGGCCTGGCGGGCTACAGTGCATGGGTTGCAAAGAGTTGGACACGAGTGAACGACTAAGCACATGGCACATAGATCAGACATTGTGTTTTTCTTTTACTTAAAAATGTTCTCTCAGTTAGTCCTTAAATTATCTTGCAGGTCTTTATGTGACTTCCATTACCTTTTCAGCCTCAGCTCCTGTACGATCCTCAGTCTTTCCGCTTAAGCCACTTTGGCCTACTAACCAGCTGTTAGATACACCAAACATATTCCCAACTGATGGCTTTTGCACTGAGTGCTGTTTTGACTAAGATACTCATTTCTTTATTCAGATGTCAAGATTCACAAGGAAGCCTATCCTGACCACCCTTGTTCAAGTTGCAGTCCCCTCCAATACTCTAAAATCCTCCTTATCTTTGCTGTATAACTTTTACTGATCATCTTCTGTCATGCTATTTAATTGTTTTTATTTATCAGCCATGTGTTCTCTTTACTAGAATGTAAGCTATGACAAGAAATATTTTGCCTGTTTTGCTCACTGATAGATGCCTAGTGCCTAAAACTGCTTGGCACATGGTAAGCACTCCATGAATATAAATACTTGTTTGAACTGAGTTTTCAAATGGCACAATTAGATAGGGATTTTCATCTTCATATTGCAGGTAGAGAAACCATGACTTGAAACAGTTAAATAATTTATTAAAGATTACTTGTAGAAATTAAAGAGCTGCCCAACATTTTGCCCAAGCTTTGACCTTTCATTGAGAACAAGGTGGGGCAGATCATAAAAAATATAGTAAGTTATATGGGAAGAAGGTGTTAAGGGGGGAACGTTCTCCCTTTTTCCTACTTTATTTTGAAATGCCTTTTTAAAATTTTTTAAATTGCAAGAAGCACTACACAGAGAACCTGTACGACTTTCTGTAGCCTCTCCTAATGTTAGCACTTTTCTGAGTTATAGCATTATTATCCCCAAGGAATAACATGGATACAGTACAATTAGTTACCACCTTTTTTTCCCTCTCAGTAATTCACCCAATTCATACTGTTAAGTATGATATCTTTGGTTCTTAGAAAGCAGCTTGGCTAGGTACTTGGCTTTAATTTTACTTGTTTGATGTGTCTATATTAGAAGTTTATGCTCACCAAGATTATCATCAGATGTAAAGTTAACAATTGCATGAATTAGATGAATGTATTTCTTCAGTTTTTTTTTTTGTTTTTAGGTACCAGATCATCAGTCAGTAAAGTTAAGTAATTTAGGTGAGAACAAACACTATGAGGTTGCAAAGAAATGTGTTGAAGATTTGGCGCTCTACTTAAAACCACTAAGTGGAGGTAAAGGTAAGTATTTTTATGGGTGAGTAGGCCTTGGTAATACATTAACTTTGAAATACTTGATGTTGATACTCTATTAAATGATTTTTTGTTTTGAAAAATGAGATTGCTTGGAGAGAACGTGGACATCTTTTTGACTGAGAACATTATATATTTTTTGGAGATAATATTGCTATTAATTTAAGAATTCATCAGATATGTTGAGATTTATACATTGTTTATGTTAAACTAATGGTGCTATAGCAGAATATTAGCTTTAATGAATCTTACTAAGACAATTTCATGTATTTATTCAGTCGTTTATTAAATTTTAGGAGCACTTACAGTGGCTAGGGTCTTCCTGGACCCCACAGTCCATTGATTAGATGGGCAAAGAAGTTCAGTAAGTGCTGTGACAGAAATGGAATTCTGTTTTATCACTGCATCTTCAGTAACTAGCAGGTCATAGATGTAATACAAAGATGAGTGAATGAATTAATGAAATATTTATTTTGCATGTGCTCTATGTTTTGCACTGTTGGATATTTTGGACCTAGTGACTTCCTTGAGAAGTATATCCTATCTACCTCATTCATTCATGGAGCAGATACTTAAAGAGCATGTACTTAGTACCAGGCACTTACTAAAAACATGTAGTTAAAATGTCTGCCCTTATAGCACTTAGGTTTTGGAAAAAGAAAGTATAATAAACAAGTATAGTAAAAACATTGTATGTTATAAATGATATTTGCTGTTGAAAGAAAACAGTACAGTTAAATGGATCAGAAATGTCATAGTGAGGGGAAAAAGGTGGGTTGCAGTTTTACACAAGGTGATTAGTATAGACCTTGTTAAGATGGTAGCTTCTGAACTTGAGATGAAAGAGATGAAGCAGTTAACCATGTAAGTTCCTGGTAAAAGACTGTTCCAGGCAGAGGAAATAGCAAAGTCCCCAAGACATGCGTATTGTCTTCAAAGAACAACAACAGGAAAGTGTGCCTGGAGCAGAGTGTGTGAGGGTATGGGGTAGATGAAAGCATTATGGAGTGGAAGAAAAGAAATGGTGAGACCAGATGATGTACAGACTTGCAGCCCTTTTTAAAGACTTGAACTTTTACTCTGAGTGAAATTGGGGAATTACTCTAGGGTTTTGAGCAGAGAAGTGACATGATCTGACTAATGGTGAAAGGGTAACCCTAGCTGATCTGTTGAGAATTCAGTGCAGAAGGGCAGGGTTTGGACCAGGGTATTGGTTAATAGGCTAATGAGACAGGGTTAGTAGCAGTGGAGGTAGTGGAAAGTAGATAGTCTGGATGATTTTTGAGGTAGAGTCAGAAGGATTTCCTAAATTATTGGATGTGGGGCATGAGAAAAGATCTGAGTCAAGTGTGATTCTTGAGTTTTGGGGCCTGAGCATCTGGAAAGAGAAGTTACCATCAACTTAGACAAGGGTGCAGGTCAGTCAGGTTTAGGTAGAAGATGAAGAGTTCAGTCTTGGTTATGTTGAATTTGGTTATATCAGATCTTCACTCGGATGCTATTGGGTAACTGGTAAATGTATGTTAAGGACTAGGTATCATTTCAGTTCAGTTCAGTTGCTCAGTTGTGTCCAGCTCTTTTCGACCCCATGAATCGCAGCACGCCAGGCCTCCCTCTCCATCACCAACTCCCAGAGTTCACTCAGACTCGCGTCCATCGAATCCGTGATGCCATCCAGCCATCTCATCCTCTGTCGTCCCCTTCTCCTCCAGCCCCCAATCCCTTCCAGCATCAGAGTCTTTTCCAGTGAGTCAACTCTTCGCATGAGGTGGCCAAAGTACTGGAGTTTCAGCTTTAGCATCATTCCTTCCAAAGAAATCCCAGGGCTGATCTCCTTCAGAATGGACTGGTTGGATCTCCTTGCAGTCCAAGGGACTCTCAAGAGTCTACTCCGACACCACAGTTCAAAAGCATCAATTCTTCAGCACTCAGCCTTCTTCACAGTCCAACTCTCACATCC
>SJYX01019819.1:0-10357 GCA_006410675.1 Oreotragus oreotragus | reverse complement strand
GACTGAACTGAACTTATTTTATGGAGCTTCCATGATGGCTCAGACAGTAAAGAATCTGTCTGCAATGCTGGAGACCTGGCTTCAGTCATTGGATCAGGAATATCCCCTGGAGAAGGGAATGGCTACCCACTCCAGTATTCTTGATTGGAGAATTCCATGGACAGAGGAGCCACAGCTACAGTCCACGGGGTCGCAGAGTCAGACATGACTGAGCAACTATCACTTACTGGCTTCAGAGCAATCAACTGCTTTATCGCTGTGATACCAACCATCCTGTTTTCTGTAAAAGGTGCAACTCTTGCACACCAAGTCAAAGAATTTTCTCCACAGCTACAGGGAACAGTGAGATAAGGGTAGGAAGTTACAAAGTCTTAAACAGACAGTCACAGAAACCAGCTCTGCAAATGAGCTTTACTTTGAATAGTTCAAATGCAAAATAGTCAAAAGGAGACTATTGTGGTAAAAATACTTAATACCCAATATTTCGTGTTAAGCCCGTGTGCTTTCCAAATAAGGTGTCCCCTGTCCTTCTAAATTACCGAATGTAAAAGCTGTAATGTTATATGTTCCCGAGGGGCAGAGAGTAATTCAGACATGAAGTAATTTTAATAGAAATCATTCCTCTTTTCTTGGCAAGAGAAGAATTTCAGTAGGAATTTTTCAAAATTACAAAATATCCTTCCCTGGGGGATTCATGCCGCCACTTAGCAGATTTCTCATTTCATTTAACACAAATATTTTGATCCTCAAGGGGAAGTCTGCTCAGTTATAGTTTCTGCATTACTGTCTCCCAAAGATAAACGAGGTGCTTTTCTCCAAAATGGACACAGGAGAGTTAAGGTGGGAGGAAAATGATAGAAATCCCAGGAAGAAATTTCTAACAAAACAAATCATTTACCTTAAAAATGGAAACATCCTCCGATTCCTATGTCGTTTTCTTCCCAGAATGTGTTCAAAGAGGAAAGACACTATTTTTCTTGAGAAAGAATCTTGTGAAACAACTAAGAGTTTCTTCTCTCTTATCAGTTCAGGTGGATTGCAGTGGTCTCCTGGGTGGGAAGATGGGTGGAGAAGGGATTTTGAAGCTTCCTCTGGATTTAACTTGAAAGAGCTCTCTGACTGAGGATTAGGGTCTGGTGGAGAGTTGTCAATGAAGATGCTTTCCATTTGGCCCTGGGTGCATGCTAACTCTAGCAGTGTCAGCCCACCTGTGAGGAAGGTGTGACCTCTTCTTGGTGTCTCTTCCCAAATGTCTTCTGCCCTCAAGATCTTCTGAAACTTAGTACTTACACCTGCCCTTCCTAACCAGCATGAAAAATTCTAGTTTGGATAGAATGGATAATTCCATTGAGATTCTACTCTTTGCCAGATAAGAAGCAACGGGATTTCTCAGATTGGATGATAACTTGCATCATCAGTGGGTTGCACCGTATATGTCAGTCATCTCGAAGAAAAATTTGAGTTTGAATTCGGTGGTTATAATGTCAGGCAGCATGAGGTGGCTAGGAAAAATATTTGGAAGAGTGTAGCTGTTTCTGTCTTCATCCAAGTGGGCATCTTCCTATTCTCTTTCCCTAAGAGATTGACATTGCTCTTAAGATCAACTTAAGTATCACATTTTGGTGATGAAACCATTACTTTCTTCGAGGGTAAGTGGTTGTAAGGCTTTCAGTGAGTGTGTTAGTCACTCAGTCGTGTCTGACTCCTTGTGAACCCATGGACTGTTGCCCACCAGGCTCCTCTGGAGTTGGCAAAAATAGTGGAGTGGGTTGCCATTGAAGAAGGCACTTAATGAGCTTTCAAGCAAACATAGATGTTTACAAATAAACTTAAGTTCCCAGCGCCTCTGTGGCCCTTCAATACCAGGCTTATGTCAGGTCTCAGGAAGTTCATTTAGCTGTACTTCAGTGAAAAACTTAAACCCTAAAATCCTGAGAACATGGCCATGTACATCTTTTCATTATTTTACCCAGGATGATCACAGTGGTTTGATACACAGTTGGTGATCAATGAATGTTTTTGCTCCAGCAGTCCTAAAAGGTTCGCAACACGAAGGGCAGCTGTTTAAATGATTTGTCAAAGCTCTGCTTCATGACAACATGTTTATCATGGATTCATGCTTGTTACAAAAATTCAGGGTCAGGATTAGTTCTAAGATACAAGTGGTCAGATGTCACAGTGATATTTATTTCCTAATAGAATATTAGAAGTTTCGTTGCCTGAGGGATTGGCATCAGTGTCCAGGGTAATTGCCAGATGTTTTGACATTAGGTTTCAAGCCCTTTTGGAGGAAAGGATAAGCAGCTCTCTAAAACCACAAGCTAATGTTAAAAAAATACAATTATTTTTTGAAATGGAGTTTTTATGACCACTTAAGCTCTAAGAATTGTTTAAAGCTATATAAAAAACACACCATAATATCACTATTTTAAATTAGCCTTCAAGTCAGCCTCTTTGTAAGGAAACAGTTTTTATTAGGCCAATAACCTTTCCCTTCTTCTTTATCTTTTGTTTTGACTATGTTAGGTCTTGCAGAAGTCACTCCAAAGTCAAGTACATCATTTGATCCCTGTACTAATGAGACCAGAATGAGTGTTAAATTTCCTGGGGCCAATTTCAGGGTAACCAAGGGCTCACCTAACTGATCGTTCTTTGTAAATATGTTCCATGTGACATGTGTCCTTGAGACATGGGCCATGATAATATAGCTAGATTAGTATAAACCCATCTCAACTACTAAAGAACTAATATTTGCATTATTAGTTATTGATATTAATGTTTATACTAAGAGCTAGCATAATCTGAGTGCCTACTATGAGACAAACTCTGTGCTAAGCATTTATATGTAATCTTTTCAAATTCCATTCTACAGAGGAAAAAAATAGGCTCAGAGGTGTTAGGTGACTTCTCTAGGATCAGATTGTTATTAAATGAAAGACAGTAGATTTGAAATCAGGTTTGTCTAACTTCAAACCCACCCTCTTTCCTTTATGCCAGGTTGCTTCCGATAATATCATTTGTATAGTAATTTGTAACTGATAAAAGACTTCTTCATTTATTTTTAGTCTCATTGAGTCTGAGGATTACTCATTAGGGATGTGATCTTTGTTACTGCCTAATGAAACAGGAAACTTGTTCAGGTTCATGCAACTGGGAAAGAGTAAGCTGGACATGGACCCCAGGTGCTCTGACTTTTTATCTTGTGCTATTACCGTAACATCAGAGATACCCAAGGTTTCAGGGACAGTGCGTGTCTAGTGGCCACCACTGACTTTTTCCTTGGAGGTGTAGTTTGCCCTGAGAATCGGAAGACTTAGCCCAACTTAGAGTTTATCAGATGCGCTGCTTGAGGCTTTTCTTCCACAATCCCTACCTTCCTAGAGTTTATACAAATGCAACACCTAAGCATGTTTATAAAGCAATCTTATGGAAATGAGTAAGCAATTCATATATGTGAACCCAGTGATAAATAGATGAGTAAACATATACAGAGTTATAAAAATTATTAAGCATAAAAAGGACTCAGTGATAATTTGTTCTCAATGCCTAAGCTGACAATGTGGATCCCCTCTAAACTATAGTCATTTCTAAGATAGATAAAACTCATTTATACTTGGCATGAGGGAAAGATTTGGAAGACTGTAGTATAATTAGAAGAAAGCTGAAAGATTTTGAGTGGGCCTAAGAAAAATGATTGGTTCTTTGATCAGTGACTTTTATTAAAGTGAGCTGTTCTAGGGCAGGGGACAGGTTTTGTGTTTAATGTATTCTTACCACTCCACCTTCATTGCCTGCTGCTGCTGCTGCTAAGTCACTTCAGTTGTGTCCGACTCTGTGTGACTCCATAGATGGCAGCCCACNGATTGGTTCTTTGATCAGTGACTTTTATTAAAGTGAGCTGTTCTAGGGCAGGGGACAGGTTTTGTGTTTAATGTATTCTTACCACTCCACCTTCATTGCCTGCTGCTGCTGCTGCTAAGTCACTTCAGTTGTGTCCGACTCTGTGTGACTCCATAGATGGCAGCCCACCAGGCTCCCCCGTCCCTGGGATTCTCCAGACAAGAGCACTGGAGTGGGTTGCCATTGCCTTCTCTGACCCATTGCCTAGCAGTGTATAAAAACAGAATTCATAACCAAGTAGTCATGAGTGAGCTTGACATCATTTGTGTACTTCCTGATATTAAAAACAGAATGAAAGATATATGTATATTTCTCCAGAGAGTCCCTAGATTTCACTTGATACCTGGAATATATAACTCTGCAAAACGTACTAGCCTATAATGACCCTTCATCCTGAAAGTGAAAGAAAGTGAAAGTTGCTCAGTCGTGTCCAACTCTTTGCAACTCCATGGACTAAAGCATGCCTGGCTTCCCTGTCCTTCACCATCTCCTGGAGTTTGTTCAGACTCATGTCCGTTAAGTCGATGATGCTATCTAACCACCTCATCCCTTCTCCCTCTTGCCTTCAATCTTTCCCATCATCAGGAAGAAAGAGGGTGATGCCAGTAAGGATGGCTGGTGTTCACATCGGCTTGGTGGGGTTCACATCACCCTGTGTGTCCACAGGAGTAGATGGCTTAAGAGTGAACTTACCTGGGGACAGAGAGCCTAAACATGTCTAGGGGCCATAAGCTAAAGGAGGAAGCCAGGTTGTGTCAGCATCTCCCACAGGCAGGGACCCTCAAGGGTCCTCTGAAGAAGTAACATTATACCCACAAGAAAGAGCCAGAATTTGGAAAATGGATGTATGGAGACACCTAAATGCTGCTCAGAGGAACAAGCAGCAGAAATAAGACAGAACTCCTTACCATGGACATGTGGATGGTCCAGTTATATGAATAAGGGTTTACGGCCTCAACGGAACCAAATAAAGACTAACCAATGAAAAATAATGGGGCTCCTATTCTAAGGATCCTTAAATTCCCTCTAACTGGGAATTGTCAGGATTGGTCTCCCAAGTCTAGAACGAGGCTGAGTCCAAAGTGGGTGGGGATGGTAGGGCTGCTGGGCAGCGGGGTGGACAGGTCCTTATCTCACCTGCAGATGTTCTGTGCTCACGTTGTGTGCTCACTGGTCTTGCAAAGAAACCCGGGAAGAGAAAAAAGGGTCTCACCTCACATTCTATCAATAGCACCAGAGGGAGCCTTCATTTCCAAAGGTAATTGCCGCAAACGTGTTACACAATATCATTCATTACTCGCTAGGACTGAGTGTTGAAAGTCCATTTCACAAGATAATGAAGTCGTTTCCCAGGACTAAAATAACCGGTTATCTGACTCTTAGGTTCATCCCACATTAGATGTATTACACACACAACTGTCAAAATAAATAACTTACTTGGGATGTGTCAGAGCTCACAACGAGCTGATGAGAAATGTGTAGGGTTGTGGAAAGCAAATCAGAGAGGCTGAGTGAGTGAGGAGAAAATAATGGTCCGTGTCAGCAAAGGGATGGCCCAGCGTGAGAGATGAAAGCCTAGTGAGATTTTAAACTGCCCACATGCCCATTCCTGCAGGTTTCCATGAACAAATAGGGCCACACGTGGTCACACCAAAAATATCAGCATGAAATGAATTCCCGGCTGCAGCGGTGTCTCATGAAGCTGGGTCTGTAATTTACAAAGGTGACAGCCAAAGCTATAAAAATAAAATGGGAGTTTTCAATCAGGTAGCATGAGACAAGTGGGGGGAATCATGTACTCGCTGGCAAGATACATTTTTATCAGGCAACAGGTGTCATCAAAAAAAAAAAAAAAAAGACTGGACAGCCAACTCCAAACAGAAAAAGCTGCAGAGGATTTGAAGTCTTCCACACTGAATGGGAAATTAACTTTTAAGGAAGAGTAGGGAATATTCAGAGTAGCCTTCAAGTAGAAATGATGAGCCTAGGGAGGCATGGGAAAACCAGATGAGGACGATGGTGATGATGATGATGCTGATGATAAAAGAAGAGGAAGAGGAGGAAAAGAAGCAAATCCTGCCCAGGCCAGCTAATTAAAAAGTGAAACGTCACATATACACAGTATTCACATAAAAGTAAGCGCCAGTAAAGAAGGTGATAAGGATGGGGAAATGAACACGTGTAAGTATTCCGGGTTTGGCAGTGTTCTTTCAATGGCAGCAGTCCTCTGTCTCCGTGTCACCGTTGTTGGATAATACCGTGTATTGAAACGCCCCGAGTGGCACTAGTAGTTGGCAGCTGTTGCTGGTGCGCATCTCAGAGCTCCAGTTTGATGGAGCATCTTCTAAGCCAGTGGCCATGCGGAGTGCCCCTCTTCTGTCCACCTTTGGGCTGACAGGATCTGAGAATTCATTGAGTGTGGGCAGTTGGTATAGACATGTGAGGCCCAGGTCCCCTTCCTAAATTCTGCCACTTTCTCTCAGCTAGGCCAATCTAAGTCTTGGCAATTTTGTGATTCAGCTATCAGAATCTTCGCTTCATCAAAGAGAGAGAAGATAATTTCTGGAATAGAAAGCTAAAGGAGGGCTAATGAGTCCACGTCAGGGTTTGTTTTTCATCTTCAATAGTAGGGCTTTTATGAGCAGTGCTATTACACTGAGTAAATAGAATTGTGGGAGTGAAGAAAGAATCCTGGGCGTTGTGAGCAGCGGACTATGAAGTCCATTCCTGCTACTTAGAGCAGATTGGTTAATCTTGCTAAGCCTGTGTCCTGTTGAGGAACACTTTATGAAGATTAAATTAACGATCACCTTTACTGAGTATGCTTCCCAGGTAGCTCAGTGGTAAAGAACCCACCTGCCAGTGCAGGAGATGTGGGTTTGAGCCCTAGGTCAGGAGGATCCCCTGGAAAAGGAAATGGCAACACATTCCAGTATTCTTGCTTAGGAAATCCCATGGACAGAGGAGCGTGGCGGGTTGTAGTCCATGGAGTCACAAAGAGTTGGACATGATTGGGCAACTGAGCACACACAGATTACTGAATACTTTCTAAATTAAAGCTTACCTTGATTGAGTACCTTCTACTTGTTAGATCTTGTGTTAAAGCATCTATAGTATCTCAGTTAAACCTTTGTTGTTGCTTAGTTACTAAGTTGCGTCCAACTCTTTAGACCACATGCTTTTAACATCCACATAAAATGCCCAGTTCACCACTGAAAAATGGTGACTCCTGAATAAATGGCACTTCTGTTATTACAGCTACCTTAAATCCATTCTGGGACAAAGAGGATGTAAATAAATGACTTTATTTAGAGTCTATAAATAAATAGTATCTACTATTGTTTGGTGTCTCTGATCAAAGGAAGTGTCAAATGTCCTTCTAGCTCTCATAGACATCTTGCCAAGAGAATTGTGAAGACTTTGACTTTACAGTGAACAAAATCAAATGGTAAGAGTGACAGGGAAAGTTCTCTTGTCTAAAATGGCATACAGAAATCTGTAATTCTGGCTGCTACTCAAACTTCAGGTTCCTCAAGGAGGCTGATATTTTCTGCTCTGATACTAGAACGTGTGTAAGGCCAGGCAGTGTTGGAAAAATGAAGTGCTTGATTAGATTTGCCAAGGACTCTCTTTAACAAACTCAACAGTATTATGATAGTTCAAATAATATCACGTTTGATCCCCAGTGAAAAGCTTCTGTTTGTTGGCAAAATAGAGACATACAAGATTTCAGAGAGAACATTGAGTTGCCTGCTGCACTCCAAGTTTTCTGGGACTCGATTTGCTTAGATATTTATTCCCTTCTGTAATTGTCCTTTCTGGCATGAGAAATCAGAAACACATTTAAAGGAGACAGTTTATCAGAGAAAGCTCCTATTAAAATTGTATGCTTAATTTGTTAATTAGGTGGATAAGAATGACTGAGGTCTGGCCAAAAAAGATTTTTTTTTTNTATTCCCTTCTGTAATTGTCCTTTCTGGCATGAGAAATCAGAAACACATTTAAAGGAGACAGTTTATCAGAGAAAGCTCCTATTAAAATTGTATGCTTAATTTGTTAATTAGGTGGATAAGAATGACTGAGGTCTGGCCAAAAAAGAATTTTTTTTTTCTTCTTTTCAAAGAACAGTAGGAAAATAGGCCAGGTGATTAGCAATCTATTTTTAGGACTTGACAGGTCAGTTTTATTCCTAGGAAGAAAAAGGGCTTAATCTATTTGTAGAACTTGATCCTAGCCCAGAGCCATTTGTCACTGCAAGTTAAAAACCTCCGTGTTAACTTCCTGCTTTAAACAGCCTGGACTAATCCCTCTGGAAATCCAATCTTTCTACCTCATCACCAGATGGCACCAAACATCTTTGGGGGAGGGGAGAGAGGTGAATGGTAATGTTTACTTTCTGGCGTTTCATCTAAAAAATAAATTCACTTAACATGCTAAATGCTGAGGGAATAAAATGTACAGAGGAATTGAATCAATTTCCATGTTAAGCAGTCCTGCTGCATTCCTTGTCCCAGCCCTAGATCAATTTCAGTTTCTAGAAGATTGAATCTGATAATCCTAGGAAAAGAGAGTCTTTCTAGAGTCACTTTTCATTGTGGTAAAATGTACATCACATACAACTGATTATTTTAACCATTTTCAGCATACAGTTCGATGGTGTGTGCATTCCCTTGTAGTGTTTACATCTGCAGTGTTGTACAACCATGATCACTATTTCCAGGGCAATTTAATCATCTCAGACAAAAACTGTGTACCTATATAGAGTCATCACTAAATGAAGTCAGGTTGAGAAAGACAAATATCACATGATATTGTTTATATACAGAATGTAAAAAAAATTATACAAATGAACTTATTTGCAAAACAGAAACAGACTCACAGGCATAGAAAACAAACTCATGGTTGCCAAAGGGGAAAGGTGAAAGGGGAGGGATAAGCTAGGAGTTGAGATTGACATATACACATGTTAGTATATTTCCAATAAGGGCCTACTGAATAGCACAGGGGACTCTGCTCAATATTCTGTAAATAACCTAAATGGGAAAAGAATTTGAAAAAGAATAGACAGGGACTTCCCTGGTGGTCCAGTGGCTAAGACTCTGAGCTCCCAGTGCAGGGGGCCCAGGTTCGATCCCTGGTCAGGGAGCTAGATCGCACATGCTACAACTTAGACCCAGAGCAGCCAAATAAATAAATAAAATAAAAAAAAAAGAAAAAGAATAGACATATATACATGTGTGATAGAATCACTTTGCACAACAATAGAATCACAACTATAGTCCAATATGAAATGAAAGTTTAAAAAAAAACTGAAAAGTTAAAAAACCTTATTTTTTTAAAACAATAATAAACTTTTTCCAAGCCTCGTTCTTATTTCCACTTATGGCCACACTGATGTTAACATTCTGTATCCAGCATGTACATTTTGAGAACATTCTTAAATATTTAAAGTTTGGTTATAAGGTAGCTGACCATCAAACTCAGCAAAACAAGAGTCTGTAATGTTCCTCCCTTCCCATGGCACATCCAATAAAATAATTGATCATGTGTTCGTTCAACAAACATTCCTGTGCTTCTTCTGTGTTTTGTACCTTAAGTATTGTCACTTTAGTGATAAACATGGGTAAGATAAGATTTTTACCCTCCAGCAGCTGACGCATGGTGGAAAAGACTTTTAGCTAAGTTATTAATTTGAATATAATAGGAAGACAACACTGTGACTTACTAATTTACTGAATGCCAGTTAACTGTGCTTGATACTGCACAACATATGTGACTTGAGTTCTTACTAGAATGGCCAGGGAGATGTAGGAGATGGCACTTCATGTGGGCAATATTTAAGAGAGAGAAACAGAAGTAATCTTTAGAAAGTTTGAAGAAGGATGGATTGGAGTCGGGAGATCAGTTAGAAAGCAATGACCACAGTTCTTGCAAAAGATGAACAAATAGGGCCACATGTGGTCACACCAAAGATATCAGCATGAAATGAATTCCCGGCTGCAGCGGTGTCGCATGAAGCTGGTGTCTCTTTGAAGTTCTTTGCAGAAACTTACAAAGATAATACAGAGAGGTCCCACATACCCTCAACTCAGTTTCCTCCAATGATTACAACTTATGTCACTATAGTGCAATAGTAAACGAAGGAACTCGAAGTTGATGTTGGTACAGTGTGTGGGTACAGTTCTTCCCCCCGCCGCCCTCAGTTTAGCAGAAACAATGGCCATATAACATTGTGTAAATTTCGGTTGTTCCAGGTTATGTTTTGATGCATGTATATAATGTGAATATGATATATATATAATATATATATATATTCTTACATCACATGTAAGAATGTGATGTGAAATGATTATCGCAATAAGGTTAGTTAACACATCAGTCACCTCACTTAGTTACCTTGTGTTTGCGTGTTTGTGAGATGAGAACATTCAAGATCTCCTCTTTTAGCAGCTTCCAA
>SJYX01019818.1:157550-174090 GCA_006410675.1 Oreotragus oreotragus | reverse complement strand
TGTGATCCACACAGTCAAAGGCTTTGGCATAGTCAATAAAGCAGAAATAGATGTTTTTCTGGAACTCTCTTGCTTTTTCCATGATCCAGTGGATGTTGGCAATTTGATCTCTGGTTCCTCTGATTTTTCTAAAACCAATTTAAACATCTGGAAGTTCACGGTTCACATATTGCTGAACCCTGGCTTGGAGAATTTTGAGCTTTACTTTACTAGCGTGTGAGATGAGTGCAATTGTGTGGTAGTTTGAGCATTCTTTGTCATTGCCTTTCTTTGGGACTGGAATGAAAACTGACCTTTTCCAGTCCTGTGGCCACTGCTGAGTTTTCCAAATTTGCTGGCATATTGAGTGCAGCACTTTCACAGCATCATCTTTCAGGATTTGAAACAGCTCAACTGGAATTCCATCACCTCCACTAGCTTTCTTGGTAGTGATGTTTTCTAAGGCCCACTTGACTTCACATTCCAGGATGTCTGCCTCTAGATAAGTTATCACATCATTGTGATTATCCAGGTCGTGAAGATACTTTTTGTAAAGTTCTTCTGTGTATTCTTGCCACGTCTTCTTAATATCTTCTGCTTCTGTTAGGTCCATACCATTTCTGTCCTTTATTGAGCCCATCTTTGCATGAAATGTTCCCTTGGTATCTCTAATTTTCTTGAAGAGATCTCTAGTCTTTCCCATTCTGTTTTCCTCTATTTCTTTGCAATGATCGCTGAAGAAGGCTTTCTTATCTCTTCTTGCTATTCTTTGGAACTCTGCATTCAGATGCTTTTATCTTCCCTTTTCTCCTTGGCTTTTCGCTTCTCTTCTTTTCACAGTTATTTGTAAGGCTTCTCCAGACGGCCATTTTGCTTTTTTGCATTTCTTTTCCATGAGGATGGTCTTGATCCCTGTCTCCTGTACAATGTCACGAACCTCATTCCATAGTTCATCAGGCATTCTATCAGATCTAGGCCCCTAAATCTATTTCTCACTTCCACTGTATAATCATAAAGGATTTGATTTAGGTCATACCTGAATGGTCTAGCGTTTTTGTCTTTAACCTAATATATATAGTCAAAACACTGTATTCTAAAATTCTTAGATTAGTTTTTTCCTTCCCCATCCTCTTGAGCTCTTAGTTTATTCATTTGTAACACAGTTTCAGTTGTTACTATTTGAGCTTCATTGAGGGCTCCCCCACATCTTGATTGGGCTTCTGTGGTAGCTCAGAATCCACCTGCCATGCAAGAGACCTGGGTTCAGTCCCTGAGTTGGGAAGCTCCCCCAGAGAAAGAAATGGCTACCCACTCCAATATTCTTGCTTGGAGAATTCCATGGACAGAGGAGTCTGGCAAGCTACAGTCCATAAGGTTGCGAAGAGTCGGTCATGAGTGAGTGACTAACATTTTCACTTATTTCACATCTTGGTTAATTTTACTATGTGATTATTTTTTGAGTATGTGAAACATTATGTAGTTGTGAGAGTCAGAGCTTTACAAAAAGGTATACTCAGAGAAATGTCACTTTTTCTTCATCTGAGCACTCCATTCCTGTTCCACACTTCTATTCTTGAAAGCTCAGTATTGTATGAATCTGTGCGACTCCATGTAGCCCACCAGGTTCCTCTGCCCATGGGATTTCTGTTCTTACTACCTCATAATCACCCATTCTCTGAGAATAAACCAATCTCATTAGTTTCTGGTTGATACTTCCTAGATATTCTTTCCATAAATCAGATATATTTTCTTATTCACATTTTTAATAAGAAAGATCACATTTTGTAAATATATGGAAATCACTCTATATCACTTCATAGAAAGTCTGCTCATTCTTTTAAATGGGTGCCTACTCCATTAAATGTATATACTATAGTTTACTTAACCACTCCTATGTGTGGGCACTTAGATTGCTTCTAGTGTTTTTCAATTACAGTGCTGCAGTGAATAACCCTGCTTTCATATTGTTGCAGCTGTTTCTTCACAATAGATTCCGGGGAATGAGCTTGCTCTGTCAATAGGCAGGAGTGTAAGCTTTTGTTACTTATTGACAAATTCTTTTCCAGAAAGGTATACCAGACCACATTTCCACTGGCTCAGCTTGTATCTCATTTCCATAACATGGAGATTTTTTTCCTTGTGTCTCACATCTTCTGACTTCATTACAAAATTCCTTTCAAAGCTTTTCACCTTCAAATTTTGATATTTGACAGGACACCCTGAGCTTCTCACCTCAGGCATATGTAAGAGGCAGCCTGCATCTGGGGACTATTGTGTCAAACATTTATAGACTGTGAAACACATGCCATCCTAACCCAGTCTTGGACCTGGTTTCTCCCAAGTCTGTTCCTGGGCAAGCTCTGGATCAGCCTGAGACTCAGGGTGCCCAGTGGCTTCCTCCTCTCAGGGACAGGCATTTCTGAGAGGCCACAGTCCACCCTGTCTAGTGACTCACTGCTTCTTAACCCTTGATCTGCATCTGAATTCATGTGTTTTCGCCCAAGACTGATACCTCTAATCTGAATCTCACTCTTCATGACAAATTGAAATTACAATGGAGTAATCACAGTTCAGACATACAAAACTAGAGTTGAGTGCCAATAAGAATTTAGTCTACGGCATATCCTAGCACCATGAAAAGCCTGAATTTTCTCTGACCTGTATCACACCTAAGGACACCCTCAGCTGTATTTGGGACAACATCTGCTACCTGCAACTTTATGGTTCAGGGTTCCCTCCTCACCCTGTGGAACTTTAAAACCATTTCAGCGATTTAAACCAATTTAAACTCAATTCAGCAATCAATTCAGGTCCTTACTTTTTGCCTTAATTATAATCCTTAACACAGAATTGTAAGTAACTGGTCTTACTTTTGACCTCTATAAACTTTTTCTATTTTGTAGTCAAGAGGAACATAAGTTTTTAAGTGCTTCTTGAACTTGTCTCCCAGGCTGCAGTCCTAATAAACCTTGAATAAAACACTTCTTCATTTTAATCAGGTCATAGTTTCTGAAATTTTTGTTAATACTCTGTATTTCACTCAATTATGTTACCAAATTTTGACCTCCTTGTGTTTGAAGATTGATTCTTTATTATCACCGAAAAAATATCAACTGGCATATTGCTTTTAATTACCTCAGGTAATGAAGCTACACTTATGAAACATGATCTTATAAATGATCATGTTTCCTCTCTGAACTCTGTTCTATATAAAGTATTTATCGGCATGATTTTAGTCATGACCTCTTTAACCAAGACTTGATTTGATAATTTCATAGTATTAAGAGAAGTTGAAGTTTTCTTTTAGTAATGCCCTACTTACCTTGTTAACTTCAATGTCTCAATCCCTGTAACTGGAAGTGATCATGATAAAACTTTTATTAACTTTTTGAGATATCAACAAAGACAGACTAAGGGATGCTGGTTTTTATTCTTATCCTATAAGAAAACATGATTGCTTCTATTATAGTTGATTACTTCTGACTTCTGGCTGAAGACTGGAATCTTACATGATGCCAGTCTTGCCACCTATCTCGCTTCCCATTTCTCTAGGGATGGCTAAAAAAAAAAAGCCTTTTTTTTTTTTTCCTATGACAGTACTGTACTCATTTCCTCTTACAACAGTGGCCCACAGGACTGCTGGCAAGAAGCTTGTCTGTTTTTAACATGAGACGTAGCACTTTTATAAAATGAGAATCAATCAGTTACTGACCAGAAAAAGTGGCTGCACAAAGATTTTATAAGCTCCCAAATTACAATAACCTGTAGCGTTTTTATGTAGACCCCACGTTCTAGCACTTGGAAAGTTTGCAATAAAAACAGAAGTGAACTCCAAGCTTTAGTTAGTGGGTTTTATCAAAAATAAAGACACTTTAAAAAAGTATCAAGAAAGAATCTTGAAGCATTCCTGGCTATCAGTTTAGACTCTGCCTCTGCTGGAACCTAATTCAACACAGAGCTCAGCAGTGGGCACTTAGAGGACTCCCTGTTGCCCAACATCAGACTTTCATCTGAACCCATGACAGATCAGGCTCTGCACAGCCTGTCTTGGTATGATTGCTTTAGAGAAAGTGTGCTGCCTCCCGTAAATCTCTTCCCACCCAGCCTCAGTCTTACCCGGTGGAGAGATTCTGTGGAGGAGAGCAGAAAGCTGCCTCAACTGGAAAGTTAGAAGAGCTTGTCCTCTTCGTGTTTCTTCTGAGTTTGGTTTCACTTTGCTCTCTCACTGGCAATTTGGGCTTTATTCTATCCCTCCAATCTCCTGGGGCTTCTCAGATTTTCCTCAGACATCCAATGGTAAGAAAGCAAAACTAGCAGGCAATGTCTGCAAAGAAACTGAAAGTAGAATCTAAGGCTACAAAGGAATTGCAAGAGCTGTGCTAGTGAGAGAGCGTGACATGACTTCTCAACTGGAACCTATAATTTTATAATTAGAAAACATCTTAGAGACTGCTAAAAAGAAAAATGAGAGAAAGACCCATTGGATCAATTAAAATAATGCTGTTTATTTCTTGTTTGGAGACAGTTTGAAAAGTATTAGGACAAGAAAACCTAATATAATGATTTTCTAGGTCCAATTAGATTCAGTCACAATGTAGCTGGTTACTCGTGTTTAGTAACTGAGAACTGTTAAGTTCTCCAGGGGAATGACTGTGTCATACAGTTTTTTAATTCTCCGTACTTAATCCTAGTACTAATAATAAAAAACGAGGTTATATTCCATCTTTTGCACACTTGATTCATAGCCAGTGACAACTTCTATACACACATTATCCCCTCTTAGTCTTATACCACAATGTTTTCACCACAATATTATTTACTTTTACCACAATATTAGAGAGTTTTAATAATATGCTAAAATCGCAACTTAGTATGACTGAACCCTAAAAGTCTTTCTCCAGAACCCATGCTATCAACCACCTCACTTAATACCTCTGTTGTTGCCAAGTGAACAACAATAATAATAATGTTTCTTATTGATCAATTGCTTCCTAGGCCAAACTCTTCACATATTATTACCTAATAATAATTAGGCAGCTTGAGTTTGTAGTCCTTGGGCTCTTTGGGGCTGCCCTTGTGGCTCAGCTGGTAAAGAATCTGCCTGCAATGCAGCAGACTTGGGTTTGATCCCTGGGTTGGGAAGATCCCCTAGAGAAGGGAAAGGCAATCCACTCCAATATTCTGGCCTGGAGAATTCCATGGACTGTATAGTCCATGGGGTCCCAAAGAGTCAGACACAACTGAGTGACTCTCACTTTCACTTTCTTTCACTCGGGCTTTTTTGATTGAGGACTTCCTTGGGACTTTGACTTACTCTTTTCATGGCCTTCCAGCTGTTTAAAGGCCTCTGTGCTCTACATCAGGAGGTCTAAGCCAGGATTCCCCAAAGGTCATTCTACTGAACAGTGAGCTCTGGAATGTTTCTTGATAAAAAATATTTCATGGCCAAATAAGTTTGAGAAATATCTTGTTCCCCTGTTAGAGCTTTACCAGTAATAGAAAAGACCGGAGGGAGGGAGGGAGGGAGGGAGGAAGGTTCTATGACTTATTTCTCACGTAATCCTTTTTCCGCTTCAAGCAACTGATGTCTCTGTATACTACTCTGTGTTGACTCATGCAATCTTTTCTCAATGTTCAATCCATTTTCTGAGTTTGAGTTAAATCCTTTGAGTGGTTTCATTACTCTTTTCACACTACCAAGGTCCCGCTTATTAATCTGAATGTAGGCACCTGGGAAGAGCAATTTTTCTTCTCTGTCTTTGAAAGTACCTAGCAAAGTTCTCAGCACATAGATGATGCACAAACACTTTTGATATAACAACAGATAATTGAAAAACAGTGGCACCTAAATGTAATCAAATCCATACTACGCACCAAACTTTGTTCCATGCATTTGGTATTAGTATTAGAAAGAGGAAATGTAGAAATATAAGCAAAGTACTAGATCTGTCCCCATTTTACAGATGATAAAGCCTGAGGCTCTCAGAGACTATGAATTGTCAGAAGTCCTAGACGGCTGCTGCTAAGTCACTTTAGTCGTGTCTGACTCTGTTCGACCCCATAGACGGCAGCCTACCTGGCTCCCCCATCCCTGGGATTCTCCAGGCAAGAGCACTGGAGTGGGTTGCCGTTTCATTCTCCAATGCATGAGGGTGAAAAGTGAAAGTAAACATGAATTTGGACCTGAATTTGAAGACATCTAGCTCTGACTTTGAAGCCAATGCTCTTTCTATTAATGTATAGTTTAAGGCTCATAACAATATTTTAGATATAGGGTACTTATTATCCCCATATTTAATGAGGAAAAAGAGTCAGCTGGTAAGAAATATGTCCGCCTAAATATTCTTGTATACTTTAAAATATACCCTTCATATGCTGGGTACAGTGTTCTATGGATATTCAATAGAACCTAATCGAATTCAGTGGAATCCCTTTCTTTGCTCTTCATTCCATTTTGTGTCTCCAAATTTCCATCTAGCAATATATACAAATAAATAGTAATATAGTATAAACATGAATAAAACTAATCTTCACCTGAAAAATTACCTCCTATTTAATTGAAGAGAGAGTTAAATAATAAACTACTAAATGGCAAAGATTAGAATCAGTGGGAATAGGAAGAGCAAGTGTGGACAGAACAAATTGTAATGCTAACTCTCTGGTGGATGCTCATTTAAAATATTATCTCAGACTTATGCCTCAACTGAGAGCTTGAGGACAGCCAGTAATCATTTAAAACTGGCAGAAATGACGATTTTAAAATGAATGGTCCTAGGCCAATGAATATCCACAAGGAAAAATGAGAAAATGACTTCCACGTGATGCCATACATAAAAAGTTATTCCAGAAAGATTGTAGAATTAAATATAAAAGGGAAAACAATAGCTTCTGGAAAATAGTATGAAAGAATAGTTTCAAATATTTGAGGATAGGAAAGGTATTTTTAGGGCATAAAATGTGTGAAACAGTTGTAAAGATTAACAAATTTGACTATATAAAAATTAAGATATATTGTTTATCAGAAGACACCCTTAATAAAAGAAAAAAGTAAACTGCATATGAGAAGACATAAATAAATGATGAATGACCATATATAAACATATAAATAACTTCTAGAAAGATAGATACTCAATAGAAAATTGAAAATAATAATTCAGCTCTTCAAAAAGAAGGTATCCAAATGATCACAACATTTGAAAAAGACCTAATAGCATAAATCATAAGATAAATCAAGTCAACATCACTAGGATATTGTAGCACACACCTATTACAATAGCCTAAATGTGGCTCAGACAGTAAAGCGTCTGCCTACAATGTGGGAGACCTGGGTTCGATCTCTGGGTCAGGAAGCTCTCCTGGAGAAGGAAATGGCAACCCACTCCAGTATTCTTGCTTGGAAAATCCCATGGGCAGAGAAGCCTGGTAGAATACAGTCCATGGGTTCGCAAAGAGTCGGACATGACTGAGTGACTTCATTTCACTTCAAATGGACAATACTGATAAATGGAAACAGACCAAGACATGGAGCCGCTAGAATTCTCAGACCGAGTTCCTGAGTAAATCTAGTGCAAGCACTCAGGTAGGCCTGGTTTTGATATTGGTGGCACCAGAAGTCTCCTAGTGCTTATGCCCTGTGTAGTCCTCTCCACATTAAGTTCATGTTTAGCCATGTGACTTGACAATGATATGTCAGCAAACATGATCCAGGGGTGAGAAGTATTCCTGCAAACATGACCCAGGGGTGAGAAGTATTCCTGCAACTTTCATTTCCTATTAATATAAGTGAAATTGAATGTGAAAGTAGGACAGGGCTGAAATAGGATTAATGCTGAGAAATCACCTGCTGCTTCTCCAGACCAATGAAATCTGTTGCTTGTATCAGGCACCAAGAACTAATTCGGGAAACAGTTTAGTCTTCCTGTGAATTACATGTAATGAGAGTGTGCTTATAAACTGGAAAAAGTTCACTTTCCTATTCCCTTTTCAGAGGTTCTCTTTTCTTTAGAAACTAATAAGATAGTTTCTTTTCTCTAAACTTCTAAATGTAGATAAAAGTCTAGGGTCAAAATAAAATTACTGGCAGCTTTAACACTCAGAGAAGTCTCCAAGTGTCTAGGCTTCACCCCTATTGAAAAATGACCACCCAGAAAGCTAAAGCTTCAGGCTCCCTAACACTTTGGGAGTTTAACCTAGGTTCAGTCTTGGCTAAAGCTATTTCTATTTAGGGAGATAAGAAAAGTTTTATATTATTCTTTCAGATAAGAGAAAATAACTGGTAACTACCTCAATTTTCCAGTGAGATTAGAGTGAACTCTGTAAAGGAAGGCATGGCAAATTCTGGATGTCATAGCAAATGGTGCTGCCCCGTACTCACTGGAAAACAGGATACTGTTGACCGAGGGAAACATGTCACACACCAACTAAGACAGTGCAAAGGAATCTTACCTGTTCGGCTATAGAAAAAGTGTAACATTTCATGCTACTTACTAGTCACTTTCAGTCTACCTATATGCATGTACTTAATTCTTTTTACCCTAAAACGAGATAGTCTTCTTTCTTTTGTCCCATTTCCGTAGTGTAGTGGTTATCACGTTCGCCTCACTTTCATAAATTTTTAAATGTGAATCCAAACAGAAGCTTTCAATGGTAAATTAAATGGAAGATTTTGTTCATGAGGGTGGTTGTATGTTGATAAGTCACTGTCATATCAGTATTTTTAATGAGCTACTTTGATAACACTTCTCCAATTTTCAAAAGGAAACAGATTTTATCTCATATCTCACTGTTGACATAAATGGCCAGGGATTTTTGTGACTGGCCAAAAAATCACCAGATGCATTAGGATCATCTTTCTCTTTGCTGATGTTAACTGTGTTAACCAGGCACACAGTTATATTGTGGGGATTTTGACATTCCTCCTTCTGAACGCAAAATAACCTGATGAAAACTCTTGATCTATTTAGACTGGAGATTCCAATTCATCCCATCTCTTCCCTTGCAGACAAGGCGACATGGCCTCAGAGGCCCACGTGTCAGGCCCAGAGTGTCTCAGTGAGAACATTAATGGGTGACTGCTGGTTAATCCAGAAGCTCTGAAGATCCTGTTGTGCAGGCAGCCTGTTGTGGTGGTGGCTATCGTGGGCCTCTACCACACAGGCAAGTCCTACCTGATGAACAAGCTGGCCGGAAGAAAAAGGGTGAGTGACACCAGCAGAGCCCAGCCAAGTCCCTTCTGTCTACCCACACTCCCAGCGTGCAGCACAGTGATGTGAGGAGAGGAAGACAGAGACCTGGGAGGGATATCGAAAGCTACCTTTCAGTCCACAGCTATGTTCTTATTGTCACTATGACCTGTATCAGATCACAGCTCTTTGCACTGTCTTAGTTTCTTTTTCAAAAGCACAATTTTTTCCTTTCCTAGAAAGACAAATGTGGTAATAAAAAATAAGTAATGTATGTAATAATAAACTACAAGACATTTACAAAAATATTCATGTAGTGGGAGCATTTCTATTGATCTTTAAGATTTAAAACATTTTAAATCTGTATTGGTTATTCTTATTTCTTTTCTTACTTTTTTCAAAAAACGTACTTCATATTTCCTCTTTTATTATATAAATATCAATTTAACCTTTTACTGTAAGAATATAAACGTTTTAAGAGGATCTTTGTTATCATTTATACAAATTCACTGTTATACATGGGCTTCCCCAGTGGCTCAGCTGGTAAAGAATCCGCCTGCAATGCAGAGATGCCAGAGACCCAGGTTTGATCCCTGGGTAGGGAAGACGCCTGGAGGAGGGCATGGCAACCCATTCCAGTATCCTTGCTGGGAAAATCTCATGGTCAGGGGAACCTGGTGGGTTACGGTCCATGGAGTTGCAAAGAGTCACACACAGCTGAAATGACTGCGCATGCCCTCATGCAGGATACACATACATGAAATTTACTACAAAATTTACCATTGTAACATTTTTTAAAATTCTGTGGTATTAAGTAAATTCACACTATTGTGTAAACATCACTAACATCCATCTTCATAAATTTCCCCCAACAGGAATTCTATACCCCAATATACCCGGTCCCATCGCCTCATGGGAAATAGATGGGGAAACAGTGGAAACAGTGTCAGACTTTATTTTGGGGGAGCTCCAAAATCACTACAGATGGTGGCTGCAGCCATGAAATTAAAAGATGCTTACTCCTTGGAAGAAAAGTTATGAGCAACCTAGATAGTATATTCAAAAGCAGAGACATTACATTGCCCACTAAGGTCCGTCTAGTCAAGGCTACGGTTTTTCCTGTGGTCATGTATGGATGTTTGAGTTGAACTGTGAAGAAGGCTGAGTGCCGAAGAATTGATGCTTTTGAACTGTGGTGTTGGAGAAGACTCTTGAGAGTCCCTTGGACTGCAAGGAGATCCAACCAGTCCATTCTGAAGGAGATCAGCCCTGGGATTTCTTTGGAAGGAATGATGCTACNTTCTCAGGAGGCAGGTCAGGTGGTCTGGTATTCCCATCTCTTGAAGAATTTTCCATAGTTTGTTGTGATCTACACAAAGGCTTTGGCATAGTCAATGAAGCAGAAGTAGATTTACATATATATAAAATATAAAATTTAAAAATATAAGTAAATTAACAAATTAAATGCTTTACAAAAGCATTTTAATATTCTATACTTCAAGTTAGCAAATGGTGTTGTTACTCTCATATTTGAAGTTGTTTTATACTTAGTCACATATAATACCCATTGAGTTTATACTCAAACTGTGTTTTAAGTGCTGGAGATATATTAGTTGACACAAGGAGTCAATGCTTTTATGAACTTGAATTTCAGGTAGTCATATGGAAAAGTAAAAAAAAAAAAAANTTATACTTAGTCACATATAATACCCATTGAGTTTATACTCAAACTGTGTTTTAAGTGCTGGAGATATATTAGTTGACACAAGGAGTCAATGCTTTTATGAACTTGAATTTCAGGTAGTCATATGGAAAAGTAAAAAAAAAAAAAACACACACACAGGATAATAGGATGGAGATTAGCGATCATGGAAGACCTCAATAAGAAGATACTATTTAGCTAAGACCAATAGAACAAGAAGGAACCAGTCTTGCCAAGACCTGGCATAAGACAGGTTCACATGCAACAAATTGTTATACACAGATCGCTAAGACAAGAGGAACCTGAGTGTGTTCCAACAAGTGAAAGTGCAAGTGTTAGTCACTCAGTTGTGTCTGACTCTTTGTGACTCCATGAACTGTAGCCCACCAGGCTCCTCTGTCCATGGGATTCTCTGGGCAAGAATACTGGAGTGGGTAGCCATTCACTTCTCCAGGGGATCTTTCAGGCCCAGGGACTGAACCGAGGTCTCCCACATTGCAGGTAGTTTCTTTACTATCTGAGCCACCAGGGAAGCCCTTCTAGCAAATGGAAGACCCAGATAAATCATATTTTTCTAAGCAAGTTGAAGTACTTCTTACCCAGAGACACTTTAAAAGATAATAGCAAAGAAGAAAAGGAAATAATTTAACAAATAGAATTGTTAAATAATAATAAAACAAAATAAAATAAAACAAATAATTCTATTTGTTAAACTTCAGACACTGGCTTCCACGTGGGGAGAAACACCAATGTACCATGAGATCAGAAGAACTTATAAATATCTCCCTTCCTCCGTGAATATCTCCCTTCCTCCTCACTTTCCTATTCCCTCCTTCAGAAGCCCTACAGAGGAGGAGAAACAGAAGAGTTTAAGGGCAAACACAGTTTCAAATTCACATCCCACCTCTATGACATGCTTAGTGAATTTGACCAGGCATATTATTTACCCTCCCTCAAAGCTTCTTGTTTTTTCACTATAAGATGGAGACAAGACCACTTATTTTGCATGATTATACTCAGGATTGAATTAGACTTATAAAATGTGTGCTCCTTAGAACAATCAAGAAAAATAAAGCTGTTACTTCTACTGCTATTCACCGAACAGACAAGGAAAGGCAGTATATTGAAGAGGTTAAACAGGAAGGTTTGGAAACAAGAATGATTTGGTTCAGATTATTTACAGTGCTGTAATATGAGATAAGATATTAAATCTTTCTGTGTCTCAGTTTCTATAAAATGGTGGGGAAATGTCTGTTATGAGATATCAATATTTAACCCATGTAGAACCGTCAGCACAGTGCATAGAACATGTGTGCAACACACAGAACTCCTTTCTGCCTGGGCAGTTGGTATTAAGTTCCAGGGGCTGTGTGTTCATAAATGTGTAAGATGTGTCTTTTTCCTCACCTATGGCATGCATAAATGAGGAGCCAGGTCCACTGTGTATCCATTATTTAAGGAAATTAAACCTAAAAATTAATATGCTTCCTCTTCTAGGTTTCCTAAACTGATCACCAATTCTGAGACACATTCCATTATACTTAAGTATCTAGTAGACACTTTTCAAAATATTAAATGATCTCTAAGATGTCTTTCAAAAAAAATTAACATGAAGTTTCTAGTTGAGAAATTGTGTGAAACCCATCTTCCCTCATACCAGGACAGCTTCCAAAAATTCCTTTTATGGTTGTTGAGTCATTGCTTTGCTCTCAGTGCTTTCAGTTTCATATTACTCTAAAGCTGTTAAATAGGTTGCTTTACTTCTGTCTGGTTGCTGAAGGAAAGCAAGCAAGACCTAGGATTCGAATGGGTGAAACAGAAGTCTAAACATCTAGTGAGAGACAAAGAAGTTGCAGAACCACTCCAACTAAGCTGAGAAGAAAACAGGTAAGAACTCTATTTTTTCCTCAGAGCATTTTTCTCTCCAGTGCTAAAGGAGCCCTGCTCTGGGAGAAGGAGAACATGATAAGATTAGCACAGGGGTGGGAAGGAGTCTGCAAGAGTTCATTAGTTTTCTAAAAAATGATCAGCATCGTATGATGCAGGGAGCCCAAAACTGGTACTCTATGAGGACCTAGAGGGTTTGGATGGGGAGGTAGGTGGGAGGACAACTTGGCAGCAGGGGATATGTATACTTATGGCTGATTCATGCCTATGTATGGCAGAAACCATCACAATATTGTAGAGTAATTTTCCTCTAATTAAAAATAAAATAAAAATTTTTTTAAATGACCAGCATCAAGACAGGCTGCAGCTCATCCTGACATGAGACACAAGGTTGGATGACATCCTGGTGTTATCAAGTGGCAGCATGTCCTGGGTCATGACTGTGCTTGTGTGGAATTATTGGGCTAATCTGATAGCTTGAAATGAATGAGTATTGCCCTTCTCTTTGCTCATGTTATCTGTGTTGACTGGGGCATAGTTATATTACCACTGTCTTTATTATATTTTTTCAATACTGATTTGACTGCAGCTAAGAAACTGACAGGGTGACAAATATGTTATTTTCGTGAGAAGGAAATAATACTAAATGAGGTGTAGTGGTAACAGCCACCTGACTCTCTGAAGACAGAGAAAAACCTGAAAATCAAAGTGAAAGATACAGATTCATGAAGACACCATACTCTTCAGCCCTACTTGTGAACTTTGTCTCAAAGTGGACTTCTTACTTTAGAAATACCACAGGTTTCACTACATTCAATTTCTTGGTGCCAACTCAAGGATGTCTTACGCCTTAGGAGCGGAATTCAACCCCACTACTTAAAAAGCTTCCGCTTTAAGGACTCTACCGTGGTGCAATGCTAAAGGCACCATCATTGTTTACTTTGCCCTCTCTGGGCTCTCAAGGAGTTATGATCTTGCCTTCTAGAAATTCTTCCGCTGACTTCCTTGACTTGGCACTAGCTCCATTTAGCACCTACCCTCTGACAGCTCTCTCTCTCCTTTTCAGCTTCCTCCCTCCCTTTTTGCCTCCCCATCCCTCTCTCCTAACTTCTACCCCTCTTCCTTATCTTCTGGCCTCACTTCTCTTCTACAATATGGGGAAAAAGAACAAAACAGAAAATTTAGAATTGTATGGCTGGAAATACAGCTATTTCCTTTCAACAACTTTGTTCTCTAGCTCTCCTGATATGCTTCCTGATCTTTTAATCTTTATTTCATTGCCCCTTTTTCCCTTACAAACACACACACATACATATATACAATTTTCAGCAACATGCATATTTGCAGTTGTAAGGTTTATCCTCACCTTGTTGTAGGCTATTTATTCTGAAGGTAATAAATTTTAACTTTCAGATCCCTTGCTTCCACAAGCCCATACCAAGGTTTTGGAAGAGTCTTGAGCCATCTGTTTCACAAGGTTACATATTTTTTTTATAAAATTTGCTAAAGTAAGTTCCACTTCTAGAATAGCAGTGTGTGAAGTTCTGTGGACACTTACGCCAGTGGAAATAAGAATAACTAATGAGAAAAACATGCATTTCAAATCATTAGAAATTGTTCAGAGATATATCAAGCAATGAACGTTTATTCATGAAATTCCTTATTCATAGTAAGAATTAGTGAATAAATAAATAGCAAATCTCTCATACATAGTAAGTACAACAAATCTCTCTGAATCCTATTCTATTTTACACTTAATGTCTAGTATAAATTTTTAAATGAGAATTCGAAAGGAAAGATTTACATGTAAACTAAATGGAAGATTTTGTGCATGACGGTGGCTGAATGTTGGCTGGTAAGTCACTGTCATATCAACATTTTTAATAAACTACTCTGATTGTACTTCTGTAACTTTCTAAAAGAAGGCAGATCTTTCCCCCATCTCTCTCACTGTTGACAAACAACTTTTGGCCCTGTGGGGGGATTCTGTGATTCCTCCTTCTGAATGCAAAATAACCTCTTGATCTCTTTAGACTGGAAATTCTAATTCATCCCATATCTTCCCTTGCAGACAAAGGGGCATGGCCTCAGAGAGCCACATGCCAGGCCCAGAGTGCCTCATTGAGAATACTAATGGGAGACTGCTGGTTAATCCAAAAACCCTGAAGATCCTGTCTGCCATCAGGCAGCCTGTTGTGGTGGTGGCTATCGTGGGCCTCTACCGCACAGGCNAGAGCCACATGCCAGGCCCAGAGTGCCTCATTGAGAATACTAATGGGAGACTGCTGGTTAATCCAAAAACCCTGAAGATCCTGTCTGCCATCAGGCAGCCTGTTGTGGTGGTGGCTATCGTGGGCCTCTACCGCACAGGCAAATCCTACCTGATGAACAAGCTGGCTGGGAAGAACAAGGGTGAGTGGCCCCAGCAGAGCCCAGCCAAGTCCCTCTGTCCACCCACACCCTCAGCGTGCAGCACAGTGATGTGAGAAGAGCAAGTGAGAGACCTAGGAGGAATATTGAAAGCTAACTTTCAGTCCACAGTTATGTTCTTATCATCACTATGACCTGAAAGAATCAGCTCACCACTCTTTGTACTTTGCCCTAGTTTCTTTTTCAAAAGCATAAATTGTTCCTTTCTTGGAAAGACTAATGTGGTAATAAAAAATAGGTAATGTATATAACAATAAACTACAAGACTCTTACAAAGATATTCATGTAGTAAGAACATTTTCCACTGATCTTTAAGATTTAAAAAAATGTTTAAATTTGTATTGGCTATTCTTTTCTTCAACTGTTATACGATATACATAACATAAAACTTACCACAAAATTTATCAGTGTAACTATTTTTAAAAATTCTGTGGTATTAATTCACACTGTTATGTAAATATCACCAACATCCATCTCTATAAACTTCCTCCAACAGGAACTCTGTACCCCAATAAACAATAATGCCCCAACCAACTTGACAACCACCCTTTTACACTGTATATAAATTTGACTGGTCTCATACAAGAGGAATTAGACATGAGTGTCCTTTAACGATTGGCTTATTTAACTGAGAATAATGTCTTCAAGGTCCAACAATGTTGTAGCATGTATCAAATTCTCTTCCTTTTCAGTTCAGTTCAGTCGCTGGCTGAATAATTTTATGTGATACTGATTTGTTTATCCAATCATCTAGTTGATGGACATTTGGACTGTTTCCTTGTTTTGGCTACTATGAATAATGTTACTAAGAACATGGGTACACAAACATCTGTTCATGTCCTCACTTTCACTTCCTCTATACACCAAGATGTGGAACTGCTGGATCATATGACAATACTGTGATCATTTTTTAAAGAAATGGCCGTACTGCTTTCCACAGAAAAGTGAAAGTGGAAGTCATTTAACCATGTCCAACTCTTTGGGATCCCATGGACTGTAGCCTGCCAGGCTCCTCTGTCCATGGAATTCTCCAGGCAAGAATATTGGAGTGGGTAGCTGTTTCCTTCTCCAGCAAATCTTCCCAACCCAAGAATCAAACCCAGGTCTCCAGCATTGCAGGCAGATTCTCTACCAGCTGAGCTACAAGGGAAGTTGCATTCTGGTGCTTACATTCTGATGGAAATGTAAAACTATATCATTTTACATTCCCACCAGAAACACACAGTGGTCCGAATTTCTCCATGTTCTCATCAACACTTGTTATTTTCTGGATTTTTCATAGTGGCCATCCTGCTGCTGCTGCTGCTGCTAAGTCACTTCAGTCGTGTCCGACTCTGTGTGACCCCATAGACGGCAGCCC
>SJYX01019818.1:135055-155590 GCA_006410675.1 Oreotragus oreotragus | reverse complement strand
TACTGGTTGTTACAAGACACTGTGGTTTTGCTTTGTACAACCCTGGTGGCTCAGACGGTAAAGTGTCTGCCTACAATGCGGAAGACCCGGGTTCAATCCCTGGGCCAGGAAGATTCTCTGGAGAAGGCAATGGCAACCCACTCCAGTACTCTTGTCTGGAAAATCCCATGGACGGAGGAGCCTGGTAGGCTACTGTCTATAGGGTTGCAAAGAGTCGGACACGACTGAGCGACTTGACTTGATTTGAATGACTAGGAATGTTGAGCATGTTTTCATATGTTTATTGATCACTTGAATAACTTCTTTGGAGAAACGTATATTCAAGCCCTCCGCTCATTCTTTTATTTGGGATGATCTTTAGTTTGCTTATTTGTGTTGCATTGTAGGACTTCTTTATATATTCTGGATATCAATCCCTTATCAGATTCATAACTAGCAAATATTTTCTCTCATTCTGAGTTACAAACCTAAATCTGTAAAAAGTGTCCTTTGATACACAAAAGTTTTAATTTCAAGCAAGTCCAACTTATGTATTTTTATTTTGCTATTTATGTTTTGGGTATCATATCCAAGAAGTCATTGCTAAATCCAAAACTGTGATGCTCTTCTGTGTGTTTTAGCTTTAACATGTAGGTCTTTAAGGGCTTCCCTGGTGGCTCAGAGGGTAAAGCGTCTGCCTGCAGTGAGGGAGACCTGGGTTCAGTCCCTGGATTGGGAAGATCCCCTGCAGAAGGAAATGGCAACCCACTCCAATACTCTTGCCTGGAAAATCCTATGGACAGAGAAGCCTGGTGGGCTATAGTTCATTGGGTCGCAAAGAGTCAGACACTACTGAGCGACTTCACTTTCACTTTCATTTTCTTGTAGGTCTTTGGTTCATTTCGGTTAATTTTTGTGGAAGGAATGATTTCTGTCTTTCACCATTCAATATAATGTTGGCTGTATCTTTTTTTTTTAATACAATCATTATTATTATTTACTATGTTGAGATCATTTCCTTTTATTCCTAGCTTGTTGATTGCTTTTATCATGAAAGGTATTTAATCTTTTCATGTATTCAATATTCTAATTGCCCTGTTTCTCTGATTATAAGTAAGATTAATACTTGTTGTGGTTTCAGTTCTCCTAAACTTGATTTAAGAGATGTTTTAGGACTTGTTAACTGTCATCTCAACTTCCAGAACAACCTAATATTAAAACTCTACCCTCTCTTTTCCCCATGCCCCCTTGAAGGCTTCTCTCTGGGCTCCACAGTGCAGTCTCACACGAAGGGCATCTGGATGTGGTGTGTGCCTCATCCCAGGAAGCCAAACCGTACTTTAGTTCTGCTTGATACTGAGGGTCTGGGGGATGTGGAGAAGGTAAGGAATGAGGATTCCAGTTTGGACTAAGCCCCTCATGTCTGTGTATTCTCTACACTATTTAATTTTCCTTTAAATAAGACCTTTACTTAACCATGTTTTGTCATTTCTGTTTACATGCCATGAAACCAAGTTTAGAAACCAGGGGTCAGAAAAATATTCATAAGGCAGAATCCTAGAAGAAGAGCATAGTGGTCTGTAGACAGTGTTCTAATTAATAAAAGGCTATAACCTGAACCATATAACCCAGATGCATAATGGTAGAACAAATAAGTTCAATATAATGAATAAAAAATTCAATGTTTAAATTCAACCTAATCTTATCCTGCAAAGAACTTTAGTTAAGGATTTAGCTTCTGAAGTGCCATACTCATGGTTTTAAAGTCTATCAGTACCTCAATGACATTAGAAGTTATTCTGATCTATAAAACAGATGTAATAGATCTACACTTGCCTCTGATATTGTTTGGAATATTTAGAAGATAAGAAGTGGAAAGTGTTAGGTGAACAATTGTTTAATGAGATAAATACAACTATTACTGCCCCCATATTAAGACAATTGTTCTGTAAAAATAAAGAGAAAAAATTAAATTTGAATTATATTTACGTCCTTAGAACGTCTGCCTGCAATGACTATTTGTTTTGCAACTACCTGCCAAAGATCATAAGAGTCCAGTGAGAATCAGGGTAAACCAAAAACACTAATTACAAAACTATTCAAATTTCAAGTCCTATTAACAGTCATTTTTGCTGGGATTTAGTTTCTTCTTACAGGTCATTTGTCTCAAAAAAAAAAAAAAAAACACTCTAGTTACATGAGCATCTTACTACTGCTGATCAGGAAAGTGCCATAAGAATGAAACACAATTCTGATAAAATATGTTCTGATTTCCAGGGTGACAACCAGAATGACTCCTGGATCTTTGCCCTAGCAATACTCTTGAGCAGCACTTTTGTGTACAATAGTATGGGAACTATCAACCAGCAGGCCATGGACCAACTGCAGTATCCTTTTGGGATCCAAACCACATCAAAATCAGAGGGGAGACCAAAATTTAAAAAACAGCTGACTACCTATGAATCCTGGTGAAACAAACACAAGACATATAAAAAAGAATTCAAAAGCAAGGGGAAAATCCATTATCCTACTGAAGAACTGATACTTGGGATACTTGGGTTAAGAACAAAGGAGAAACAAAGGTTTTGTATGTGGAACTAATATAGGATGGGGAGGTACTATTCATTCATGCCAGTTTTCCTTATTTGCTACTCAGCTATGTGACGGAGCTGACAGATAGAATCAGGGCAAAATCCTCACCTGATGTGGATGGGGTTGAGGATTCAGCTGACTTTGTGAGCTTCTTTCCAGACTTTGTATGGACACTGAGGGATTTCTCCCTAGACTTGAAAGCAGATGGAGAGTCCATCACAGCAGACGAGTACCTGGAGAATTCACTCAAGCTTAGGAAAGGTAAAGGGGACTTAGAATTGATAAACAGATGACAAAACGCTAAAAACTATTGTTCCTTAGTTTTCTGTCAACAGTTGTCTTCTACTTATAGTTTCTATTTCTTCTCAAGGGGTGATTACTAAGAAGTAATGCTTGTTACTAAGAAGTAATGCTGAATTAATAGATTTGACTTTAGATTATTTTTCTCCCTGTTCTAAGAATAAATTTCTTTTTCTTTCACCTTGCCCTGTGCTGTGATTAGATTGATATCTCCATGCTTAGGGCTTGTGGTGCTGTAATTAGCCAAAGAGTAGGAGTAGAATGGTCATTTATTTGAAGAAAAGAAATGCAGGCATGCACTATCCACAGTTCAGGGCTGGTAAAGGATTGCCACAAGCAAATGTTGTCCAATCTAGCCTGCCAGTTGGTTTAGTAAATAAAATTTTATTGGACTAATGTCATACCCATTCATTTATAGTTTCTCTATGACTGTTTTTAGGCTACAATAGGAAACTTGAGTACTCAGAAAAGAGACCATCTGGCTTGCAAAGTCTAAAATATTTATTGTTTAACCCTTTACAGGAAGTGTTGCAAGACCTTACATTACGTAAATTCCTCTTTTCTTCCTCCAGGTACCAGCCCAAAAGATAAAACTTTTAATCTGCCTCGACTCTGTATCCGAAAGTTCTTCCCAAAGAAGAAATGCTTCATCTTTGATCGGCCCACTCATAGGAAGAAATTGGGCCAGCTTGAGGAACTGTGTGATGAAGAGCTGGACTCCGAATTTGTGCAACAAGCTGTGGTCTTCTGTTCCTACATCTTTAGCAATTCCAAAACTAAAACTCTCTCAGGAGGCATCAAGGTGGATGGACCTCGTGAGTCCTCTTCCCAGTCTTCACTCTCACTGTTAAGACTAGAGGATGGTGTGATAACATCCATGTAGCTTCAACTTTGAAAAATGCACATCTACTGCTATTATTGTGATAAATTCTAGGTGGCACCAACACTTCAGATAGGTTTTATTAGTCAAACTTCATAGTTGAGAAAAAGATACAAAAGGCAAAGAATAAAAGCTCTAAGAGCTGATAACTGTCCTAGTAAACTAGACCTGCCTTGTCCAACATGGTTTCCACTAGACAAGTGTGCCTATCTAAGTTTAAACGTAGCTAATAAAAAATATAGAAATTTAACATTCTGATCACACAGCTGTGTCTCAAGGGCTCACACCTACATGAGGCTAATGGCTCCCATCCCGGACAGCACGCACAGAATACTTCTAACATCACAGAAAGTTCTCCTATAATGCTCTGCTAGAATAAGCAAAATAGAGGACTCATTTTTATTTGCTCCACAAATATTAATCAAATGTTTCCCATGGACTTACCGGGGCTGATGATACAGACATAAATGAGAGAGATATGGTTTCTGGCCTAAAAATGCTTGCTGCTAAAGTGAATGCACTGAATGAATGCAGGGCTTCGCTATCTAGAACAGAGGTTCTCAACCTTTGATATATTTATGCCACTTGAGGATCTTGCCAAAGAGGAGGGTATAAGTCAGTCAAACTGGGACAGAGGCTGGGAGTCTGCATTTTTAGTAGGTTTTCAGATGCTGCTGAGGCATTGATGCTGTAAGACAAACGGTTGATAATAGACATTAGAATTACACAGAAGAGAAAGTTTCCTCACTCCATGTAAAATAAACATCATCATTTGTTCTCTATTGTAGGTCTAGGGACCCTGGTGCAGACCTATGTCAATGCCATCAACAGTGGAGATCTGCCCTGCATGGAGAATGCAGTCCTGGCCTTGGCTGAGATTGAGAACTCGGCCGCAGTACAAAAGGCCATTGCCCACTATGACCAGCAGATGCGCCAGAAGCTGCAGCTGCCCACAGAAACCCTCCAGGAGCTGCTGGACCTGCACAGGGCCACTGAGAAAGAGGCCATTGAAGTCTTCATGAGGAGTTCCTTCAAAGATATAGACCAATTATTTCAAAAAGAATTAGCGGTAATTTTTTTCTCAAGTTTATACAGCTTAGGTTCTTAGAAAGTAAAATAATAGAAGAAAATGAGATGGGTGCTTATTTTGAGAAAAGTAATTTCACTAGATATTTAAGTGGTGAAAACCAATCTGTGTTATCATAAGAAGAACCAGTTTTTTTTATGATATATCTTATTATGCACTGAAACTTTTTTCTTTCATGAATAAACAAATATTCTTCCCTATAGTTTCATTACATGCATATATAAGTAGCAGAGCTTCTAATCAAATTACATGCTCATTGTTATCAGACTCACTGGATATTTTGGCAATAAAGAAAATGTTAGTTTTAGTTATCACAAGCAGACTTACACTGAGCCACATTAATTTCCTATGCAGTCACTGATCCAATGTGAAAAGCCAGAGTTTATCTCCAAAGGTGTACCATATAGCTAGTAATCACTGCTCTGAAGGTTACCCCATGGTGAAAGGACTTTAGTAGAAAGTCAGAATCTGGAGGAAGTATATGGTCCTGTTGAGTGCCTGTAAGTCTGTCTAGGGGTCAAAGACCGTTTTAATTTTTATTTTTTTTGAGAAGCTTTTCCAGAAATTTCAACATCAAGCTAACATCTTTTCACTCCTCTGTTTATTAACACTTCCTATTGTTTCGCATTAAAGGCCCAGCTAGACAAAAAGCGAGAAGACTTTTGTAATCAGAATCGTAAAGCATCATCAGATCGTTGCTCTGCTTTACTGAAGGATATTTTCAGTCCTCTAGAAGAAGATGTAAAACAGGGGATTTATTCGAAATCGGGGGGCTATCGTCTCTTCATTGAGAAGATCCAAGAGCTGAAGAAGAAATATCTTCAGGAGCCTAGGAAGGGCATACAGGTAAGCAAGGTTGATACACTCTCATTCAATAAACACTGCAAGGAGCCTGTTACACCAGGTGTAGCCTATGTGCTCATCCAAGAGTCTGCACTCAATTAACAACTGAGTTATAAACTGGATTACCAGATGTATCCAAAATTTCAAATAATGTCATCATTTATCTCTCTGACTGTGGCTTCCCTCAACCCCACACTTCCCTCCCTCCCATTCTCCCTCTACCCCCTTTATTCAGATCCTCTTTCTCCATGATGCCTTCATTCTCCAACAAGCTCACACCATATGGGACCATAGCACCAACAGCTCCAAAATCAGTGCTCTCAGTCAAAAGAACAGAGGATTACTATTTACATACATATCAGCCTCTTATAAAGGATTCTGCTTGGGAGGGCACCTTGCTTGGCCAGTCTGGAGCATGTGCTCAGCCCAGTGATAGGGAATCTGATCACCAGGCACACCAGGGCCAAGAGGAGCAGTTCCTAGAGGAAAAGGGGTGGGCAAACATGAATAAGTGCTTACAGCCATTTCCTACTACTAACCCCATTTTTTCCGGGCCCCAGGCTGATGAGATTCTTCAAGAATACTTGAAGTCCAAGGAGTCTGTGACTGATGCAATTCTACAAACAGACCAGACACTTTCAGAGAAGGAAAAGTTGATTGAAGGTGAGGAGCTAGTCAAGAGACTAGACAGCCCTGAAAGCTCTTAAAAGTTCTAACTAACTCCACTGGGTAAACCTAGGAGCCTCAAACTGTAGCAACAGGATAAAAGATGTCTCTTACTTGCTAAAGTCATTTCTGAGTAGGGCATATGAAGTCAGTAGCAACAGTGATAGGTAACTTTAGATGGAAGTAAGAAGCAACTTGGTCTCCACACACATTTTTCTTTTTCCTCTTCCTCCTGACAGTGGAACGCATGAAAGCTGAATCTGCACAGGCTGCAGCAAAAATGCTGGAGGAAATGCAAATAAAGAACCAGCAAATGATGGAACAGAAAGAAAAGAGCTATCAGGAACATGTGAAACAACTGACTGAGAAGATGGAGAGGGATAGGGCCCAGTTACTGGAAGAGCAGGAGAGAACTCTTGCTCTCAAACTGCAGGTATTTAATTGCAACATTGTGTGGTTCCTATTATTCTGTTTTCCCGCCACACTCCCTGTTCACATACGTGGCACAGCAGTGAGAACATGAAGCCCAGAAGAAAGACCTTGCTTGCTCACTTGTACTTTTCAATCTTTTTTGCCTGCCTGAACTGGCCCCTATAATATCTCGTTGTTAAAAGATTTTATTGCAGCTATGTCATACCGTCCTTTTTCACTATATCTGTCAATCAGTAATAGCTATTATCTGCCAAGCATTATTTTTTTTAATGGTCTTATCCTTATCTCTTACTTAGTAATATATGAAGCAAGAACTGTTATGTCCCTATTACTTTGGAAATTAAACAGAGGTTCAGATAAGACTAAATAATTTTATTAGGTCACAATGCTTGGAAAGATACATGAACTGTCTTCACTATTTAGAGGAATCTATGATTTTTTTCCTGTCACACCTGGGATGAATTTTAGCTCTAAGGGAACCTTCATAAGTAGAAGGATTCCTTAAATCTTACACCACTGTATCCATCTATTCTCCTACTTTTTTCTGTTCCCTGCTTCTAGTATGTGTTAAGTTGGGAATATTATATGGAGAAATTCAGTATGGTCAAGTCTGGTACCCTGATACTCCCTCACCTGTATTTTGCTCCCACCACCACCAAGTTGTGGAAGCTTAGACCAAATTTCCTGATCTAAGATTCAGACTGCATCAGATTTTGAAAATTCTTTTTTTATTTCTCTATTATATGTGTATGTGTGTGTATTTAAAAATCAAAATACATAGATTTGAAGTCAAACATTTCATTAAGATTGCCCACAAAGCTTGATACAATTAATGGGAGAAAAAATTAGAAGGATAATTGAGATTCATCACCATATCAGGAGATATGAGTCAAAAATATTTCTTAACTCAAGAAGACTCAGGAAAAGTAATCACAGAGCTAGAAGGCTCCAGAGAAATAATAATGAAAATTAATGAGGGAGAAAATTTCAAGAAGACATTAAATATTTTTTTTAATCTATGAAATGTGTAAACTAGAGAGAAGTTAGAGATTTTTTTAATGATACACGTTATTCAGGTCCCATTTGTATTTTTTTTAGGAACAGTCCCGACTACTACAGGAAGGATTCCAAGAGGAGCAAAGACGACTTCAAAATGAAATACAGAATCTCCAGAAGATTATGAATAAGCCAAGGCATCCATGTGTCCTAAGCTAAAGAATTAAAGAATAGAGCTTTCCTGATAACTCTTACCAAAGGCATTATTCAAAAAGTTTAAAACTAAGAAAAGTGTCACCATATTTGATAATATTTAGGTTTTACATTTTTATTACACTAAAATTTACAAAGACATGCAGCACTATAATTGAAATCACATGTTTCTTCCTCACAATATTGTGAGCTGTGTAACAAGATGCATTTCACCTCTGTGCCAGCACAGGAGACATCATAAACTAATACCATCAGGAGCTTCTTCTTCCAGATGACCACTAGTTAGACAAGTGGATACTGAGCAAAGTCTTAGGTCAAAGTCTTGGGACATAGTTGGTCGTGACTTTGACCAAATACACGAGAGGTTCCAATATCAGGGACAACCATTCTAGCTTCTTAGTGAAGATAGTATATGGTGTCCCATTGTTTCCAGACTGCACAATGTGTCAGCAGTGACGTGATTCCTGGGGCTGGGAGTGGGCAATGCTTAGTGGTGAATTTCAAGCTAAAGTAAATCACCTTACACAGTGATCTAGAATCTCGAAAGAGTTTTCACAGGAAGACGGAAGAAGCCTTTAGTATGATTATAACTTGGGTCATAAATAAATGGGCTAGAGAAGGAAACTTTTCCTTCTTGCTCAGTTCACTCAGATTACAATTTAATGGGACTCTTTAGAACTTTAGGTGACACTAAAGAAAGTAACAGGATGACAACTATACATTGTGTGTTTGTAGCAATTTATAACTTGCGAAGAAATTAAAATGATGACAGACAATGTGTTAGAAAACTGAGCTAAATTAATTATTAGATCATTTATAACCTTAAACCTTAGGCAATCTTTTCCCAATTCTTAAGAATCATACTTGAAATCCTGCTTATTTTTCCCCAAGAGAATATGAGTTGTTTTTTACTTCTTTTGACCAGTAAAATAATACTCTTGGTATTACTTAGGACTTTATCACAATTGTCAAAACTCCTAAGTATGTGGTTGAAGTTTCTTAAAGTGATGAAGAATTATTTTCAATCTGGAAATAAATACTTCACTGAATTTTACATTTCTGATTTTTAAAATTATTTCACCAAGAAAATAATGTTTTACTTTATATAGCCATATATTGGCTAACTTTATTGTAAAAGATGCGATAGTAACTATTCATGACTTTGTGAGCCATATGGTCTCTAACTGAACTGCTCAACTCTGCCGTAAAGCAGCCATCGATGATACATAAATGGATGGCATGGCTATGTTTCAAGAAAATACTGTTTTCAAAAACAGCTGGTACCCATGAGCCATAGTTTGCAGACCCTTGCTTTATGTAATAGAAATACTAGTCAAAATTCTATGTACCTGCCTTATGTTTCTTGCATTTGTAAGGAACATGTGAATTAGATTGTAGATGTGAGCATTGTGAAAAGATCATGCAGTGCTTCAAAATATTACATGATAAGAGAAAAGCAGGGACGCAGCTAATGCCACTGAATCTACATTAATAAACCTGCTTGTTTGGGGACTTTTATTCTACTGAATCCCCTTCACTCCCATCAGGATTAAGAATGCCTCCTTCCATAATTGGGCAAGTGCTGATAAGCAGTACTTCCTTACTCAAATTGCACCTTTATAGGAAATCACATGAGACTCAAAGCATATTAGAAGCAGTATTTATGTAGATAATTCTTTGTACTTTCCAAGCTGTGCTGCAACAAAGGAGTAAGTCAAATACATTTTTATCAGTTGAAGGGACTTCATGATAGAAAAGAATAACTGTTCCTACAAGATCAAATAGTGCTTTCTTTACTAATCATTTAAAAATCAGAAAATTAAAGCTAAACTGAATTAGGTAACTTCTTCTCTAGAATGGTAGCAAGAGTTTATTTAACAGGTTCCAAATCATCTAACCTCTGGTTTAACACTTTTTCTATAATATCTCCAGGAACAAAATCCAGCTGTCTTCCCAAGAAGGCATGTTACTTTCACCAGTGGTCCTTAATCTAGTTAGGCATTAAAATAAATGTATTAAATATAAGGATTCTCAGGCCCCTACCCTTCCCCTGACTTTGTGATATAGTAGATCGGATATGGGTCATTGAGAAGTATAATGACAAAAGCACAATTCAAGGTGATACACTTTCAATCTGCCAAAGATAACATATGTTAGAGCCCATATTTGTTGACCCTTATGGGGTTTCTGTGTCAAAATTCTTTTTAGCCTAGAGCAGTATATTTTCTCTAAGTGACACATTATTACTTTTCCTTCTATGAGTTTATATAGGAAATAGAAGTTCCACTAATCTAGAGGAAGGGAACACACCATAAAGTGATACTGGCAAAGTGTTAACAGCAGAAGTCCCTGCCCTACTTTGTCCAGGGTCAATAATCTATTAGGCCAATGAAAATGTATTTACTAAAACACACAAATTTAAAGATTTAAGAAATATTTTGAATATCTGATAAATAAAGAGATAAATCAAAAAACATTACCACAATAAATGCATAATTTCAACAACTTAGTTCAGTAGTTCAGTTCAGTTCAGTTCAGTCGGTGTCATGTCCGACTCTGCAACCCCATGGACTGCAGCACACCTGGCTTCCCTGTCCATCACCAGCTCCCACACCTACTCAAACTCATGTCCATCGTGTTGGTGATGCCATCCAACCATCTCATCCTCTGTTGTCCCCTTCTCCTCCCGCTTTCAATCTTTCCAAGCATTAGGGTCTTTTCCAATGAGTCAGTTCTTTGCATCAGGTGGCCAAAGTATTAGTGTTTCAGCTTCAGCATCAGTCCTTCCAATGAATATTCAGGACTGATTTCTTTAGGATTGACAGGTTAGATTTCCCTGCAGTCCAAGGGACTCTCAAGAGTCTTCTCCAACACCACAGTTCAAAAGCATCAATTCTTCGGCACTCAGCTTTCTTTGGAGTCCAGCTCTCATATCCATACATGACTACTGGAAAAACCATAGCTTTGACTAGATGGACCTTTGTTGGTAAAGTAATGTCTCTGCTTTTTAATATGCTGTCTAGATTGGTCATAGCTTCTCTTCCAAGGAGAAACAACTTAGTGAAACAGACTAATTTCTCAAAAAGCACTAACTACCAAAACCCACCTAAGTTGAAGTAGTTGACCTGAATAATCCTATAGCTTCTAAAGAGGTTTATTTTTATAGTAAAAATTTAAGAATTCTGATGTGATATCAGTAACATAGTGAAATAGGAGATCCCAGCCCTTGCCGAAAACATTTAAAAAATGCTATTAGGGCCAAAATACCTTTCTGAGACCGCCAATCAAGAATAATATGCTCTAGGATCCAGTTAAGAATTTGCAACAGCTCAGATGAGCACAGGAGACTCCCAGCTTGGGCTAATGGTAAAGACTCCACCTGCCAATGCAGGAGTCATAAGAGACAAGGGTTTGATCCCTGGGTTGGGTAGATCCCCTGGGGAAGGGCATGGCAACCCACTCCAGTTGATTGGCTGAGTGGATTTTTCTAGGTGCTGAGCTGTTCTGGCTTAGTGGGGAGGCTGATGTTATTAAAGGAAAACTGCTCCTGTTGCCTATTTCAGAGAGACTTCTCAGTTTGTGCTCATCTGCATGCTAAGGTGGTTTATCGTGTCTGACTCTTTGCAATCCCATGGACAGAGGAAACTGGTGGTCTGTGGTCCATGGGGTTGCAAAGAGTTGGACACAACTGAAGTGACTTAGCACACAGATCAGCACCAAGTGAGAAATCGCTCTGAAATGGGTAAGAGGAGCAGTTTTTCTTTAACAACATCAGCCTCTCCCCTAAGCCAGAACAGCTCAGCACCTAGAAAAATCCACTCAGCCCACAATTTTCCCCCTGGCGGTAAAGAACAAGTGAAGCATGCAGCCAGCTTTCCTAGACTTTGCCAGTGCTACTCAGGAAATCTACTCTCGTCTCACCTCTCTCAGAGTTCTGGGGTAACCAAGTTGGTTTCAACTCCTGGGGGAAGCTAAGAACAAAGAAACGGGGGCAGGAGCTCTCAGCAGCCTGCATGGCTCTTCAGGACTGAGAGAAGGTACACAATTCTGAGACTTGTCTTTCAAGACAGAGGAAAAGAAGTAGAGCTTGATCCAACCTCCTGCCATTCCCATAAATGCTGTCATAGAAAAAGAGGAATCAGCGGCTCTCAACAGCTGTAGTGACTCTGTAGGTAAGGAAAAGACACATGATCCAGAATCTTCTCCATCAGGTAGGAGGGAAAGAAGTGAAATTTGCACCCAAAGATTCAGCATTTCATTACAATAACCTAGGGAAAAGAAGCAGGAGGTTATGGTGGGCTGCATAGCTCTGTGGAATTGGGAGAAGGTGTACAACCCTGCAGTTTCTCCCCCGGGAAAGAGGGAGAGGACAGAAGTGGGTGTTGTCTAACATAATAGTCCATCAGAGCTCTGCTCCAGGGAAAAGGGAAGCCAGCTTACAGGCGTTGGCTGGAAAACAATGCTCTGTGAAATAGGAGTGTATATAAAGTTGAAGCCGATTGCTTTCAGTGAACAGTGTCGGATTCATGATCTCTGAAGAAGAGGTTCAGTTCAGTTCAGTTCAGATCAGTCAGTCGAGTCCAATTCTTTGCAATCCCATGGACGGCAGCACACCAGGCTTCCCTGTCCATCACCAACTCCCGAGGCTTGCTCAAACTTAGGTCCACTGTAGGTGATGCCATCCAACAATCTCATCCTCTGTCGTCCCCTTCTCCTACTGCCCTCAATCTCTCTCAGCATCGGGGTCTTTTCCAATGAGTCAGCTCTTCACATCAGGTGGCCAAACTATTGGAGTTTCAGCTTCAACATCAGTTCTTCCAAGGAATATTCAACTGATTTCCTTTAGGATGGACTGGTTGGATCTTCTTGCTGTCCAAGGGACTCTTAAGAGTCTTATGGTGTCTCAAGCTTATGGTGAGTGGTGTCGGATTCGTGATCTCAGAAGAAAAGATGGGGAGGAGTTTATGAGAGGTGTTGGAAATATTAACTGTCTTGATTGTAGTGATGGTATCATCAGTATTTGCATATGCACAAACTCATCAAGATTTACACATTAAATGTATGCGCTCTCTGTAGGCCCATTATACCTCAATAAAACCATTTAAAAACTTCTGGGAAACAATTCTATAGGTCCAGATGGTCCCTTAAGAATAGTGAATTTTTTCAAGAATTTAAAGAAAAAAATAACGCCAATTTAAAATGGAAGAGGAAAGATTTCCCAATTCATTTTATAAAGCAGCATTATTCTGGTACCATGATCAGACAAAAACAGCTAAAAAAAAAAAAACACACACACACACACAACAACAACAACTACTGACCATTAGCCTTATTAAAATATATGCAAAAATCCTCAACAAAATATTAGCAAGTAAAATCCAGCAATATATAAACATAAGGAATCTCAATCAAGTGGGGTTTATAATGTGAATGCAAGAGTGGTTCAAAAATAAATTAATGTAACTCACCATATAACAGTATGAAGAAAGAAAACCACTTAATTATATAAATAGATGCAGAAAAACCTTGACAAAACACCTAGCATGATAAAACTCCCAGCAACCTAGGAGTAAAAATCAACTTCTTCAAGCTGATCGACGGCATCTACAAAAAACCTATTGCTAACATCAGTTTAATGATGAGAAAAACTTAGTGTTTGGCCCCTACTAAAGGATAAAGCAACGGTGTCAGTGTCGCTCTCACCACTCTGGTTCAATGTTACCCTGAAAATCTTAGCATAATATGGCAAGAAAAGGCATTTAGATCAGAAAGAATAAAACAAAATGTCCTTATTCTCACCCAAGATCATCCATATAGAGAGTCTCAGGAAATTGACCTCTTAGAANACGGTGTCAGTGTCGCTCTCACCACTCTGGTTCAATGTTACCCTGAAAATCTTAGCATAATATGGCAAGAAAAGGCATTTAGATCAGAAAGAATAAAACAAAATGTCCTTATTCTCACCCAAGATCATCCATATAGAGAGTCTCAGGAAATTGACCTCTTAGAATAAGTGAGTTTAGCAAGGTTGTAACATACAAGATCAACACACAAAAATCTATTTTCAATTGTATTTCTATATACAAGCTATGAACACAGGAGACCAAAACTGAAAAATGAATGCCATTTATAATAGTTACCCAAAAATGAAATACTTAAGGTATGAATCTAACAAAACCTGTACATGTTCTCTAAATTGAAAACCAATTTAATACCAAGAGATTACAGGATAGAGTCCATCTCCCTAGGAGTTTTTACAATGACCCTTCCACTCACTGCAGAGTAGAAAGTTTAAGACCCTTTTCTAGAGTTAACCCTGACAAAAGCATGTGCCTAACACTAGCTAAGTTCCAAGGAGAACTAAAAATATGTCCATTGTTGTGCTGGGATTTTATCCAAATTAAAAGAGGAAAAAATCTGGGTTAGAACTCAAAATGCCAAATCATTTGCCTGCCGTATACAAACACACATATCTCACTCTTACCATCCCACTGGGAGATCCTTGACATAGAACCAGTCACAGAACACAAGATAGGCAAACTCACCCAGTTTTTATTATGGAGATTTTTTCCAACCTAACTCCAAAACAATCCCTCTAGAAAGTTAGATTTATGGCCTAACTTTATTTTCTTGGGCTCCATAATCACTGCACATGGTGACTGCAGCTATGAAATTAAAAGATGTTTGCTCCTTGGAAGAAAAGTTATGACAAACCTAGACAATGTATTAAAAAGCAGAGACATCACTTTGCCGAGAAAGGTCCGTATAGTCAAAGCTATGGTTTTTCCAGTAGTCATGTATGGATGTGAGAGGTGGACTCTAAAGGCTGAGCAATGAAGAATTGATGCTTTTGAACTGTGGTGTTGGAGAAGACTCTTGAGAGTCCCTTGAACTTCAAGGATGTCAAACCAGTCAATCCTAAAGGAAATCAATCTCGACTATTCATTGGAAGAACTGATGCTGAAACTGAAACGCCAGTATTTTGTAAACCTGATGTGAAGAACTGACTCACTGGAAAAGACCCTGATACTGGGAAAGATTGAAGGCAGGAGGAGAAGGGGATTACAGAGTACAAGATGGTTCAATGGCATCACCTACTCAATGGACATGAGTTTGAGCAAGTTCCAGGAGATGGTGAAGGAAAGGGAAGCCTAGCATGCTACAGTCCATATGGTCACAAAGAGTCTGAAACAACTGAGTGACTGAACAACAATAAGAAAAGTTAGATGAGACTATGTGGAAAACAGGGATTGCTCAGACTAAACGGATTCATCCATTCAAAGTATCTGTTGAGGACCTACCAGGTACACTGCCAAGGACTGCAAAACACAGCTGAAGTTTCTCTCTTAAGGTGCTAACAGTCTAACGGTGAATACAGGTATTAAATAAATAAATACAGGAAATTAAATACCCAGGAAATTGAAGGGAGGGCATTTCTATAATTTGGAATGAGTTGATCTAACCACCTACACCAAGATATCTCAGATGATGCCATAATATGTCTTAACTAGGTTTCCCCTTATCAATCAACTAGTAGGAAAAAATCAAAATTGGGAGGGAGAAATAGGAAGAGAAACAAACTTAGGAAACAAAGGGTCTATCACAGGGCCCCAAAACATAACACAGTGTGTCATGTACTCAGCTTCTCATATCTTTTTGAGGCAATTGGTGAAAGAAATGAAAAAAGGCAATGAGCCCCATCTAGTGGCCAGTATTTTAAATTTTCTTCATCATATTTTATCACTCCTGAAACCTCTTAACTTTGTTTGTACATATTTATTGCCTAACTCCCTCAGTAAAATATAAGCTCCAGGTGGGCAGAAACTTTCTCTATTTTGTTTATTATGGAATCAGCAGGATCTAGAAGGCTGTCAAATATATAGTAAACCCTCCCATACAATAAGAATTTTTAAACACATGAATGAATATTTTATACACAGCATTTATCATCCCAACTGCACTCCTGATGTTTTTCCCTGAAAGTTTACCAATTGATTATTTAGCATCATACTGAATGTTTCCAGACTTTGATAGCCATTTGTATCCTTGTACCATTTAGGAGTGAATCTCCTTCTTTCTCTCCACAAAGGATTTCTTCATTATCCCTTCTTTAGAGACCTAGAGAACTAGGTATCACTTTATGTCCTGCCATTGCTCTGGGGAACTAACTGGCATAAAGCATGAAGTACTGACTTTGGACCAGCAGCATTGCCAAAAGGACACTGCACACCAGGACAAATTGAGGGGAAAAGGGCAGTAGCCAGAGAAACGCTCCAGGAGCTGAGAACCTGCTAAGAGCCCTTAAGAAAGGGGCCTCTGAAGGCTGAAAAGCTCCAATGTGATCCAGGAATTCCAGAGGCAAAGTCAGATTGAGAAAGGAAGAAAAACACCATACTGAGAAGAGCAATTTCTACCAGGGTCTAACACAGTAGTACTTGGTAACAGCATTTTCTAATACCATCAGCCGGAAGCCACACACCTAACTCATGTCTTGAATGGCACAATGTCTCTACTAGCACAATTTTTATTGTTACACCTTGCACATGGTCCCCATGTTTTGAATGAATTTTTTAAAAAATGTTTATTTCTGCCTGTGCTGGGTCTTCACTGCTGTGCACAGGCTTTCTCTAGCTGTGGTGTGCAGCCTTCTCTCTCTAGCTGTGGTGTGCAGCCTTCTCTCTCTAGCTGTGGTGTGCAGCCTTCTCACTGCAGCGGCTCCCGTTGTTGCAGAGCTCAGGCTCCAGGCGCACGGGCTTCAGTAGTTTTGCATTTAGGCTCAGCAGTTGTGTCATACAGTCTTAGATGCCCTGTGGCATGTGCAATCTTCCCCACGCAAGGATCAAACCTGTGTCCTCTGCATTGGCAGGTGGATTTTTAACCACTGGACCACCACAGAAATCCTGAATGAATTTTTATTACCCAATTGATTTGTAAAGTCACAATTCATTTTTGCTTTTTAAAAATTGTCCACAACTGTGAAGACTTTCTCAACCTCAGTAACCAACATTAATAGTTGAATTGCTATTCAGTTCAGTTCAGTTCAGACACTCAGTCGTGTCAGACTCTTTGCAACACCTTGAATCGCAGCATGCCAGGTCTCCCTGTCCATCACCAACTCCAGAGTTTACTCAAACTCATGTCCATCGACTCAGTGATGCCATCCAGCCATCTCATCCTCTGTCATCCCCTTCTCCTCCTTCCCTCAATTCACTCAGTCGTGTCAGACTCTTTGCAACACCTTGAATCGCAGCACACCAGGTCTCCCTGTCCATCACCAACTCCAGAGTTTACTCAAACTCATGTCCATCGACTCAGTGATGCCATCCAGCCATCTCATCCTCTGTCATCCCCTTCTCCTCCTTCCCTCAATTCCTCCTCATATCACGGTCTTTTCTAATAAGTCATGAGGTGGGCAAAGTATTGGAGTTTCAGCTTCAGCATCAGTCCAAATTGTTATAAATCCTGCCAAATGTGTATTTGAGAAGGTACCTAGGTAGACAAACATAAAAAACAGATACATAGTTATGCTGGCCAATCTTTCTACTATAATTTTTGAAATGTTTAAGCTCATGTTTGTACAGCTATCATAATCTGGCCAAAAAAACACTAATTTACTGTAATAATATATAGGCACACACAAAGTAATCCATTTAAGCTGCATGAGACTGAAAACTATAAACGTAACTCTTTTTTGACATGGTTGTATACATTTAAAGCAGACAACATGGTGATTCCATATACATATACACTGTAGAATGATTAAGGAGACCAAGATAATTAACACATACATCTCCCTCACATAGTTAACATAGTTAATTCTTGTCTGTGTGTGTGTGTGTGTTGAAAATGCTTAAGATTTACTCTCAGCAACTTTCAAGAACATAACTCTTTATAGCAGGAATATAAGATGGAAAAGGTTCTAGACACTTACAAACTTTAGACTCAGCTTTCATTTTCTCCTGGATCAGGTCCTTCTTAGTAGTGTTCTAGGATTACGAGTAAAGGAAGAGGTTAGTTCTGCCTGCCTGACCGTTAGTACCTACAAGGGACAAAATGCCACTTGAGAAGCATTTCCAGATAATAAGGCATTGCTAATATCTTTCACTTTGTTCTCCCCTCTGTCACTCTATGGTCATTTGGAAGGTCCATGAAAAGTGAAGTGCCTTTGGTCAGCAAACAAGAGGGGTCAATAAACCATCACAGCAGTACTATGACTGCATATCAGGAAACCTATATGAAAGAGTTTAACAAAATTGAGGTTGATTTCTCTCTTACGTCAATATAGGAGGCCCAGAGCTGGAATGGTGGCTTCATGATATTAAAGCTTAGGCTCCTTCTCTCCCCCCGATTGTTCTACCGTTTTCAACTTGAAGATTCCACCTGGGGGTTCAAATATCCAACATGTCTGCACTCAAAGTTCAGAGAAACCACTAATCTAGGGATCAACAGAGGTGTAGGATTCCTCAAGACATTTCTTAGAAACAGCACAGACAGCTTCCACTTATATCCTATGGCCCATCAGCTACAACAGAGCCTGGGAATGCAGTCTTTAAGCAAGCATCCAAATATTTTGCTGAAATTTGGGAGTCATACTGCTATAAAAGAAAAGAACACTAAATATTTGGGCATAACTAGCAGCCCCATCCGGGGAAGGCAATGGCACCCCACCCCAGTACTCTTGCCTGGAAAATCCCATGGACGGAGTAGCCTGGTGGGCTGCAGTCCATGGGGTCGCTAACAGTCGGACAGACTGAGCGACTTCACTTTCACTTTTCTCTTTCATGCATTGGAGAAGGAAATGGCGACCCACTCCAGTATTCTTGCCTGGAGAATCCCAGGGACGGGGGAGCCTGGTGGGCTGCCGTCTGTGGGGTCACACAGAGTCGGACACAACTGAAGTGACTTAGCAGCAGCCCCATCTTAAAGACTCTTTTTCCCTTTATCTTAAGGAACAGCTATATAGAACTTAGGAAGAAATGAGCACAGTTCTAAGCTTTTTTTTGGGGGGGGGGTCTATGGAGTCATTCAATCCTCATAATAGCCCTATACTATAATCTACATCCTACAGATAAGGACACTGAAGCACAGAGATATGAAGTAACGTGCCCAAGGTTATACAGCTAGAAAACTGCACAGTTGAGATCTGATCCACACAGTTTGGCTTGCCAAGTAGGCTATATCGCCTTCTCTCTGCTGTATTTCAGAATATTTTTAGTCTTCTCTATGAGGCAATGAAAAGGCTTTATCTCCATAAAGGAGATAAAATGACATGAAGTGAATGTCACTCAGTCATATCTGACTCTTTGCGACCCCATGGATTATACAGTTCATGGAATTCTCCAGACAAGAATATTGGAATGGGTAGCCTTTCCCTTCTCCAGAGAATCTTCCCAAAATAGGGATAGAGCCCAGCGCTCCCTCATTGTAGGTGGATTCTTTGCCAGCTGAGCCACAAGGGAAGCCCTTGGGGGATACTGCCTTTTTATTCAGAAAACAAATGAGCATAAGATATAAATACACTCATTAGCTATTAGTTCAAAGGAGTCACTTACAATGCTCTTTCAAATGCCAACATGACTATAACAAATAATACATGGCTTAACATATCACCCATGCCCGAAGGGCGGCAGCCAAGAGGAGTTATCCCACGTCCGAGGTCAGGGGCATCAGCCAAGAGTGCCAGGCTGCAACGGTGCAGGAATGGCCAAGAGGAGCTACCCCGCATCTGAGGTCAGGGGCGACGGCCGAGAGGAGCTACTCCACATCTGAGGCCAGGGGGGGCGGCCGGGAGGAGCAACCCCACGTCCAAGGAGCCGTGGCTGCGTGGGCGCAGGAGAGCCTAGAGGAGACATCCCACGTTGAAGGTCAGGAAAGGCAGCAGTGATGAGATACCCCTCACCCAAGGTAAGGAGCAGTGGCTGCACTTTGCTGGAGCAGCCATGAAGAGATACCCCATGCCCAAGGTAAGAGAAACCCAAGTAAGATGGTAGGTGTTGCAAGAGGGCATCAGAGGGTGTGCAGGAATGGCCAAGAGGAGCTACCCCGCATCTGAGGTCAGGGGCGACGGCCGAGAGGAGCTACTCCACATCTGAGGCCAGGGGGGGCGGCCGGGAGGAGCAACCCCACGTCCAAGGAGCCGTGGCTGCGTGGGCGCAGGAGAGCCTAGAGGAGACATCCCACGTTGAAGGTCAGGAAAGGCAGCAGTGATGACATACCCCTCACCCAAGGTAAGGAGCAGTGGCTGCACTTTGCTGGAGCAGCCATGAAGAGATACCCCATGCCCAAGGTAAGAGAAACCCAAGTAAGATGGTAGGTGTTGCAAGAGGGCATCAGAGGGCAGACACACTGAAACCATACTCACAGAAAACTAGTTAATCTAATCACACTAGGACCACAGCCTTGTCTAACTCAATGAAACTAAGCCATGCCCATGGGGCAACCAAAGATGGGAGGGTCATGGTGGAGAGGTTTGACAGAATGTGGTCCATTGGTGAAGGGAATGGCAAACCACTTCAGTATTCTTGCCTTGAGAACCCCATGAACAGTA
>SJYX01019818.1:93136-119949 GCA_006410675.1 Oreotragus oreotragus | reverse complement strand
TTTTTTTTTTTTTTTTGAATACTTTGAAAAGAATAACTTCTTCTTTATTTGATTGGTAGAATTTCCCACTGAAGCCATCAGTTCCTAGACTTGTTTGAGGGGAGTTCTTTTTCCTTTTTAATGTAATTTATTTTTGGCTGTGCTGGGTGTTTATTGCTACATGCAGTTTTGCTCTAGTTGCAGTGAGCAGGGGCTACTTTCTAGTTGTGATTCAATGGTTTCTCGTTGTGGTGGCTTCTCTTGTTTCAGAGCGTAGACTCTAGAGCACCTGGACTTCAGTAGTTGTGGTTCCTGAGCTCTGGAACACAGGCTCAGTAGTTGTGGCACATGGACTTGTTTGTTCTGCAGCATGTGGGATCTTCCTAGAACAGTGATCGAATCCCTATATCCTGCATTGACAGGTGGATTCTCTACCACTGAGCCACCAGGGAACAAAGGGAATTTTGTTTATTATGGATTCTATTTCACTTCTCGGGGAAGGCAATGGCACCCCACCCCAGTACTCTTGCCTGGAAAATCCAGTGGACGGAGTAGCCTGGTGGGCTGCAGTCCATGGGGTCGCTAACAGTCGGACAGACTGAGCGACTTCACTTTCACTTTTCTCTTTCATGCATTGGAGAAGGAAATGGCAACCCACTCCAGTGTTCTTGCCTGGAGAATCCCAGGGACGGGTAGCCTGGTGGGCTGCCGTCTATGGGGTCACACAGAGTCGGACACGACTGAAGTAAGTTCTTTTTGACTCAGTCTTGGCAAGCCATATGGGTCTAGAAATTTGTCCATTTTTTCTTAGTTGTCCAATTTGTTGGCATATAACCATTCATAGTGTTCTCTTTTGATTTTTTTTTTATCTCTGTGGTATTGAGATTTCCTGTCTTTGATTTTTTGTTTTATTTGGGTCCTCTGCCTGTTGATGGACATGAGTTTGAGCAAGCGCCAGTAATTGGGGATGGACAGGGAAGCCTGGCATGCTACAGTTCATGGGGTTGCAAAGAGTAGGACACAAATGAGCAACTGAACTGAACTACCTGTTGATAATCTTATAGGTGTTCCCTTGTACATGATTCTTTGTTTTTCCCTTGCTGCCTTTTGATTCTCTCTTTCGCTTTTGCTATTTTAATTATCTGTCTTACTGTGTATCTTTCCAGGTTCATCTTGGTGGGGACTCTCTGTGCTTCCTGTATCTGGATATCTGTTTCCTTCTTTAGGGTTGGAAAATTTTCTGCCATACTTCCTTAAAATACATTTTGGTCCCCTTCTGTCTTTCTTCACCTTCTAGAACTCCTGTTATACAAAGGTTGGCACACTTTATATTTTATTAATCTTGTATGTTGCTTTCTTTTTTTTATTTTTTATTTTTCTGTTTGTTGTTTGATTGGATGATTTATTCTATCTTCTAGATCATTTCTTCTATGTAATTTAAGACAGCTATACATTGCTTCTAGAGTGCTTTCTATCTCATAAATTCAATTACCTATTTTTGATTGGGTCTTCTTTATAGGTTCTATTGTTCTTTAGACCAGTTGTATCTAATGTATTTAGACCAATTCTCTTTCTTAATTCAGTTAGCATTCTTATTACTAACTCTTTGAATTCGGTGTCTGGTAGACTGACTGTCAGGCTTCCCAGGTGGCCCAGTGATAAAGACTCTGCCTGTCAATGCCAGAGATACAAGAGACACAGGTTTGATTGCCATGCGGCAAAGATCTCCAGGAGTAGGAACTGGCAACTGAAAATTCTGTGGACAGAGGCATTGGTGAGCTAGTCCATGGGATTGCAAAGAGTCAGACGTGACTGATCTACTGAGAGCACACACACAGTTATCCATTTCATTATTTATTCTTTCAAGGAATTCTCTTCCTCTTTTAACTGGGAGAATTTCCTCTACCTTTTCATTGTGCTGAACTTTCTCTGTCTCTGTGGACTGAAACGGTTATCTGTTGTGGTCCTGTAGGGGTATTTTCATGTTGGAGCAACCCTGTGTAGACGGTCTTTGGTGCAGGGGCTGGTTTTGATATGGATATCAGGTCTCTCCTCCAGGTGTGCTGGCCTCTATCTCCTTGTTAGGGATTGTGGTTGATGTTGGATCTAAAGCCTGTGCAGTGTGTGACACAGGACTTCCTGTTGCTCTGCAGCTTTGCCACCCTGTCAGGGACAGGATCTGCTCCCTAGTTGTTGGAGTAGAAGCCCTGAGGTTTGGGCTCAGTCAGACTCCATTCCCCTGAGTATGTGCCCTGCCCTAAAGGAGGGGTTTGCTGGAGAAAGTGAGGCCTTCTGTGTACTCAGAGAAGTCTGGCGGGCCTCCTGCATAGGTATCTGCGGCTCCAGTGTCCATTCGCCCTGTGATCATCACTGATCTAGTGCAAGGCTGTGGCATGGAGTGGGCAAGCCAGGCACTCACTTGACTGGGACTGGGGTCAAGGCATTGTGGCTGAAGGAAATGAAGTGACGATGCCGCCGCCAGAGACCTGGGCTGCCTCTGCGGCAGTCTTCTCCTGGGACCTGTCTGCCCCCCATCCAGTGTTGAGTTCTGGTAGGGTGGGCAGGGCTGGCATACTCACGTGGCTAGGAAAGGGACCCCACCATGCTGGCCACGTAGATTCCCAGGTGCTGCAGGGTAAGTGCTAACAAGGACCACCATTCCAGTTGGACCATGCCCCAGGCCCCTACACCAACTAAAGTCTTCTCCCGGGACCTATCTGTCCTAGATCCAGTGCTAGGCTCTGAAGTGGAGTGGGTGGGGCTGAGGTCTTCTTCCTGCTCAGCTTAGGAAATGTTGGGGGCCAGCAGCCACCAGTGCAGACGTCTCTCTGCCCTGCTTATTGGCAGGTGAAGTGAAGTGCAGTCGCTCAGTTATGTCTGACTCTTTGCGACCCCATGGACTGTAGCCCACCAGGCTCCTCCATCCATGGAATTTTCTAGGCAAGAGTAATGGAGTGGGTTGCCACCATATACTCTTCTTGGGTAGAGTCTAGGCTTCTCCAGCCCTTCTGGCTGTTTCAACAATTCTCCCTGTAGCCAGGGGGCTTGTCTCCTCCATGTAAGATCCTGAGACTGGGACACCCAGTCTGTGACTCAGCATGCTTGCTCTGCTGGGTAAAAGTTCTCTCAGATCGTTCAGATCCCTCACTGTCACAGAGCTCCCAACCCTAAACTTTTTTTCCATCATACCCCATTAGATGGAAATCTTTCTTACAGCTTTGGTTGTATAGGTGTTGTTTTGTCAGTTTCCAGTTAGTCTTCCATGAGAGTGTCCCATGTGTGGATGTATTTCTGATGTGTTTTTTAGGGGAGTTGAGCTTCATGTCATCTTGATCCAGTCCCCTTATTATTTCACTTTATATTTACAAAATTCTTTGCGTTATGATTTGCTATAATCCTTTTTACATATGGAGGCTTAAATAGGTTTAGTATCTTGCCCAAGGTCAAAATACCACATTTACCCCTTTCTAGCTCTGGCATGCATTCTAAATGTCTGGCTCCGTCTGCTCAAGAAAGGATGTAATCTAGTGCAGGCTCCATGACTTCCAATTGTAGGAAATACAATGGATTGAGGACCAGATTATATGACGAATTGGAAAAACATACAAACCCAAGATGTGGGTGGTATCCACAGGTTTGATTCCTAACTTGGTTTCTTCAACAAGTCAGTAGCATGGGGAAAAAAGTGGGAGTGGGTAGTGTTTCAGAGGGACTGCTCTGAGATGCAAAGAACATTAAAAAGCACAACCACCAGAATGATGTATGGACCTTGTTTAGGGACTGGATCCAATCAACAGAAGTGTAAAGAGATATTTTTAAAGACATTTAGAGAAATATGATGGTGGATTGGGTATTAGATGATATTAAGGAATTACTGTTAATGTGATTATGACATTGAAGTTATACAAGAGAATATCAATATTTTGTATAGATATATGCCAAAGGAAAGGAAAAGGAGAAAAAACTGAAAGTTTTTCCATTACAGGAACATTGTGTTATTTTCCTATGCCATCTAGTGGCAAAATAATGTAATTTGTCTGCTTCTTTAAATTGAGAGCCATATCTTAGAAAACGTTTAATATCTGTGAGATAATTCTGTTAGTGTCTGCTTACTTGGACAGCATTTTGTCCAAAGGGAGAAAGAGGACATGGTTTAACAATATCCTGGCAGCTATTTTTTTAATTTTTAAAAATTTTAATAAACTATTTGTTTTAGAACATTATAGTGAAGTGAGTGAAAGTTGCTCAGTCATGTCTGACTCTTTGCAACCCCATGGACTATATAGTCCATGGAATTCTCCAGGCCAGCACTACTGAAGTGGGTAGCCATTCCCTTTTCCAGGGTATCTTCCCAACCCAGGGATCGAACCCAGGTCTCCCACACTGCAGGTGGATTCTTTACCAGCTGAGCCACCAGGGAAGCCTTTAGAGCTTCAGATCAAAATTGAGCAGTACAGAGTTCCCGTGTATCCCCTGGCTGGACACATGCATGCATGGCCTCCTCTACTATCAACATCCCTCACCTGAGTGGTGTATTAGCTACAAACATTGAAACTACCTTGATACATTATGTTCACCCAAAGTCCATAATTTACATTAGGGTTCACTCTTGGCGTTGTGTGTTCTATATGTTTTGACAAATGTATAATTACATGAATCCATTTTTACAGTATGACACAGAACAGTTTCACTGCCCTAAAAATCCTCTGTCTTCTACCTGTTTGTCCCTCCTTCCCTCTTAAGTTCTCTAAACCACTAATCCTTTTGCTGTCTGATTTTGCCTTTTCCAAAATGTATACATTTGTGATCATAACACATGTGGCTTTTTCAAATTGGCTTCTTTCACTTAGTAATATGCATTTTCCTCAGTGTCTTTTCTTTGCATGATGGCTCATTTCTTTTTTGCATGGAAGAGTATTCCATTATTTGGGTGTACCACAACTGATCCATTCATCTATCCTGGTTGCTTCCAAGTTTTAGAAATTATGAATAAAGATGCTATAAACATCAGTGTTTAAGATTTTATATGGACTTAATTTTTCAACTCCTTTAGGTAAATACCAAGGAGAGTGATTGCTAGATTGTATGGTAAGAGTATCTTTAGTTTTCTAAGAAACTACCTTGTCAGCTTTCTAAAATCAGCTTTATAATGGCACAGTAAACCATAGAGTATACAACTCAATAATTATTTTTAAATGTGTATACCGTAAAACCACTGCCATAATCAGCATATAGAACATTTCAATCGCCTCTGCAAGATGCTTCATGCTCCTTCACAGCTCGTTTGTCACTGCGAATTTGCTCTTTGTCACCATAGATTATTTTGCTCTTTTAAGATTTTACTTTATCTAAGTGGATCATTTACTATATACTCATTTGTGGATGGGTTCTTTCACATGCATAATGATTTTAAAGTGACCCATGTTGTTTTTTGCGCTCATTCCTTTTTATTGCTGAAAAGAATCCTATTGTATGGATGTATGGTTTGTTTTACCATTCATTCACCTGTTGATGGACTTGTGTATTATTTCCAGGTTTTAGCTATTTTGAGTAAAGTTAATGTGAACATTGAGTACATGTGATTGTGTGGACATAGGTTTTCATTTCTCTTGTTTAAGTACCTAACAGTGGAATCACTGGGTTGTGTGGTAGATTTATATTCGTTTTTAAAGTAATTGTTAAGCAGTTTTCCAAAGTGGTTGTATCTTTCACATTTCTTCCAGGGTTGTACAAGAGTTCTAGCTGCCTCACATCCTTGTCAACATACAGTATCTATAATTTTTAGCCATTTTGATGGGTATCTAGTGGAAGCTCATTGTGGTTTTACTTTGCATTTCCCTGATGACTGATGATGTTGAGCATCTTTATATGTGTCTTTTGGCCTTTCATATGCCTTTTGTGAAGTGACTGTCATAATTTTTGCCCTTTCTCAACTGGATTGTTTGCTTTCTTATTGAATTGTGTATTCTTAATGTGTATTTATGTGCTCTAAATAAAAGTCTTCTGTAAAATAGCATGTTGCAAACACTAATTTTATGACTTACCTGGCAACTATTTAAGAGGTACTTGAGCCTACTGAAAGGATATTATAGGGGAGGGGAAAAATCAACTTTTTCTCGATCGTAGCTTTTCTGACTGAGGCCCTAAGAATTAGACTGAAAAGAAAGATTAAAACAAGAGTAAAACAAAAACTGTTTATCATGCATGTTGTGTATACACACAGGAGAACTCAGTGAGATTAGTACCTCAGAGGAGTCATTAGAAATTGAGCTTATAAATAGCATCTTAACAAAGAACAGTAGATTTGTAGAGAAGGGACTCAACAAAGGAAAAAGAGTGTGGGAATGAAAACAGGGGTTGTATTAACAAGGTGTGTCTTGTAAAGTCTGGTGCTGTCTCAGCTGATGAGTCTACAGTTATCTCTGGTGATTAAGAATTGTCCTGTTCACCCAGGTGGAAGGTAGAGGGCAAACGTGTGCATGCTCAGTCACTTCAGACTCTTTGTGGCCCTTTGGACTGGAGCCCTCGAGGCTCCTCTCTTCATGGGATTTCCCAGGCAAAAATACTGGAGTGGGTTGCCATTTCCTCCTCCAGGGAATCTCTCCTACCCAAGAATCAAACCCGCATCTCCTTAATTGCAGTCAAATTCTTTACTGCTGAGCCATCAGGGAAACCCTTTGTTGTGTGTGCCTCTTCATGATTTCCTTTATTTCACAATGATCCTTATGTCAAAGTAGCATGGGTTGGATTGGCATATCTGATCTCCTATAATATCATAATAGATTTTATATATTTTTTAAGTGAAGCAATAATAATAAACATTTTAAGTGATCACCATGTGCTTTACATGATATCTCATTTAATCTTTGTAACAACTGTATTATTAGCACTGTTTTGTTTTCTCCAATTTACTGGTAAGAATATGTAGCCTTGGAGTGTTTGGTAATTTTCTTTAGTCACACTGTCAGTGTCTTCAATCATTGTACTGTATATTCCCAAGCAAAATTATTGATAACTCAATAAACATATTTTACTGAGAATCTAAGATTTGAATATAAATATATAGATACATATGCAGATATACGTGTACTTTTTATCTAGGCAACCTGAAAGATAACACATGAGACACAGTTCAGGTTCTAAAAGAAAACCTGAGAACAGATATTACATATGTGCCATAGAAATTGTGATGACGAGGAGAGAGGTCAGAGAGAGACTAGAGGAAGGAAAGGTTACTTAGAATCTGAGAACGTTGCTTAGATGTTCAATCTTAGGTATGTCTCGTCAGGTATAACAATTACCACAAACTTGATTGTATTACAGTGACACTGTCACAGTTCTAGGCTCCAGAATCCAAGATGAGGATCCACTGAGCCAAGATTAAGCTACTACCAGGACTACATCCCCCCAACCCCCTAGAGAGAGTCCATTCCTAGCCTCTTCCAGCTTCTGATACCTGCTGTAACGCCTTGTCTTATGGCCACGTCATCCTAATCTTCATGGCCAGCATCTCCAAATAAGTCTCTGATCATCTTTACATGGCCTTCTTTCTGTCTGTGTGTATAATCTACCTCTGCCTCCTCTTATGAGGACACCTGTGATTAAATTTAGGGCCTACCTGGATAATCCAAAATTGTCTCCCCATCTCAAGATCCTTAATTGAATCACATCTGCAAGGATATAAAGATATGTATCACATATCTTTATAAGGTACCATTCACAGATTTCAAGGATTAGGATGCAGATGTCTTTGGGAAGGTCGTTTTTAAGCCAAGCATAGTGGGGATTATGGAGTAGATCATCTCCAACAGAGGAAAGAACTTGATTGAAAGCAAGTGAAAAGAAACACACTGAAGATAATTAGAGAGTGACAGGAGGTCCTGTGCTCTTGCATCACTATGAAACAGCAGGGCAGGGGGAGAGAAGGCTGGAAGGGATTAAGGACCTTGAATTCCAGGTTGGAATGTGAGGTACATTCCATGGACTGAGAAGAGTCTCTGGAGATTTTATAACAAGCTAGTGGCATCCCCCCAGTCTGTGCTGTAAGAATGTAAAAAAAATCAGCATTATCATTTGACTGCATCCCCATTTCTGTCATATCTTTGTCCACACTGCTCTCTCTCATCTTTTCATCATTGTATTGACAGGCATTTTATTATAGTACTTTTTAAATGGGAGGGAGGCAGGGGAAAAGGCCATGATTCATTAGCCAAAGGTAAGCCACTCAGTGCTTTTCCCTAGGATTTTTGAGACTGGCACCAGAGAAAGCTCTCAGTCACTCTACAGTGGTGAAATTGGGAAGTCTAAGTGTGTATTGTTTCTTGGGGAGAAAAGTGGGCACTGAGATTGTGTGGGAAAGTAGATAAAGCGGAACCCTGATGAAGATTCAGTTTCTGGTTTCAATGTTAGCCTTGAGTCTGGCTGTACCAGTTACCTTCTCATGGTGACATGAGCCTTCTAAGAAATTTCGCTTTTCCCCTAAAGTGTTCAGACTGAGTTTCTGTCTCTGCAACTAAGAGATCTGATTTGTATAGTTTTGGAGCATCTCTGCATTTGTTTGCTTCTCATTTTCTAAGCTAGGAAAGAGCATAACATACTATTTTATTGTTGTTGTTGGGCTTTGTTTTATTTTTTTAAGTCAGATTGGGAAACAACCAAATTTCTAGTAGACTATCAAACTGGTACTGTGTCAATAAATTAACCTTTGCAAAGGGAAGGATACAAAGTTTCTTTTAAAAACAGATCTATTTAAACAAAGGACACTGAGGAAGTTATATAAGTGCTAAGAAATGAAGGCAAATGATACTGAGTCATCACCGCATCTCTGAGTTGTTGTTGTTTAGTTGCTAAGTTGTGTCTAACTCCTGTGACCCCATGGAATGCAGCATGCCAGGCTTACCTGTCCTTCATTATCTCCTGAGGTTTGCTCAAACTCATGTCCATTGAGTTGGTGATGCCATCCAATCATCTCACCCTCAGTCGCCCTCTTCTCCTTTTGCCCTCAGTCTTTCCCACATCAGGGTCTTTCCAATTAGTCAGCTCTTCGAGTCAAGTATTGGAGCGTCAGCTTCAGCATCAGTCCTTCCAGTGAGTATTCAGGGTTGATTTCCCTTTAGGATTGACTGGTTTGATCTTGCAGTCCAAGGGACTCTCAAGAGTCTTCTTCAGCATCACTGTTCGAAAGCATCATTTTTTCGGTGTTCAGCCTTCTTATGGTCCAACTCTCACATCTGTACTTGACTAGCTAACCCATAGATCTTAAAGATGATAGGTGTTTAGGCTACCCCAGCAACCTGCATCACACTGAGTGGTATGCATTACATGGGTGCTTCCTTTCTGGTCCAACCTAGTCTTAAAATACTTGAATCCATCTGCTTCTCATGCCTGGTTATTGTCTTCACCTTTCCATCCGTTAACTCTGTTATTTCTGTTTCTGGCTTTTTCTCGCATTCTTTCTGGGGTTGCCATTTTCTTCTCCAGGAGCTGTGAGTCATAGTTATCAGCCACCTTGATTTCACACTTTGAGCTCACCATTTTTTTTTTTTTTCCTACATTTGTCCTATCCCATCTAAATGCATCAGATCTTACAGTTAGGGCCCTCAAATAATATACAGTTGACCTGAGCATCTTTCAGTCTTAGGATAATGGGTTAAGTTTTTTTTCTTTCCAAATTTTCCTATTCCAGTACCATTGCAATAGACATTTTTTTTTAAGTTGGGCTGTATTTGACATACACTATTTTGTTAGTTTCAAGTATATTACATTATGTTTTGACATATGTATACATTGTGAAATGATCACAACAACCTATAGTAACCATCTGTCCCCATACAACATTATTACAATGTTATTGACCATATTCCTTATGTTGTACGTGACATCCTCATGATTTATTTACTGGATTACTGCAGGTTTGTTCCTCTCCATCCCCTTCACCTATCCTCTTCTCCCTTCTGGGAGTTCTTTGTATCTGTGGAACTTTTAATTTTGTTCTTTTTTTTTTTTTTTTTTTCAGATTCCACATATAGGTGGGGTATTTGACTTTCTCAGTCTGATCCCATGGACTGTACCCTCTGTCCATGGAATTTTCCAGGCTAGAATACTGGAAGGGATTGACATTCCCTTCTCCAGGGGATCTTCTTGACCCAGGGATTGAACCCAGATCTCCTGCCTTATAGGCATATTCTTTACCATCTGAGCTACCAGGGAAAGCCCTCATTTAGTATAATGCCCTCTAAATCCACTCATGTTGTTATAAATGACAATATTTTATTTATTTATTTATTGCTGAGTATATTCTACTGTGTGTGTGTGTGTGTGTGTGTGTATTCACACATACCACATCTTATTTTTCCATTTATCTATCAGTTAGTTCAGGTTAGTTCAGTCGTGCCTGACTCTTTGCAACCCCATGGACTGCAGCATGCCAGGCCTCCCTGTCTATCACCAACTCAAACTCATGTCCGTTAAGTCCGTGATGCCATCCAACCATCTCATCCTCTGTTGTCCCCTTCCCCTCCTGCCTTCAGTCTTTCCCAGCATCAGGGTCTTTTCAGATGAGTCAGTTCTTTGCATCAAGTGGCCAAAGTATTGGAGTTTCAGCTTCAGCATCCAATGAATTCAGGATTGATTTCCTTTAGGATGGACTGGTTGGATCTCCTTGCAGTCCAAGGGACTCTCAAGAGTCTTCTCCAACACCATAGTTCAAAAGCATCAGTTCTCTGGCACTCAGCTTTCTTTATAGTCCAACTCTCACATACATACATGACTACTGGAAAAACCATAGCCTTGATTAGACGGACCTTTTTTGGCGAAGTAATGTCTCTGCTTTTTAATATGCTATCTAGGTTGGTCATAACTTTTCTTCCAAGGAGCAAGCGTCTTTTAATTTCATGGCTTCAGTCACTATCTGCAGTGATTTTGGAGCCCAAAAAATGAAGTCTGTCACTGTTTCCCCATCTATTTGCCATGAAGTGATGGGACCAGATGCCATGACCTTAGTTTTCTGAATGTTGAGCTTTAAGCCAACTTTTTCACTCTCCTCTTTCACTTTCATCGACAGGCTCTTTAGTTCTTCACTTTCTGCCATAAGCGTGGTGTCATCTGCATATCTGAGGTTTATCTATCAGTGGACACTTATCTTGACCATTGGTAAATAATGATGCAGTGAACATTGGAGTACATATATCTTTTCAAATTAGTGCTTTTGTTTATTTCAGGTAAATACTCATAGGTGAAATTGCTTGACAATAACAACAATACCCACTACTTTGACTTGCAGCTTCAGTTTTGGGGCTTCCCAGGTGGCTCAGTGATAGGAGATGCAGGTTTGATCCCTCTGTTGGGAAAATCTCCTGGAGGAGGAAATGGCAACTCACTCCAGTATTCTTGCCTGGGAAATCTCATGAAGAGAGGAGCCTGGCAGGCTAGTCCATGGGGTTCCAAAGAGTCAGACACACTTTGGGGACTAAGCATGCACACATATGTGAATATGGTATGGTAGTCCTATTTTTCATTTTTAAAAGAACCTCCTAACGTTTTCCATGGTGACTGTGCTAATTTACAATCCCACCAGCAGTGCACCAGGGTTCCTGGTGAGAGCTGTTCTGACAGGTACAGTAAACACTTTAGACAGTGAGCTTTTTCTCATCTCTGCCAAGAGTGGCACCTAGTGGTGATTCTATAGAACTGCAATTTTTCAGCTTTAAATTGACAGCAAAAGATACTGCTTTTACCAGCAATTTTGCATGTATTACATAACATTTCGGTATATGTATACCAGGTATTCATCTGCCTGGGAACAGAAGTCACTTCATGAAGTTAGCTGTCCAGAAATGATACAGGCCCTATAGATGTTCCATTGTACAGCGGGGGCTCCTGTTTAATCCCTGATAGTATTTCAGGCTTATATTATTTTCCTAATATTGGACCTAATCTGGACAATAACTCTCAGACAGTGAGCATTGCCCCTGCTGCTGAATCTTGACATCTCTGGGCATTGTTGGGTATCCTTTACATTTTCCCTACTATAATTGTTTCCTCAGGCTACCTTAACAAATTAGCACAAACTAAGTAGCTTAAACAAGAAAAATGTATTACCGAATGGTTAAGGACACTAGAAGTCCAAGATAAAGGTGTTGGCAAGGTTGGTTTCTTCTGAGGGCTCTGAGGAAGAATCTGTCCCGTACTTGTCTCCCAACTTCTGGTGATTTGCTGACAGTCTTTGGTGTTTCTTGACTCACAGAAGCACCACCCTGACCTCTACCTTCACCTTCAGGTGCCATTCTTCCTGTGTGCTACTCTATCTCCACATTTACCCTTTTCATTTAGATGCCATTGGTGTGGGATTGGGGCCTACCCTAATACCCCCCAGAGATGCTCAGCGGGCTCAAATATACCTTGTGCACACCAGGACACAGGCCCCACAGAGACTGAGACAGAACGGTATTTGGGTGTCTCCTGAGGAGGTACAGGTCAGCAGCAGACTGCTGCAGGGGCAGGGGCTCTTGGTGCAGTAGACCTGGGTTTGACATAAACCCTCCTGGAGGAGTTGGCCATTAAACCCCACCATAGAGCTGCCAGAACTTACACAGGACTGGGGCAACAGACTCTTGGAGGGAACAAACAGAAATTTGTGTGCACTAGGACCCAGGAGAAAGGAGCAGTGATCCCACAAGAAACTGACCCAGACGTGCCTGTGAGTGTCCAAGAATCTCGGCTGGAGGCATGGGTCGGTGGTGGCCTGCTGCAGGGTTGGGAGCACTGAGTGTAGCAGTGCATGTATGGGACCTTTTGAAGGTCGCCATTATCTTCATTACCCCCACCATAGTTTGGCCTCAGGTCAAATAACAGGGAGGGAACACAGCTCCGCCCATCAACAGAAAACTGGATTAAAGATTTGCTGAGCATGACCCAGCCCATCAAAAAAAGAGCCAGTTTCCCTCTCAGGCAGTCTCTTCCATCAGGAAGCTTCTATAGGTCTCTTACCTTCTCCATCACAGGGCAGACAGAATGAAAACCACAATCCCAATCTAATCACATGGACCACAGCCATGGCTAACTCAATGAAACTATGAGCCATGCTGTGTAGGGCCACCCAAGACAGATGGGTCATGGTGGACAGTTCTGACAAAATGTGGTCCACTAGAGAAAGGAATGGCAAACCACTTCAGTATTCTTGCCTTGAGAACCCCATGAACAGTATGAAAAGGCAAAAAGATAGGACACTGAAAGATAAACTCTCCAGCCTGGTAGGTGCCCAACATGCTACTGGTGATCAGTAGAGAAATAACTCGAGAAAGAATGAAAAGACGGAGTCAAAGCAAAAACAACACCCAGTTGTGGATGTGACTGTTGATGGCGGTAAAGTCCGATGCTATAAAGAGCAATAATGCATAGAAACCTGGAATGTTAGGTCCATGAATCAAGGCAAATTGGAAGTGGTCAAACAGGAGATGGCAAGAGTGAACATCAACATTTTAGGAATCAGTGAACTAAAATGGGCTGGAATGGTGAATTAAACTCAGAGGACCATTATATCTACCACTGTGGGCAAGAATCCCTTAGAAGAAGTGGAATAGCCAATGTTGTCAACAAGAGAGTCTGAAATGCAGTGCTTGGATGCAATCTCAAAAATGACAGAATGATCTCCGTTTGTTTTCAAGGCAAACCATTCAATATCACGGTAATCAAAGTCTATGCCCCAACCAATAACGCTGAAGAAGCTGAAGTTCAATGGTTCTATGAAGACCTATAAGACCTTCTAGAACTAACACCCAAAAAAGATGTCCTTTTCATTATAGGGGACTGGAATGCAAAAGTAGGAAGTCAAGAGATACCTGGAGTAACAGGCAAATTTGACCTTGCAGTACAGAATGAAGCAGTACAAAGGTTAATAGAGTTTTTGCCAAGAGAATGTACTGTTCACAGCAAACACTTTCTTCCAACAACACAAGAGCAGACTCTACACATGGACATCACCAGATGGTCAACACCGAAATCAAATCGACTATATTCTTTGCAGCCAAAGATGGAGAAGCTCTGTACAGTCAGCAAAAACAAGACTGGGAGCTGATCATGGTCAGATCATGGTCTCCTTATTACCAAATTCAGACTTAAATTGAAGAAAGTAGGAGAATCCACTAGATCATTCAGGTATGACCTAAGTCAAATCCCTTCCAATTATACAGTGGAAGTGAGAAATAGATTCAAGGGATTACATCTGATAGACAAAGTGCCTGAAGAACTATGGATGGAGGTTCATGACTTTGTACAGGTGCAGTGATCAAGACCATCCCCAAAAAAAGAAATGCAAAAAGGCAAAATGGTTGTCCGAGGAGACCTTAGAAATAGCTGTGAAAAGAAGAGAAGCAAAAAGCAAAGGAGAAAAGGAAAGATATACCCATTTGAATGCAGAGTTCCAAAGAATAGCAAGGAGAGATAAGAAAGCCTTCATCAGTGATTAATGCAAAGAAATAGCGGAAAAAATAGAATGGGAAAGACTAGAAATCTCTTCAAGAAAATCAGAGAAACCAAGGGAACGTTTCATGCAAAGATGGGCACAATAAAGGACAGAAATGGTATGGACCTAACAGAATCAGATGATATTAAGAAGAGGTGGCAAGAATAGACAGAAGAACTGTGCAAAAAAGATCTTCACGACCCAGATAATCATGATGGTGTGATCACTCACCTAGAGCCAGACATCCTGGAATGTGAAGTCAGGTGGGCCTTAGGAAGCATCACTACAAACAAAGTTAGTGGAGGTGATGAAATTCCAGTTGAGCTATTTCAAATCCTGAAAGATGTTGCTGTGAAAGTGCTGCACTCAATATGTCAGCAAATTTGGAAAACTCATCAGTGGCCACAGGACTGGAAAAGGTCAGTTTTCATTCCAATCCCTAAGAAAGGCAATGCCAAAGAATGCTCAAACTACCGCACAATTGCACTCATCTCACATGCTAAGNAAATGACAGAATGATCTCCGTTTGTTTTCAAGGCAAACCATTCAATATCACGGTAATCAAAGTCTATGCCCCAACCAATAACGCTGAAGAAGCTGAAGTTCAATGGTTCTATGAAGACCTATAAGACCTTCTAGAACTAACACCCAAAAAAGATGTCCTTTTCATTATAGGGGACTGGAATGCAAAAGTAGGAAGTCAAGAGATACCTGGAGTAACAGGCAAATTTGACCTTGCAGTACAGAATGAAGCAGTACAAAGGTTAATAGAGTTTTTGCCAAGAGAATGTACTGTTCACAGCAAACACTTTCTTCCAACAACACAAGAGCAGACTCTACACATGGACATCACCAGATGGTCAACACCAAAATCAAATCGACTATATTCTTTGCAGCCAAAGATGGAGAAGCTCTGTACAGTCAGCAAAAACAAGACTGGGAGCTGATCATGGTCAGATCATGGTCTCCTTATTACCAAATTCAGACTTAAATTGAAGAAAGTAGGAGAATCCACTAGATCATTCAGGTATGACCTAAGTCAAATCCCTTCCAATTATACAGTGGAAGTGAGAAATAGATTCAAGGGATTACATCTGATAGACAAAGTGCCTGAAGAACTATGGATGGAGGTTCATGACTTTGTACAGGTGCAGTGATCAAGACCATCCCCAAAAAAAGAAATGCAAAAAGGCAAAATGGTTGTCCGAGGAGACCTTAGAAATAGCTGTGAAAAGAAGAGAAGCAAAAAGCAAAGGAGAAAAGGAAAGATATACCCATTTGAATGCAGAGTTCCAAAGAATAGCAAGGAGAGATAAGAAAGCCTTCATCAGTGATTAATGCAAAGAAATAGCGGAAAAAATAGAATGGGAAAGACTAGAAATCTCTTCAAGAAAATCAGAGAAACCAAGGGAACGTTTCATGCAAAGATGGGCACAATAAAGGACAGAAATGGTATGGACCTAACAGAATCAGATGATATTAAGAAGAGGTGGCAAGAATAGACAGAAGAACTGTGCAAAAAAGATCTTCATGACCCAGATAATCATGATGGTGTGATCACTCACCTAGAGCCAGACATCCTGGAATGTGAAGTCAGGTGGGCCTTAGGAAGCATCACTACAAACAAAGTTAGTGGAGGTGATGAAATTCCAGTTGAGCTATTTCAAATCCTGAAAGATGTTGCTGTGAAAGTGCTGCACTCAATATGTCAGCAAATTTGGAAAACTCATCAGTGGCCACAGGACTGGAAAAGGTCAGTTTTCATTCCAATCCCTAAGAAAGGCAATGCCAAAGAATGCTCAAACTACCGCACAATTGCACTCATCTCACATGCTAAGAAAGTAATGCTCAAAATTCTCCAAACCAGGCTTCAACAGTACATGAACCGAGAACTTCCAGGTGTTCAAGCTGGATTTAGAAAAGGCAGAGGAACCACAGATCAAATTTCCAACATCCACTGGATCGTAGAAAAAGCAAGAGAATTCCAGAAAAACATCTGCTCTGCTTTATTGACTATGGCAAGGCCTTTGACTGTGTAGATCACAACAAACTGTGGAAAATTCTTCAAGAAATGGGAATACCAGACCACCTGACCTGCCTCCTGAGAAATCTGTATGCAGGTCAGAAAGCAACAGTTAGAACTGGACGTAGAACAACAGACTGCTTCCAAATCAGGAAAGGAGTACATCAAAGCTGCATATTGTCAACCTGCTTATTTAACTTATATGCAAAGTACATCATGAGAAATGCTGGGCTGGATGATGCACAAGCTGGAATCAAGATTGCCAGGAGAAATATCAGTAACTTTAGATATGCAAATAATACCATCCTTACGTCCAAAAGCAAAGAAGAACTAAAGAGCCTGTTGATGAAAGAGAAAGAGGAGAGTGAAAACGTTGGCTTAAAGCTCAGCCTTCTGAAAACTAAGATCATGACATCCAGTCCCATCACTTTATGGCAAATAGATGGGGAAACAGTGACAGACTTTATTTTTCTGGGCTCCAAAATGATTGCAGATGGTGTGCAGCCATGAAATTAAAAACACTTGCTTCTTGGAAGAAAAGCTATGACCAACCTAGACAGCATATTAAAAAGCAGAGACATTACTTTTTCAACAAAGGTCCGTCTAGTCAAAGCTATGATTTTTCCAGTAGTCATGTATGGATATGAGAGTTGGACTATAAAGAAAGCTGAGTGCCAAAGAATTGATGCTTTTGAACAGTAGTGTTGGAGAAGACTCTTGAGAGTCCTTGGACAGCAAGGAGATCCAACCAGTCCAGCCTAAAGGAAATCAGTCCTGAATAATCATTGGAAAGACTGATGCTGAAGCTGAAACTCCAATACTTTAGCCACCTGATGCAAAGAACTGACTGACTCGTTAGAAAAGACCCTGATGCTGGGAAAGATTGACAGTGGGAAGAGAAGGGGTTGACTGAGGATGAGATGGTTGGATGGCATCACCGACCCAATGGACATGAGTTTGAGTAAACTCGGGGAGTTGATGAGGGACATGGAGGCCTGGCATACTGCAGTCAATGGGGTTGCAAAGAGTCGGACACGACTGAGTGACTGAACTGAACTCATTTAATTATAGCTGCAGTGAGAAAATGAAAGTGTTAGTTGCTCAGTCCTGTCCCTCTGTGACCCCATGGATCATAGCCCACCAGACTGTTCTGTCCATGGAATTCTCTAGGCAAGGATACTGGAGTGGGTTGCCTTACCCTCCTCCATGGGATCTTCCCAACCCAGGGATTGAACCCAGGTCTCCCACATTGCAGGTGGATTCTTTTCTGTCTGAGCCAGCAGGGAAGCCCACATCTGCAGTGAGCCTATTTCTAAATAAGATCAATTTCTGAGGTGTTCTCAACATAACAAGTAAGGGAGGGAGACAAGTGGCACAGTCGGCCCATCATAACCTCCTGTTTCATTGTTTATCTGGATTTTATTTTTGCCATATAGTCAGGCATAGAATGAATCTGCCTGCAGTACAGGAGACCCGGGTTTGATCGTTAGGTCCGGAATATCCCCTGGAGAGGGAAATGGCTACCCACCCAGTATTCTTGCCAGGAAAATTCCACGGACAGAGAAGCCTGGGGGGCTATAGTCTGTGGACTCACAAATTGTTGGAGATGACTGAGTAACTCACACTTTGACTTTAAGCTATGAAATTGCTTTACCCAATAAAATGTGAGAGAAGTGATGTGTATACACCTAAGGAGAAAATTTTAAGAATTTTTTCCGTTTGCTGTGAATCTGGCAGTACTGCAGAAAGAATCTGTTTCATTGCCTTATGTCTCAGAGTCACAGTGACATGGAATAGAGTAGCACGTGACCGCCAGCAGATGTGTAGCAGGAAATAGAAATAAACCTTTTATTATTTTAAGCAGTGGAGACTTTGGGGTCTTGTGTTACTGAAGTGTTAACTTAAGGAAACTGATACCACAAGTTCACTCCTAATGTGTGGGATTTTCTCATCTGTTCATGAGATATTTATAAAAGCTTGCTCTGGCTAGTCAGAGCTATGGTTTTTCCAGTAGCCATGTATGGATATGAGAGTTGGACCATAAAGAAGGCTGAATGCTCAGAAATTGATGCTTTCAAATTGTGGTGCTGGAAAGGACTCTTGAGAGTCCCTTGGACAGCAAGGAGAACAAACCAGTCAATCCTAAAGGAAATCAACTCTGAATGTTCATTGGAAGGACTGATGCTGAAGAGGAAGCTCCAGTACTTTGGCCACCTGATATGAAGAGCTGACTCAGCAGAAGTGGGCTGCCGAGGATGAGATGGTTGGATGGCATCACCGACATCCAATGGACATGAGTTTGAGCAAACTCCGGGAGATAATGAAGGACAGGGTAGCCTTGTATGCTGCAGTCCATGGGGTCTCAAAGAGTCAGACACAACTGAGCAACTGAATAACAAATGTGCTTGGCATAGTACTGTGTGCTGGATACTGTGATGATTAATTTTATCTGTTAACTTGGCTAGGCCACACTACCCAGATATTTGGTCAAACACCAGCCTGGATGTCTCTATGAAAGTATTTTTCAGTTGAGAGTAACATTTCAATCACTACAGTTTAGATAAAATGGATTATTAACACTCTCTGTGATATGCATAGCCTTGATTCAATCAGTTAAAAGATGTAGAGAAAAAGACTGAGGATCCCCAAAGAAGGGGGAATTCTGTCTCTAGCTGTCTTTGGACTTCAGCTGCAACACCAGCTCTTCCTTGGCTGGAGCTCTACAGGGCTTGAACTTGCTGGCTCCCACAGTCTAGAGAGCCAATTCTTTAAAATAAATCACTGTATATATGTACATCCTATTGATTCTGTCTCTATAGAAAAACCCAATTAATACTTGTGTCTGACTCTTTGCGACCCCATGGACACCAGGCTCCTCCGTCCAGGGGATTTTCTAGGCAAGAGTACTGGAGTGGGTTGCCGTTTCCTTCTCCAAATTAATACACACATCAGTGCAAACAAGCTATAAGTAGTCCTCATGAGGACGTAACANACACCAGGCTCCTCCGTCCAGGGGATTTTCTAGGCAAGAGTACTGGAGTGGGTTGCCGTTTCCTTCTCCAAATTAATACACACATCAGTGCAAACAAGCTATAAGTAGTCCTCATGAGGACGTAACAGTCTAAGGCAGCAAAAACAGAAATGCAAACAGATAAAAAAGACAATGTTTTGTAGTAAATGCTGGATACTCCATGTCATGGGAGCACAGAGGAGGAACATCTGACCTTGACTTGAGGAATCAGAGAAGGTCTCTGGAGGAAACAGAGTCTAACTTGAGAACTGAAGGTGGCAGGTGGAATAGGAATTAGTGGAGTGAAGGGACAAGGTTGTGGAGACCAGGGATTAGATTAAATGTAGAGCATGCATTCTTAACAGGGGCATTATTCCCCCCAAGGGGGAGAAACTGCTTCTTGGCAGGTGAAAGCAATCTTGGTTATTGCAATGTTTTCTGATCATCCAAAGCTCAACTCTGTCTGACAAAATCTTATTCCTTTACATTTAATGAGAGAAATGGGGAGGTATGTTTAGAAAAAATATCTAAAAAGTCTCCATGGTTGGAAAGTGGTGACTAGAAGGTAAAAAAGGACGGAGAAACATTTGTATAGAAAGATCAGTTGTATGGAGGAAGGATCACATATGCACCTTGTGAGAGAAGACTTTAGAATATTTGATAGATCAGAATGTTCTAGACACAAATTTTAAAGAAAATTAAATCTGAAATGCATTTTTACTTTATCTAAATAATTTAGGTAGAATTGGACTTTTTAGTCTAAATTATCTACTACAGACTCTGCTTACTTTTATGTATGAATCTTTATTTTATAGGCACATGCTGAATAAATCACTAAGATTTAAAAATTTCTTAGAGGGATCTCCTTGGTGGTCCAGTGGCTAAGACACTTCCAATGCACTGGGCCTGGGTTTGATCCCTGGTTAGGAAACTAGACCCCATATACCGCAACTAAGAGTTCATGTGCTGGAACTAAACATCCCCAGTATCACAAAGAAGATGGAAGACCTGGCGCAGGCTAAATAAGTAAAAAATTTTTTCTTAGAGATGGAAAAAGACAATTGTTGAGGTATCTTTTTCTGGGATTTTCCTGGCAGTCCAGTGGTTAAGACTCTGCCTTCCCAATGCAGGGCACAGGTTCAAACCCTGGCTGGGGAACTAAGATCCCACCTGCCACGCAGCACAGCAAAGTTAATCTTTTTCTGTTTATCTTTCTGGGCGTTTTTAGTTTTATAATTGTAGTCTCTAAAATAGCATCCTCTTCAGGTGAGCACTTAATCATAATGCCATTCTGGAAGGCACATTAACCTCTGGAGAATCTGCATGTGATTTACTTCAATGGAGTTTCAAAGATTAAAAAAAAAATATGAGAAAAACAAAAAGGTATATTTCTTGGTTCCATTATTGGAATAGAATGAGAACAATGGTCTATTTAATAACTGTTATCACTATCTTCCTTCTAGATTGAATTCAAATTACTTTACTATTCTATTAAGAAAATCTTTCAAAAAATGCTGCCAATCATTTTTTTTTTAATTTCAGCAGCTTATTAACAGTGAAATCAAAGATAACTCCATGCTTCTGAGAGATAATGTAAACCTCCTTTTAGACTCTTAAAGAACTAAAAAATTGAATGCTTTGCTGTAATTTTAGCTTTTAATATGTCAAGCTTGCTTAATGTGAGTAGACCTGACCTGAAAGTCTGATATACTTTTTTTTTTTAAGGCAGCATTCTAGCAGTCTCTTTTAGAATGTCTTCTTCTGCAAAAGGCAGTGTGTGGAAACAGTGCTGAGTATGTGTTCTGAAGTCAGACTATCTGGGTTCAGATCTTGAGTTGAATCTGTTTAGGTTTAAATGCTACTTGCTTTCGTGAACTTGGGCAGATGTAAAGTTACATGATCTTATCCTCTCTGTACCTCACGTTCCTCATGTGTAAATGATGGCTAGTGATAGAACCATAGCGTGGGGTTGTTGTAAATATTAATGGAGTTAATTATTTAAGACCCTTAGAACAGTGCCTGGTACACACTCGATACTGTTACCTATTATTACTATTATTTAGAACTCCTTATTGAGTAGTCTTGAAACCATCTGTTTTGGTGCTTCCTGTATGCCATATAAAGAACTTACTTGGGAAAGTGTTGATCCCCCTGACCTAAAATGATCTTCAGAGCATGACTCAAGATATTGTTTTAACTGACTTCTTTTTAGTACCATCGTTGTTCTCTTTAGTACATTTCACGCCTTGATTTATTTAGAACAGTAGATGGGAGATGAATTCCTCTTGGGGATTTTTTTATGGTGCCAGTAGGGAAAAGAAATAGTTGCCCATGATTTTCTGGCATTGTTGTTTGATGAAAAAAACTTTAAAACCCCTTCAATTTTATATATTTCAGAAAATGTCTTTGAAATTCAAAAATGCAAAACGAATTGAAGGCCTTGATAGCAATGTGTGGTGAGTACCTTAGAGTGAACAGTAATAATTGGGTGAAGTTTTTTTGCATCCATTCATTGGAAATGGAAGTAATGATTTACACACTTATTTACTCTCTTAGCCAATGTGCCAGTGACTGTAGGCACTGGAAATGGACAGAGAAAGGGACAAATTGAGTGGTGACCTTGTGAAACTTACCTTCTTAATCCATGAACTTTTCCTGTTAGCTCTAGTCTCTAATGAGAGAACCTAGTAGCAGATGGTTGAGGAAAAAAAAAAATATGTGATTAAAATATGGGCATCATGGAACTGAGATTTGTAAGAAACATTAAGTTTATCAGTTCAACCATCATTTTTCTATCCAAAGTCATTTTGTAGATGGTCAAATTGTCTTAACGGCTTCCCTGGTGGCTTGAAAGTGTTAGTCACTCAGTCGTGCCTGACTCTTTGCTACCCCATGGACTGCAGCCCACCAGGCTCCTCTGTCCATGAGATTTTCCAGGCAAGGATACTGGAGTGGGTTGCTCTTTCCTTCTCCAGGGCAATTGTCTTGAACTCATTAATTTTATTTTGATCTGTAAGACTAAACTAAATCTATTTTTCAGTTTTATAAGACTATGAAGTATAAAAAGCTAACTTTGTACTCATAGTTCTTACTAATACTAGTCTTTTTTATCTTAGGATTGAATTTACCAAACTGGCTGCAGACCCTTCTGTTGTGAATCTTGGCCAAGGCCTTCCAGATATATCCCCTCCTGTATATATAAAGGAAGAATTATCCAAGATTGCAACAATTGATCATTTGAATCAGTACACACGGGGCTTTGTAAGTATATGAGCACCGTGTGTGGTGTGAGAGTGTATTTTGTATCATATTATGTGTGAATGTACTTCTGTCACTTCTCTGTAGTTGGCTCTCTGGAACCAAATATCCTAACCTGATGGGCAAAGGAACCCCCACCCTTGCCCTTATATCCGAGGATAAGCTGTCCCCTAATTCCAGCTTCTCCGCAGTCCTGTCTTAGCCCCTCCTTTACTACTATTCCAGGATGGGGTTCCCATGGCAACAAAGGAAGGAGACTGTTCACTTGAGACATGTTTTCTCTCCTTTCATACTTATGCAGCCTCATCACTGGTCTCTTCATTGTCTATTTCCAACTAGTTACTTTCTCTCTGCCTCAGCCCAACTTCATCCTTCTTGCTACAATGCCTACTATAGCCAGAGAGTTCCCAGATTCTACCAAAAAAAAAAGTACCACAACTTACTAAGTGAATTGAGCAAAGCTTCGAGACACAAGGCCAGTGTACAAAAATCAGATGTATTTCTGTTGTACTAAAAGTGAAGTTAAAAAGTAAAATTACTTAAAATGCCATTTATAATAGTATCCAAACACTGAAATTTAGAACTGATTTTTTTAAAGATATATATACAGCGTTTGTTCACTGAAAACTACGTCACTTTGCTGAGAGATATTAAATGATACCTAAATAAATTGAGTGATATATGATGTTCATAGGTTGGAAGACTAAGTATGTTAAGGTGTCAGTTCTCCCTGAATTGATCCATGGCAGAGAGTGGCAAGCTATGGTCCATGGGCCAAGTCCAACCAATCCCTGACTTTGTAAGTAAGGTTTTATTGGAACATACCTGTACCTATTATTCATATATTTTCCAGCTTTTGTGAATATATATGAGTGTATATGCATGTGTGTGTGTTTATATTGGTGTAGCAGTGGGGATGGGGTTTCAGTGTCAGCAGGCTGTGGACGTTGGTCACCTCAGGGGATAGGAAGTAAGAGATTTTGAGGAAAGGTAATTTTTCTTTATGTATCTTTTGCCTAGTTTTACTTATTATATGAATCATGAGTCACTTTGTAATTAAAAAATTTAAACGCAAATCCTTGTTACTGTAAGGACAGATTTATAGTGTTTATAATTGCTTTCATATCACCCTTTACTAGAATTTGTTAAACCTGATATTAAAATAAATTCAAAGAGAATTTTGGATTTCTGGGAGGGGTGACAACTGTCTCTTGCTGCTCTTTAAACAATTTGTGTATATTTTTTGACCTTCTATTACTGATTACAACCAGCTTCTCTAATACTATAATACTTCCTAATTTCATAATATGAAAAATGTGCTCTGGCTTCACTTTTATTGATTTTAACCAGGTGAGGCTCTGGGACATACATGCCACTGTTCAAAAGAAATAAAAAGAGTGTCAGTTCTCCCTGAATTGATCCATGGCAGAGAGTGGCAAGCTATGGTCCATGGGCCAAGTCCAACCAATCCCTGACTTTGTAAGTAAGGTTTTATTGGAACATACCTGTACCTATTATTCATATATTTTCCAGCTTTTGTGAATATATATGAGTGTATATGCATGTGTGTGTGTTTATATTGGTGTAGCAGTGGGGATGGGGTTTCAGTGTCAGCAGGCTGTGGACGTTGGTCACCTCAGGGGATAGGAAGTAAGAGATTTTGAGGAAAGGTAATTTTTCTTTATGTATCTTTTGCCTAGTTTTACTTATTATATGAATCATGAGTCACTTTGTAATTAAAAAATTTAAACGCAAATCCTTATTACTGTAAGGACAGATTTATAGTGTTTATAATTGCTTTCATATCACCCTTTACTAGAATTTGTTAAACCTGATATTAAAATAAATTCAAAGAGAATTTTGGATTTCTGGGAGGGGTGACAACTGTCTCTTGCTGCTCTTTAAACAATTTGTGTATATTTTTTGACCTTCTATTACTGATTACAACCAGCTTCTCTAATACTATAATACTTCCTAATTTCATAATATGAAAAATGTGCTCTGGCTTCACTTTTATTGATTTTAACCAGGTGAGGCTCTGGGACATACATGCCACTGTTCAAAAGAAATAAAAAGATGACAAGTAAATACATCCTTAACAAAAAAATTCCTCTTTCTCTTCATATGAACTGGGATGGACAACTTAGAGAGAGCCATACTCTTTTACCTCACCAACCTAGGATATATCTAAGCAATCTCCCTCTTCTCCTGCATCCTGACCCAGTTTATTACTCCGGAGCCGGGTGCTTTCCTAACAAAGTCACAAGACCTGCACTTGGACACTTACTAATATTTTCTGCAAATGACTGAAAATCAAGGTGGTTACTGAAAGCAAAAAAGAGGATGCAGACACTGGACAGAAAAAAAACGGATATCAAGATATCAGATAATAAAGCTGATACATTGAAATTTTGTATTCAAAAATCAGTCATTTAATAGGGAAGTTTTTAATCATTAGCAAATCATCATGACCATTCATTCAGGAACCCTCTGAAAATAAAAGGAACAATTTTTTTTATTTTGTTGCCATAAAAATACACGTTAAAGAACTGTAAAACCTAACATTTCAGAGCCAAACTATCTCAAAGAAGTAGGTCTCATAATTAAATTCAAGGTTCTGTTCTACCTTTTGATTCAACAGGGTCATCCATCCCTTGTGAAAGCTCTGTCCTGCCTATATGAAAAGTTTTATCAAAATAAAATCAATCCAAATGAAGAAATCCTCGTGACAGTAGGAGCATATGGATCTCTTTTTAATGCCATTCAAGGACTGATTGATGAGGGGGATGAAGTAAGTATATTAACATTATCGTGCTGCCTTTATTAATCACTATCATTTGTCTTGCTTTTATTTTCACTTTTTTGTGTGCTCTTTTAAGTATTTTGCAAATATAGTACATATTCAGTCAAATTCACAAAAAACTGTTAAGTACAATTTAGTAAATGTTTACATGTGTATGTGTATGTTTGTCTCCCTGTAACCACAAACCAGAGAAAGATACAGTACATTTCCAGCAACCTGGAAGGCTCCCTTTTGCCCCTTCCTAGTCTGTATTCTTCCAGAGGTAACAGTCCTCTGTCTTCTGTCACCAGAGATTCATTTTACTAGCTCTTTAACCTGATGTGATAGAATCATACAGCATATACTCTTGAGTCTGACTTCTCTCATTTATCATTTTGTCTGTGAGATTCATTCACTTTTGTTGCATGTTGTTTGTTCTTCTGTTTACAGCCTATTTACATAAGGACAGGTAAAAGAGGCTAGCAGTAGTATGGGAAGATGAATCTTAGTTTTTGCTGCTAAAATAACTTTTAAAACTCAGTCAACAAGTATTTGGTCACTGTCTTTTTGTGCCCTGTATTGTTAGCAGCACCATGTGAGGGATGTAAAACAAGACAACTGAGTGACTTTTTAATTTAGTGAAGTGATATAAAACCTACTTCAGCACTGACCTCAGTAGCTCTGCTCCTGCTTCTTCATTATCATTCCAGGACCCTTGTTTTCATATTTACTCACCTCTTCCATTTATTCAAAATTTATTGAGGATATGCTAGACAATGTGGGAGAGAATAAAAGCTATATATGACAAACCCACAGCAAACATTATCCTCAATGGTGAAAAATTGAAAGCATTTCCCCTAAAGTCAGGAACAAGACAAAAATGTCCACTTTCACTGCTACTATTCAACATAGTTCTAGTTTTGGCCACAGCAATCAGAGCAGAAAAAGAAATAAAAAGAATCCAAATTGGAAAAGAAGAAGTAAAACTCTCACTGTTTGCAGATGGCATGGTCCTCTACATAGAAAACCCTAAAGCCTCCACCAGAAAATTACTAGAGCTAATCAATGAATATAGTATAGTTGCAGGATATAAAATCAACACACAGAAATCCCTTGCATTCCTATACACTAATAATGAGAAAGTAGAAAAAGAAATTAAGGAAACAATTCCATTCACCATTGCAACGAAAAGAATAAAATACTTAGGAATATATCTACCTAAAGAAACTAAAGACCTATATATAGAAAACTATAAAACACTGATGAAAGAAATCAAAGAGGACACTAATAGATGGAGAAA
>SJYX01019818.1:78139-90992 GCA_006410675.1 Oreotragus oreotragus | reverse complement strand
GGATGATTTGGGAGAATGGCATTGAAACATGTATAATATCATATAAGAAATGAATCACCAGTCTAGGTTTGATGTAGGATACAGGATGCTTGGGGCTGGTGCACTGGGATGACCCAAAGAGATGGTATGGGGAGGGAGGTGGGAGGGGGATTCAAGATTGGGAACACATGTACACCTGTGGTGGATTCATGTTGATGTGTGGCAAAACCAATACAGTATTGTAAAATAAAATCTGAAAGAAAAAAAAAAAAAAGACTATTTCTATGTGGAAGAGATTCCGTGTTTAGTGAAGGAGATGGACTTGTAAACAGATACAGAAGGATGCAGTGTGATAGGCAGTGGTGGGGAATGTGTAAGTTACTGTGGTGACAAGAGGAAGAAGTGATGAACTCTGCTAATTTAGGTCCAGAAAGCTCCAGAGAGGTGTTGGGTAAGCCAAGTCTGAGGAATGAATATTTCCTATGATCTGTATTGTTAATTCCCTTCTTTGAACTCCCCCAGCACTTTTGTGTGTGTGTGTGTGTGTGTGGCTGCACTGGGTCTTCATTGCTCACTGCAGATTTTCTTTAGCTGCGGTGAGCAGGGGCAAGTCTTCATTGTGGTGTGTGGGCTTCTCATTGCAATGGCTTCTCTTATTGCAGAGCAGGGGCTTCAGTAGTTGTGTTGCAGGAGCTTCATTGCTCCAGGGCACATGGGATCTTCCCGGACCAGGGATCAAACCTGTGTCCCCTTGCATTGGCAGGCAGATTCTTAATCAGTGAGCCACCAGGGAAGTCCTGAACCACTACCACCCTCCCAGCACTTTATCTGTACCTCCTTTATGAAAGATACCTCTGTGACTTTCTGTTACCTTTTCTTTTATATCTCTATTCCCTCTGCTCTGCCAAACAATAAGTTACTTAAGGAATCATGGTAAGGAAGTATAGTCATACTTTCATATATATAATTTCCTTTATTCCTATAAAATAGCTGAAAGTTTCAGCTCAGGCTTTGATTGTGTTACTCCTTTGCTGCTTCCTCCTTCTCTGCACTCTGTTGGTGTGTCCCAAGGCTCAGCCCTTTGCCATCTTTTCTCTATTCTTCTTCACTGATCAACTTACCTAATATTTTGAAACCACAAACATTACTTTGCATCATATAGGCCTATTATTTTGCTTATAATGTTTATTACTATCTGAAATTATCTAATTTACTTCCTTGTTTCTTATTTATTATGTCTCTCTCTGTAGAATTTAAGTTCCAGAAAAATTAGTTTATTGTTGTAGAGCCAGCACTTGAGTGCTTGGTAAATATTCTTCAGAGAGAGAGGGGAATCATTTCCATTGTAAAAATAAGGAAATTTCAGGGAAGAGTGTCAGGTATATTCTTAGTTCCACCTCGCTGCCTCCCCCATTTCCTTTCCTTCATGGAGCTCTCACTTCATACCAGGCACTGTGTCTCATCAGGGCTGCACAGATGGGTCATCTTAGTCCCTAAGAATTTCACAGTCTAATGAACTTGAGGAAAACATCCATTCCTGGCTAATGTCTTGTCCTCTGCAATACCCAAAACCTAACATAGCACGTTGTGTAGAAAATATTCAGTGTGAATTAGATGACTAGTACAAACAAAGGGACTTTAGAATGTAAGGGCCTCCTATAAATCCAGTGAGACAAGCCTTGAACAGGAAATAGTAAAAAGTAGAAATTTAGGATGATAATTAGGTGCCATGAATTTAACCAACACAAACTTAAAGGCAGTTTAGTGTTCAGTTCAATTCAGTCACTCAGTTGTGTCCAAGTCTTTGCGACCCCATGGATGGCAGCACATCAGGCCTCCCTGTCCATTACCAATTCCTGGAGTATACTCAAACTCATGTCCAGTGAGTCGGTGATGCCATCCAACCATCTCATCCTCTGTCATCCCCTTCTCCCACCTTCAATCTTTCCTAGCATCATGGTCTTTTCAAATGAGTCACCTCTTCGCATCGGATGGCCAAAGTATTTGAGTTTCAGTTTCAGCATAAGTCCTTCCAATGAATATTCAAGACTGATTTCCTTTAGGATGAACTGGTTGTATTTCCTGTAGACCAAGGGACTCTCAAGAGTTTTCTTCAACACCACAGTTCAAAAGCATCAATTCTTTGGCGCTCAGCTTTCTTTATAGTCCAACTCTCACATCCATACATGACTACTGGAAAAACCATAGCCTTGACTAGACTTTGTTGGCAAAGTATGTCTCTGCTTTTGAATATACTGTCTAGGTTGGTCATAACTTTCCTTCCAAGGAGTAAACATCTTTTAATTTCATGGCTACAGTCACCATCTGCAGTGATTTTGGAGCCCAGAAAAATAAAGTCAGCACTGTTTCCACATCTGTTTGCCATGAAGTGAAGGGACTGGATGCCATGATCTTAGTTTTCTGAATGATGAGCTTTAAGCCAACTTTCGCTCTCCTCTTTCCATCAAGAGGCTCTTTAGTTCTTCTTCACTTTCTGCCATAAGGGTGTTATCATCTGCATATCTGAAGTTATTGATATTTCTCCCAGAAATCTTGATTCCAGCTTGTGCTTTATCTAGCCCAACGTTTCTCATGATGTAATATATATATATATATATGGTACCATGAAAGGTGTTTGTACTCTTTAGTAGTAACAAGCACTAAAATGGAGAAACTGTGTCACTAATTCACATTGTACTGTTATTTATACAAACTACAACAAAATTATCCTAGAATTCAGTAGACTCTCAAATAGCCATTAAAACAATGCATTAAGACTAAATAATATTAAATGTTTGTGAAGTATTGCTACATATAAAAAAGATAGAAAAACTCAATGTCAACAATGGATATATATCATGTATTTAAACGCATTATAGAAAAGCAAAAAGTCAGGGATACTAGGTCCAGACTGGCATATTGCAGACGAGATACCAAATGGACAGGTTAGTCTGGCCCACTGACCTGAGATATAGGCCACGAGTAGATTGAGAGAGCCTGTAGTAGCCTACAGGACCTTGTAGGAGAAAAGGAGGTAGGAAAAAAGAATCCAGATATAAGTCACCTGGAGGGAAATTGTGGGTATCAGACATTAACGGTAGCATCGTGTCTTCTTGCATTCTCTGTTTGGGGATGTTTTTGAAAAAGAAACGTCTTTGTTGTTGTTGTTCAGTTGCGCAGTCGTGTCCAACTCTTTGTGACCCCATGTACTGTTGCACGCCAGGCTTCCCTGTTTTCTCAGTATAATACTTAGAAATTACTACACCATAACAGAGAGCATCCCTGCAGTGCTCTCTTTCCTGCTGGTCTTGCTGTGCTGCTGATTGTTTATTTTCTAATTTGAAATTAAATTAACTGTTTTTGGCTAGATCATCCCTTTGAGAATGTAATGAGAGCTATGGACCCTTTTCCCAGAAAAATAAACCTATGCATGTAGAAAATTTTGTATACAATTTGAAGGGTCCCACTGCAAGCCAATCCACAGAGCTCCCTAGGAAATCAAGGGGTCCAATTAAGGCTCCTGACAAGTTTGTTCCCAAGGTCTTTTCACTCAGGTGTGTGAAGACAGGGCCTGCTTTCTTCACTGCTGCAACTTAGCATGTTGTGTAGTGCTTCACACATAGTACGTACACAGTATTTGTTAAATGGATTAATTATTGATAGATTCGTTACTTGGTTTGATTCTAGGTCATAGTGATAGTGCCTTTCTATGACTGCTATGAGCCCATGGTAAGAATGGCTGGAGCAACACCTGTTTTTGTTCCCCTGAGATGTGTAAGTCTGCCCCTATGATTTATGTTTTTAAAAAAGTTTTGAAAATGCCAATTACTTTGTTGCCAATAAAGTTTCTACTTTGATTACATTTCGGGATTTACTGTATATCTCTACCATGACTGAAGGTAACAGCTATTTAAGGGGAATTTTTATTACTTCGTCATATGTTTGCCATGTATCTAACAGCTTCTACCTTGTATGTAACATTATTTTTTGTGGTTATCTATCTCCCCTACTGACTGAGCACCACCAGGTCAGAGACCATTTCTGACTCACTATTACAGCTCTAGTCCCCAGTGACTAACAGTGCAGGGTATATGCTGGTAATCATTAAGTCATGGCTGACTCTGTGACCCCACAGATTGTAGCCCTCCAGGTTCCTCTCTCCATGGGATTTTTCAGGCAAGAACAGTGGAGTGGGTTGCCATTTCCTCCTCCGGGGGATTTTCCTGACTCAGGGATTGAACTCAAGTTTGCTGCTTGGCAGGCTGATTCTTTACCGTTGAACCCCCTGGGAAACCCAGGGTGTGTGCTGGGTGTTCAATACATACTTACTCAATTCTGAATGAAGTGTTTTGGTTTTTTTACTCTACTTTTATCTTTAGGAATACAGTATAGTTTCACTGTCTTTTTAAAAAGTCTTATTAAAACAAGTAACACACTAAGGTGAATCACAGAATCTCCTATTAGCCTTATAGAATCAGACGTGTTAACCATAGCTGTTAACCATAATCAGACATGTTAACCATAACCATATAGCTGGCTCCTCTGAAGGAATTTAGGCACTTTCACAGCTGTTAATGTTGACAGAGTTCATGTCTCCATTTAACAGGTATGAGCTTGGGACTCAAGTCCTGTTGGGCTCTTAAAGCAGAAGTAAATCTTAGTTATTTTTGTTTATTTTCTTTGTTAGTTATCTATTAAGTTACCTTTGCCATGCCTTTTTCTACTTTTTTTTTCCTTATCAGGGTATTTATTTATAATACAGCAAACATGAATTAACTGAATTAAATCACATCTTCATTCTTCATGCTTAGAAACCTGTTGATGGAAAAAAATGCTCTAGTTCTGACTGGACCTTAGATCCTCAAGAATTGGCAAGCAAATTTAATTCCAAAACCAAAGCTATAATACTAAATACTCCGCATAACCCCCTTGGCAAGGTGAGTCTTTGATCTCTTTATGCATCTTCTGATCCGTCATTCTCTCACACGTTGAATAATTGGCTCTGCTCTTTTGTTTCCTTTCATATGTGTAGGTGTATACCAAAGAGGAACTCCAAGTAATTGCCGACCTTTGCATCAAATATGACACACTCTGCATCAGTGATGAGGTTTATGAATGGCTTGTATATACTGGAAATAAGCATTTTAAAATAGGTACCAATTATTACGTAGAGTCACAGATCTAATTGTGTTTGGACACATGTGGAATATCTGATTGGAAAGGATCCCAGAACAGCTTTAGAATAGTCTTTGTAATGGGTAAATGTCTGTGAGCACTTAAAAAATGGGACTTGAATGAATGATGTTTGAGTGGATTTATGAGCAGGTTGAAGGACAAGCAGTACAAACTTAGGAGACGAGATTTTAGATCACAGTATACAACTAGGAAACCAGAGAAGTAGTACTTTTGCCTTTATTCTTAGCTTGTTTTGTTTTGTTTTGTTTTCCCCAATAATCTAACTATTACTTTGTATATAAGACATAGGGAACTTTCTTATTCCTGATCTGGTCCGTCCCTACTAAGGGAAGTGTTGAAATGCCAGATGAGCAGGGAAGAAGTTGCTGTGACAGTAAGGTATTGCTGCGATGGATTTCACCATTACTTCTCCATCTCGGGCTTCCCCAGTGTCTCAGTGGTAAAGAGTCCGCCTGCAATGCAGGAGACGTGGGTTCAGTCCCTGGGTCAGGAAGATCCCCTGGAGGAGGGCATGGCAGCCCACTCCGGTATTCTTGCCTGGAGAATCTTGTGGACAGAGGAACCTGGTGGGCTATAATCTACAGGGTCACAAAGAGTTGGACATGACTGAAGTGACTGAGTGTACACACACACACACCCCGGCCATCTCACAGATACCATGGTGTCTTCTGGGGTGATCCAAACTTACAGCAACTATAGGGTTATAACTGTGCTTCAGTCTTTGGGTCTTTGTACTTTCCCTTCCTATACTTGGAAACACTTGTCCCTCAGATATCCAAATGACTCAGTGTCACCTCCCGGGGGGTCTTTATTCAGTTTTCAGATTTTATGACCACAACATTTAAGGTTTAAACCTCTCTGCATTTTCTTTGTCCTTTTTCTGTTCTTTTGTTTTGTTTTATTTTTTTGGCTGTGATGGGTCTTTGTTGCTGCACTCAGACTTTCTCTAGTTACAGTGAGTCAGGGCTACTCTTCATTGTGGTGTTCAGACTTCTCATTGCAGTGGCTTCTTTTATTGCAGAACAAGGCTGTAGAATGCAGACTCAGTAGTTGTGGCACACAGGCTTAGTTGCTCTGAGGCATGTGCAATCTTCCCAGACCTGGGATCGAACCCATGTCCCCTGCATTGCAAGGTGGATTTTTAACTACTGGACCACCAGGAAAACCCTTCTGTCCTGTGTTTTCCTGTGTAACAAATATCAGGATCTATATATTTTTACTTCTAACCTGCAAGGAGGTAGGAATTTTTAGATGTTTTGATCTCTTCTGAATCCTCAGTTCCCAGAATAGGGTCTTGTGCATGATAGACAATCAGAAAATAATTGTTGAATAAAATGAATAGGAAGTATGAAAGGGTGAGGGAAGAATAACTAATATCACTGGCAGGAGCCAATAAATTTGAAAATTAGTGTACTTATACATAAATAGTTGTTGAACACATCATAATTATCCATGGTAAATTACAAACTGCTGTGGAGACACAGAGGAGATCAACAAAGTGGGCAAAAGATGGAATTAGTCAGAGAAATAGAAAGAAAATTCTTCTCAGATAAACTTGTGTACTAAGGTGAGACAGCATGAAAGATCAAGATATAAACTGGCTTATAAGAGTGTGTTGTAACTGGCACAGATGAGAATGGAAAAGTAGGGTGATTCTGAAGGACTTTATATATGAGTATAAAGAATTTAGATTTCATTGAGGGGGGCCAATGGTTCTTAAACTTTTATTATATGTTAGTGATAGAGTATCGTGAAGTCACAATGTTCACATGATGAATTAGTGACAATATATACTGTATTTCATCATGAAGCTAGAGGTAATTTTCTTAACAGAAATTCAATAATTAGAAGTCAATATAAAAATCACAAATCTGTGTGTATTTGCCTATAACAAAGTGTTATTGAAATAAATACATCTGAGTTTTTCTGATTTTTGCCATTATTGTTCATTTCCTGATGCTCATTTGTTTCACTATTGGTAGCATTCACTATCAGATAACCAGTTATTGTTTTAGTTACTAAGTCATGTCCAACTCTCTTTTTGTGACCCCCATGGGCTGTAGCCCGCCAGAATCTTCTGTCCATGGGATTTTCCAGGCAAGAATACTGGAGTGGGTTGCCATTTCCTTCTCCAGGGGATCTTCCCAACCCAGGGATCAAACCCATGTCTCCTGCTTTGGCAGGCTGGTTCTTTACCACTACTAAGTCATGTCCAACTCTCTTTTTGTGACCCCCATGGGCTGTAGCCCGCCAGAATCTTCTGTCCATGGGATTTTCCAGGCAAGAATACTGGAGTGGGTTGCCATTTCCTTCTCCAGGGGATCTTCCCAACCCAGGGATCAAACCCATGTCTCCTGCTTTGGCAGGCTGGTTCTTTACCACTGAGATAACCAGTAGCAGCTTGAAGTGCTAAAGAAAATTTCATGGAAAACTTAAAGTTGATTTTTTCAAGCTCTATTAAAAAAACTCAATAATTAGTTTGATCATCAGGGTACCAGTGAGCGTACTTTGAGAACAGCTGCAACAGGCAATAACAGGGTGTGATGAGGCAAGGTAAATTGGTTCTGTATTGGATTTGTTTTATAAAGATAAGAACCAGCTGCAGGTGAGGATTTTAAGTCAGCTCCCCTGGCAGTGGAGATCATATGCTGGGGTTGTTTAGAAGTATAAACTGTAGGGCACAGAATATAGCATTTGAACATCTTGTTGATGATCTCTGTCTCAGGTCATTAACTAATCCCGAGTTGAAAATCAAACCAACATGGACAATTACATTTTTTGATAATTTTTTTAAGATTAAGTAGAAAGAGAAAGAGGCAAGCAAGTATGATTCTGAGATCTCTAGCCTGGACCACTCAGCAGTGATGAGTCCTTAACCAGGGATGGAAATGAAAGGAGACAGGCCTGTGGGAAGAGCTAAGCAAAGGAAATTCCTGCTTCTCATGCTAAGTTTCAGTGTCTTTGAGACATAGAGGAGGAGATGTCTACAGATAAGTAGAATTATAGGCCTGATTGTCAGGATCAAATTGTGAAGGGATTCATTTTTGATAGTCATCAAAATTTTGTTGATAGTGGAACACATGGAAGGCAATGTATCTTCTAAGAGAGAATGTATAAACAAAGAAGAAGGCCAGAAATTTGTAAGGTATGGTGTCTTAGCACAGCCCATTATGTTATTTGTCAAAATTGAATCAGAGTTCACCTTCCCACATCTTGTTGATGATCTCTGTCTCAGGTCATTAACTAATCCCGAGTTGAAAATCAAACCAACATGGACAATTACATTTTTTGATAATTTTTTTAAGATTAAGTAGAAAGAGAAAGAGGCATCTATCTAATGAATAAATATAATTTTATACTTAATATTTTGTACATTTTACAGATGTTCATGTCTATGCAATAACTTAAAGCTTTTACATTTTATTTAACTCAGTTTAGCAATATTCTTTTCAAAATATTGCTTGAAATGATCTTGAAACTTATTGTTTAAACCCTATGTTATAAGTACTTCATGGTAAAAGTGTAAATGATATTATTTGCTAAAGATATCAAGACATATATTTTTAGCTCAGATTTTTTAGTTGTAACAACTCAGGATGTTAAAACAAGAAAAAAATGAATTCATTATTCATTTCTGTTTCATTATCATTATTATTCATTTCATTATTCATTCTATTTCATTATTTAGGGAGTGCAAACATGTGAAAACGTATTCTGTTAAATATGATGGCCTTTGTTACATGAAAGATATGAAATGGCTATTCCATCAATTTGCAGACTGCAATAGTAGCTCTTTAATACAGTAAGATTCTGGCCACAGATCATGAAATTAGCATCACCTTCATGTCACAGAGACAGTTTTCCTAGGTGTAGCTTGCACTCTTCATCATGTCTCTAATCTTTATCTGACTTCTATTGAAGCCTAAGTCGCCTGTGAATAACTGTTATAGCTGCTGTGGTTGATTTAAGGAGGATGGTTCATATGTGAGAAGTGCAAAGACCAGCTGCCTTTCATCTATAACTGCAGGCTAAACTTACCAGTACTGGAACTAGATATGGTTTTTCTAAATCATCAGATCTGTAAAGATATTTTTTTCTTTGTTGCTATGTGCACATGCAGTGTTGTGGTCATCTACTCTGTTTAACTTCTGTAGCTCCCCAGATCTCTGAGATGGAGAGGACGTGATTGTCTAGATGTTCTTAAATTACTTGTGCATCTGTGTGTTTAGTCACTAAGTCATGTCTGACTCTTGCAACCCCATAGGACTGTAGCCCGCCAGACTCCTCTGTCCCTGGGATTTTCCAGGCAAGAAAAACTGGAAGTGGGTTGCCATTTCATTCTCCAGGTTTTAAATTACATAGGACTCTTTTCATTGGAATTGTAGAATTTGTTCATACTGGGTCACATTCTTGACTCAAATGGTGTCTCCAGTTTTCAGTAAAATGACATTACATTCAACAAAAGAAACCTCCGTTCTGGAAGAGATTATACTAATACATTGGTATTTATATACTAATCCCTTGATATTTGGAAAATTAATATAGAATTCCTCATAAATTATTTAGCTGATCATCTTACTCCTTGAAAGAAAAAAAAAAAAAGATTCACTTTTATATGGCCAAAATAGCCATCAAGAAAATACTTAGCTTTTAAATAATTCGTTTGGATATTTTGTGAATGTAACCTTCATTTGATGTGTACATAGTTTTTATTTACTTCATGTTTAACTTACTGTTAGAACATGCTAGGTTTGTATTAGTTTGGGTAATTCTTATTTTCAAAGAATTTATTTCTAAGTGTTGTTCTTAGTAATAGATGTTCCTGATTTGGGATATATATTATTACTTTAAAGAGAGTGATACTCTGCCTTATACATAGTTTAGATATTTCTGTGGTCAAATAGGAAAGTAAGACATCCATGTCCTTTGGAATATTTTAGAAGAATAGAGATGTCTCAAAACTTGAGAGGGTATATCTTAGAATATTCTGTCTTCAAATGGACCCTCTAAATGTTTTTTTAATTTGTTCTTTTGGGATTTCTTTTTGGGTTTCATAGAGAATACAGTGGTAACTCTTCCAATTTATATGGCTTTCCTACCTTTATAAATATTGATGGATATTTCATGATAGGCTGAAATTGCATATATTTACATTTTGGAATTTTCTTTAGCTACCTTATATCTTAGTAGACACTTTACTTGCTATGAGAAGATGACTTCAAGATATGTCATGGATTTACATCTCAGTGTGCCATTTCTAAAATACACACCCTCACTCTTGCACATGCCTGCAAACTGCTGGGCCTTCCCCAGAGTTTCTGAGGATCCAAGAATTTGCCTTTTTTATGACTTCCCCAGTGATACTGATATTGCTAGGTGGGAAATATATTTTAAGAACCACTGCCCTAGGAATCCTGTAGAAATAGACTCAGAAAATGCACAGAGTAGAGGTGAGCTAAACACTACCAGAACCACAACCAAAACTGTGTCACAGAACGGTCGTGCTGGCCGCCAGCTACCACTCACACTGAGTACCGGGTGCTGTTGCTCCCGTGACCACTGCACTGAAGCGGCCCGGAGCGCTGCCGGCTGCCGCTTCTCGCCATTCCTGCCCTGGGAGATGATTTTGCCACTTAAATGTTTTCAAGCTTGGTAACATTTTCAGCTGAGTTTTGGTTAAAGCTAAACTATCTATTAAAAACCTATTGAAATAACTATACTGCCTATATTATAAGGCATTTTTGTTTTTAGATTATACTGAGTGTAGACTGATCATAAAGCAATTAACTAACCTTTTTTCCCCTCTTTTTTGCTATTCAGCCACTTTTCCAGGTATGTGGGAGAGAACAATAACCATAGGAAGTGCTGGAAAGACTTTCAGTGTAACTGGCTGGAAGGTAAGATCAATAATTTAATTGTTAGAAAACAGGCATGTACCTTATTTCTTGTAGAGTTGTTTGCATGTTGTAAATGCATAAATACTCACTTTATACAGGTTTTTATACTTACTGATCTGCTTTCTTATTCAGTTTTCATGTTTTTATCCTTTTTGAGACGTAATCATTCTTTTGAAAGTAAGAAAAATAGGGTAATTTTCTTATTTATAAGTAACCAACTGATGATACTGTTTTCTTTCCAATGTTTGAATTACTGTATATTAATTAAAAGGAGAAAAAATAATAGCTAATGGGAAGAACTGTACAAAAAAGATCTTCATGACCTAGTTAATCACCATGGTGTGATCACTCACCTAGAGCCAGATATCCTGGAATGTGAAGTCAAGTGGGCCTTAGGAAGCATCACTACAAACAAAGCTAGTGGAAGTGATGGAATCCCAGTTCAGCTCAGTAGCTCAGTTGTGTCCGACTCCTTGCGACCCCATGAACGGCTGCACGCCAGGCCTCGCTGTCCATTACCAACTCCCTGAGTCTACCCAAACCCATGTGCATTGAGTTGGTGATGCCATCCACCCATCTCATCCTCTGTCATCCCCTTCTCCTCCTGCCCTCAATCTTTCCCAGCATCAGGGTCTTTTCAAATGAGTCAACTCTTCTCATCAGGTGGCCAAAATATTGAAGTTTCAGCTTCAACACCAATCCTTCCAATGAACACCCAGCACTGATCTGCTTTAGGATGGAGTGGTTGGATCTCCTTGCAGTCCAAGGGATTCTCAAGAGTCTTCTCCAACAACACAGTTCAAAAACATCAGTTCTGCGCTCAGTTTTCTTCACAGTCCAACTCTCACATACAGACATGACCACTGGAAAAACCATAGCCTTGACTAGACGGACCCTTGTTGACAAAGTAATGTCTCTGCTTTTCAATATGCTGTCTAGATTAGTCATAACTTTGCTTCCAAGGAGTAAGCGTCTTCTAATTTCATGGCTGAAGTCACCATCTGCAGTGATTTTGGAACCCAAAAAATAAAGTCAGCCACTGTTTCCACTCTTTCCCCATCTATTTGCCATGAAATGATAGGACTGGATGCCATGATCTTCGTTTTCTGAATGTTGAGCTTTAAGCCAACTTTTTCACTCTCCTTTTTCACTTTCATCAGGAGGCTCTTTAGTTCTTCTTCACTTTCTGCCATAAGGGTGGTGTCATCTGATAACTGAGGTTATTGATATTTCTCCCAGCAATCTTGATTCCAGCTTGTGTTTCTTCCAGTCCAGCGTTTCTCATGATATAGCGTCTGTCTACAATGCAGGAGACCCGGGTTCTATCCCTGGGTTGGGAAGATCCCCTGGAGAAGGAAATGGCAATCCACTCCAGTACTATTGCCTGGAAAATCCCATGGACAGAAGAGCCTAGTAGGCTACAGTCCATGGGGTCGCAAAGAGTCAGACACGACTGAGCGACTTCACTTCACTTCTTCAAGTTAAATAAGCAGGGTGACAATATACAGCCTTGACATACTCCTTTTCCTATTTGGAACCAGTCGGTTGTTCCATGTCCAGTTCTAACTGTTGCTTCCTGACCTGCATACAGGTTTCGTAAGAGGCAGGTCAGTTTTCACAAGAGACACGAATCCCAGTTGAGCTATTTCAAATCCTGAAAGATGATGCTATGAAAGTGCTGCACTCAACATGTCAGCAAATTTGGAAAACTCAGCAATAGCCACAGGACTGGTAAAGGTCAGTTTTCATTCCAATCCCAAAGAAAGGCAATGCCAAAGAAT
>SJYX01019818.1:0-65210 GCA_006410675.1 Oreotragus oreotragus | reverse complement strand
TCCGTCCATGGGATTCTCCAGGCAAGAACACTGGAGTGGGTTGCCATTTCCTTCTCCAATGCAGGAGAGTGAAAAGTGAAAGTGAAACTGCTTGTCGTGTCTGGCTCTTAGACAGTGTTAATTACTGTTTGTCAGTACCCTCCTGTTTTTACTTCTGCTGTTGTAATCACTACTCTCCAGGTTAACTTTGAGTATGCTACTCTGATGTAATTGTCACTTGGAGTTTTCACATAATTTGCAATTAGACTCTGTTTTAAGTTGTCATTTTTTTAGAGTCAAATCTGAATTAAACACACATACATACATATGACTTAAAGTAGTAATTTAACTTCATCTGTAAAATGAGAATTGTTGCATCTCACAGAATTATAGGACAAATGAATGAGAGAATCATGTAACATGTTTAACAGATAGTAATAAATGGTATAATATTATTAGCATTGTTATATGGAAATTTTACATTCTTAAATCACAGGAGAAAAATGAAATAAAATCATTAAGGAAAGCCATATTAAGTCATTTAAAAAAATAAAGTGAAACTTTCTTTAGTGTCAAGGTTTTTACACTATTAATTTGAAGAAACCCAGTATTATTTAGTGAATAAAAGAAAGAAGATAACTGCCTTGATTTATTTTGAGCAATAAAGTATGTGTATATTAGTTGCTTAGTCGTGTCTGACTCTTTGTGACCCCATGGACTGTAGCCCACCAGGCTCCTCTGTCCATGGAATTCTCCAGGCAAGAATGAATACTGGAGTGGGTTGTCAGTCCTTTCTCCAAAGGATCTTCCCTACCTAGGGATCAAACCTGGATCTCCTGCATTGCAGTCACATTCTTTATGAATTGAGCTACCAGGGTAGCCACAATAAAGGATAAAATAATCGATTACAGTGACCATCAATGTTTGTTGCTTTGGGACATTCAAAAAGATCTTGAGTACAAGTCAGTACAGTTGAAACAATATGAAATGTAGGTTACTGAATCCCAATGCCAGAGAAATATCTTGTCCAGACCTTAAAGCAAGATTGGAACAAGAGATAAATATAGGAATGTGTATTTGAAGTTTTTCACCAAATTTTTAAGAAATTAAGCATAATATTTGGAAGAGGGAAACAATAAATACATCACTTGGGAGAACTATATAGAAGTTTTCCCTTCATAAATAGTGAATTATATTAATTTACTCATTCCACAAATATGTTTTTCAGTACTTACATACTACTGACCTAGGAGATGGGGATAGTGATAAATTGCAATATCCCTGTGGAGCTCACAATCTAATAATGAATTACCATTTGGAAATAAAATTCTTACAGATGAATACCTTAAAAATTGAGGTTATTTCCTTAATAATGATCATAGAGGCATACATTATTTCTAAATAGAAAGGTAACACTCCTCTTTGTCTTGCCCCTTCCTACTGTCTTCCAGTGCTAAAAGCTGTATACACAAACATGATCAACCAGATGTATATGCGAGTAGTATATGCCTTAGAGTATCACATCTGTAAAGCTTCTCTGGGAATTCCTTACTTTCCACCATACCATGCAGTATGAATCCAGCATGAGGAAATTTTGAATCCTAGTAGACAAATGAAATACACTTTGCCTCAGATATAATACATAGCCCACCCAATTTTTATTATTGTTTTAGATGTAGACCTCTTCGATATGAAGGACAGCAATGAACCTTATGACTATAAATTTGTGAAATGGATGATTAAAAATAAGGTAATGTTTACTGGCTTTTGCAATGTTGTGCTGTATATTATAGTCAATTTATGAAGGAAGCCTGTTGACATGCTTTGAAAAATGTAAACTGCAGTTTTATTCCCGATATTCTACTCACAGTTATTTGGAAGATTTTATTTATTTATTTGTATTTTTTGGCCACTTATGTAGTTTACAGGATCTTAGTTCTGTGACCAAGGATTGAACCTAGGCCCTAGGTAGTGAAAGCAGAGAATCCTCACCATTGGTTCACCAGAGAATTCTCTGGAGGATTTTAAAAATACATTTCTTTTGGAAACTATTGTGGATATTTGGAAGTATCTATTTGTTTTTAATTTTTATGCTCTAAAAATTAATATTTAAAGTGTAAGTAGTTTTCATATTTTTCTTTTTGTTTTCAGAAACTGTCAGCCATCCCAGTTTCAGCATTCTGTAATGCAGAAACCAAATCACAGTTTGAGAAATTTGTGCGATTTTGCTTCATTAAAGTAAGTTCCCTGTTCTACACATTTATAATGTCCTTCCTTCTGGTTTATAAAGCACCATTATTTTTCTATTGCTAGGCATGATGTGCTCATATGCAGTTTTTAAGTTTTGGCTTGCTACCATAAAATAATCAAAACAAAACTCAGCACTTTTTGAAGCTGACTTTATTGGATTACAACATAATTAGACTCCTTACCTTACCTGTAACATTAAAATATCCAGACCCATTTGAAGACACAAGAAAATACAACCTTTAATGAAAAAGAAAAAAATGTGACTTCTATACAGTCAATAGAAACAGATCTTAAGCGTTACTCATATGTAGGAATTAGTAGACAAGGACTTTAAAGCAGATATTATAAATGTGTTCAGGAAAATATGGTCATAATGAGCAACTAGATTAAAGCAATTAAAAAGAGAACCAAATGGAACATAAAGAATTTTAAAATGTAATACTTGGTATGAAAAATATATAGTCTTAACATACAGAAGATTGAGGATGTGAGGGAAAAAAACTGTCCACCTTAATACAGAGCCATAGAAATCATCCAGTCTGAAAAAAAGAGGGAAAAATTATTTTTGAAAAAAGAGCCTCAGAGTCAATGTCAAGTAACAATATACATGTAACTGGAGTATTCAAAAAAAAAAAGAGAATGTGGCAGAAAAAATATTTTAAAAAAGGACTAAATTTCCCTATATTTGGTGAATAGCAGTTTAGAGATCTAACAATTCAGTGAACCACACAGGATACAAAGAAAATCACAACTTGACACATCATAATTAAACTGCTGAAAGCTATAGATAATGATAAGATCTTGAAAGCAGCCAGAGAAAAACTACACTTCACATGCATGGGAGCAAAGATATGAATGTTGACTAATTTCTTATCAGAAATAGTAGAGACCAGATTACAATGAAGTGGCACCTTTAAAGTGCTGACATAAAAAATATGTCAGCCAAAATTCTATATTCAGGAAGATATCCTTTTACACTGAAAACAAAATATACATCCCTGATAAATGAAAGCTAAGAGAATTCAACACCATCAGATCTGTGCTAAAAAAATAATCTGAATGTATTGTTGCTATTTTTAAGATGTTATCACTACTGAAAACAGTCTTATCAAAATTAAGGCACTCTCTGTACCAACACACTCATCTATAAGTCTGGTCAGAATGATGTAAACACTGTTTTCAACTTTTAGAGATACCATATAGACAAACTATGGGAGACTTATTTAGAATAGAACATAAATTTTAACAGTCTAACAATGTCAACATTTAATTATCTGAAATGTAAAAGAAAGGATAAGGCCATTAATACTTGCATCTTATAGTGGATATAGAAGAATAAATATATATTATTTGAAGTTATAAGTACAACTAATAGAATAAAAAAGTAACATAAGACTTCCAGTTTTAGAAATGGTCAGAAGGCCTTCTCCCATTCTCTTTTTGGAAATTATTTTTTAAAAAGAACAGCCAGGAAAATGGAAAACAAATTCCAAATGCCCCAGGAAATGAGGAAGAGTTGCCAAATATAGTGAAGGAAATGGTAGAGGGAAGACATGGAGAAAGGCTCCTGCTTCTACAGCCTAATAGACAGAGCCAGTGGGTAACCTACTCATTATCCAGAACAGCAGGAACAGTAAGTGCACTGGGAGTGGAAACTTCTCCAGACCCATTTGGCAGCATGGACAAGACAGAGTAGAAACATACGGTCATGTCATCTAGTACCTATGCGAACAAAGTGGAAAGGGCTATAGATTTACTCTTTGCTCTCATTTTTGCTAAAGCTGTGTTGAGGCAAGGTGGATACATTAAATTGGAGGGAAACAGTAAAATTAGTTAAAAAGAAATAAAGTCTAAAAGAACTCCCCTTCACTGAACTCTCTCCATCACTCATGNGTGAATCTATTTCTGTTTTGTAAGTAAGTTCGTTTGTATCTTTTTTTTTTTTAAGATTCCAGGTATAAGTAATATCATATGATATCTATCCTTGTCTGACTTACATCACTTACTATGATAATGTCTGGGTCCATCCATGTTGCTACAAATGGCTATTATTTAATTCTTTTTTTATGGATAATATTCCATTGTGTGCATATATATATATGTATATGTATACACACACCATATCTTCTTTATTCATTCCTCTGTCAGTGGACATTTAGAGTGCTGCCGTGTCTAGGCTACTGTAAATAGTGCTTCAGTGAACACTGGAGTGCAGAAAACCTGTGTCTTTAATTAACTTTCATAATAATTACAGTGCCTCTAATGGCCCTTTATTTGCCTTAAAATTCTGTGTTTCTAAATTCTTTTCATCCTAGTACCTCTAAGGAGAGAGGGAAATGAATATATAATCACAGACTGGAGCTGGAATTAAAGTCTGAAGTTGAAATTTTAATTTTGCCTGAAAAACAGCATGACAATTTTTTATTGCAACTGTAATGTTTTATTGTAAAAATGGTTCAAATTATTTTTCATCGAATAAATTGAGAGGTATCAGAATTGTCCACCATGGCTTTTCCTCTAAACACAGCAGCAAAGAATACGTTTCTAGCAAAAAGTGGAACACTCATCAAAGTAGAGAGAAGAAGGCCAGCAGATGGGGCTGCCAGTCCCCTGCCTGACCTGACACAGTCTGGCCACCAAAGTCTGCAAAGTGCAGACTCAGCCTCCCCGGTCTGACCGCCCAGTGCCTCATCCTCTCCAGAGGATTAAGAATGGTTGAGTGCCTATTCAGCTGCATGGCCCTGAACTTCAGCCTTCCCTGTGGGCCAGTCTGTATTTCAGTCTGCAGTTCTTGACCTTGGTTCATGCTCCACTTCTCTGGGGTGAAAAGACTGCCATAGACCCTACTGATTGGACTAAGATGGCCTTTGCCTGCTGCAGCCCAACCAGACTTCCTACCTGATAGAAATTCTAAAGCTGGGGGTCTTCCCTGAATCAGGTCTGGCTTACTCCCTTCCCAGTGCAAACTTCCGCCCTTATCCCAGGAATCCCTATTGCCTGTCCTCTCCACACCCCAGATATTGCCGCAGACACCAGGTGGCCGTGAGATTAGCCGATTGGGGAGTGATTAACAGTTAAGGTGCTGATGTGGGGAGGTAAGAAACAGCTAGTGCAAGGAGCTGCATCCCAGGCTGGGAGCTTGAGTTTACTACAACAGAACTAATACAGATTTTTGAGAAGGAGAAAGGACAAGACAAAAATGGTAATCAAGATGATATTCTTATGGCAGAAGGTAATGTACGCAAGGACAGGAAAGGCCAGAAAGAGAAATATAGCACAGAAACAGGTCAGCATGGTGACAAATCTTTAATAATCAGGCTGAAATAAAATGATGGTGCTGTAGTGTATTATATCACACATAATAAAAATAGAAAATAAGTAGCTTGTTTGAATTCTACAGGAAGAAATACTCTTTTTGGCCTACAAAGATTCATAAGGTGGGTAATCTCCCAAACTCAAAAGAACTCTCAGATGCACATAATCTAAAGTCAATTGCAAATATACACTGTTATGGTCGATGGTTTACAAAAATGAGTAAATTGACTCCTTCCTTATGTTTACATTTCATAAGGAATGCATCATCGTGTAGCACCCCCAACACAGGTGGTGTCTGTTTCTTCACCGCTTGAATCTGAGCAACTTTGCATGATAGAATGAAGTGGCAGGACATTACAGCAGTACCAAAACTGAACCTCAAGAGAATGGGTAGGTACACTCAGTTCTCCCGCGAAACCTCATGTGAATAAGCCGGCCTGGCCTGACAGATGATGCAAGAAACCTAGGCCAGGTACACAGCCACTGCAGTCAACAGCCAGCTGACCCTCAGAAACAGCGCCACCTCCCTGACCACAGACATAGAAGCAACCTAGCCTAGCCCAGAAGACCTGCCCCTCTGAGCCTAGTCCAACCCAAGAATTGTAAACTCAATTAAAACACTTGTTTTAACCACTAAGTTTGGGGAACATTTTTATGTGGTAAAAGCTAGCTGATGGAATTATATACAACAAAAAGAAAAAGAAAATTAGTAAATAAAATAGTTTCAGGTACAGAAGTGATCTGAAAAATATAAAGTAGGGTACGGCTTCCCATGTGGTGCAATGGTAAAGAATCCACCTGTCAATGCAGGAGATGCAGGAGACTCAAGTTTGATCCCTGGGTTGGGAGGATCCCCTGGAGAGGGAATAACTACCCACTCCAGTATTCTGGTTTGGAGAATTCCATGGGCAAAGGAGTCTGGCGGACTATAGTCCATGGGTCGAAAAGAGTTGGACACGACTGATGACTGAGCACGCACAAAGTACAGTAATTTGGCAGAAAAGTGATAAAAGCCAGTCAGTTTCTTGGGGAAGTCCTCTCTGAGAAGGGGATGTTTAAGATGAAACTAAATCTGAAGGAGAACAAGCTATGCTAAGATTTAGTAGAAACATATCCCAAACAGAAGGGGTAGCGTGAGCAAAGGCCCTGCAACAGAAATGAGGGCAGACAAGCTGAAAGACACAAGCCAAGTGGAGAGTGCAGGCAACACCAGAGGAAGAAGAGGCGGCGCCTGGGCTGTTCAGTCCCCAGGCGGTGGAGAGGGGCTTGCGGCTGTTCTGTGAGGAACTCAGGGTTACCCTGTAGAGAGACTGTCCTGGTAACAGCAGGAGCAGAAGCCAGGGCCTTGGCTGACAGACACTGGGCAAGAATGAGAAACCTCTGGGCCTTCTGCTCATCAGTGCTATGGACATGAAACTGTTCTAAAAAGTAAAGTGAAGTGAAGTCACTCAGTTGTGTCCGACTCTTTGCGACCCCATGGACTGCAGCCTACTTGGCTCCTCTGTCCATGGGATTTTCCTGGCAAAAGTACTGCAGTGGATTGCCATTTCCTTCTCCAGAGGATCTTCCCAACCCAGGGACTGAACCCGGGTCTCCCGCGTTGTAGACAGACACTTTACTATCTGAGCCACCAGGGAAGTCCTCTAAAAAGTAAAGTCTATTTTAAAACATCAGAAAAGTAGGGGGAGGGGGGAAGGATTTTAAGAGACTGGTAGAAGGAGAAAGAGTTACTGGAAGCCAGGTAATGATACTGGGAGGTGCTGTGTGTGGGGCTCATGCCCAGAGCCACCAGGCACTCAGGGAAACAGCCTATAGTTGACAAGCATGTTACAGGGAGAAGCCAGTGCTGACTCTATGTTGGAACTGTTTTCTTTGACTTGCTTTTCATTGCTTTTGTTATTACAGTATACATGATGGCCTGCCTCAGAGGGCTCTGGGCCCTGCCTGACCATAAACTAAAGTGCCTTTGTTCAGCTCAGAGACAGAGAGTCTGACTCTGCCCACCTGTGAACAGATTAACACACCTCTTCCAAAGGCTGGTCATTTCCTTGGAGATGTTTTGCAAGACTGAAGATCCTTTCACTTTACTTCCCCACTGCCTCTTCTGCCGGGGTCCAGCCCCGGTGGATCCAGGGTAATTCGAGGCGAGGAGAGACTTATTTATTTAGAAATATAAAGAGATTAGGAAAGAATAGTGTGGTAGGAAAATTAGTGGAGAAAAGAGGCTGATATTCCTTGGTTTACACGGAAAGCTAGTAAAGTCTCAAGACAAGAAACTTGCACTGTCTAACTTATCCTTTTTCCCCTCCCCTTTTGGTAACCACAGATTTATTTTCTATGCCTATGAATCTATTTCTGTTTTGTAAGTAAGTTCGTTTGTATCTTTTTTTTTTTTAAGATTCCAGGTATAAGTAATATCATATGATATCTATCCTTGTCTGACTTACATCACTTACTATGATAATGTCTGGGTCCATCCATGTTGCTACAAATGGCTATTATTTAATTCTTTTTTTATGGATAATATTCCATTGTGTGCATATATATATATGTACAGGTATACACACACCATATCTTCTTTATTCATTCCTCTGTCAGTGGACATTTAGAGTGCTGCCGTGTCTAGGCTACTGTAAATAGTGCTTCAGTGAACACTGGAGTGCAGAAAACCTGTGTCTTTAATTAACTTTCATAATAATTACAGTGCCTCTAATGGCCCTTTATTTGCCTTAAAATTCTGTGTTTCTAAATTCTTTTCATCCTAGTACCTCTAAGGAGAGAGGGAAATGAATATATAATCACAGACTGGAGCTGGAATTAAAGTCTGAAGTTGAAATTTTAATTTTGCCTGAAAAACAGCATGACAATTTTTTATTGCAACTGTAATGTTTTATTGTAAAAATGGTTCAAATTATTTTTCATCGAATAAATTGAGAGGTATCAGAATTGTCCACCATGGCTTTTCCTCTAAACACAGCAGCAAAGAATACGTTTCTAGCAAAAAGTGGAACACTCATCAAAGTAGAGAGAAGAAGGCCAGCAGATGGGGCTGCCAGTCCCCTGCCTGACCTGACACAGTCTGGCCACCAAAGTCTGCAAAGTGCAGACTCAGCCTCCCCGGTCTGACCGCCCAGTGCCTCATCCTCTCCAGAGGATTAAGAATGGTTGAGTGCCTATTCAGCTGCATGGCCCTGAACTTCAGCCTTCCCTGTGGGCCAGTCTGTATTTCAGTCTGCAGTTCTTGACCTTGGTTCATGCTCCACTTCTCTGGGGTGAAAAGACTGCCATAGACCCTACTGATTGGACTAAGATGGCCTTTGCCTGCTGCAGCCCAACCAGACTTCCTACCTGATAGAAATTCTAAAGCTGGGGGTCTTCCCTGAATCAGGTCTGGCTTACTCCCTTCCCAGTGCAAACTTCCGCCCTTATCCCAGGAATCCCTATTGCCTGTCCTCTCCACACCCCAGATATTGCCGCAGACACCAGGTGGCCGTGAGATTAGCCGATTGGGGAGTGATTAACAGTTAAGGTGCTGATGTGGGGAGGTAAGAAACAGCTAGTGCAAGGAGCTGCATCCCAGGCTGGGAGCTTGAGTTTACTACAACAGAACTAATACAGATTTTTGAGAAGGAGAAAGGACAAGACAAAAATGGTAATCAAGATGATATTCTTATGGCAGAAGGTAATGTACGCAAGGACAGGAAAGGCCAGAAAGAGAAATATAGCACAGAAACAGGTCAGCATGGTGACAAATCTTTAATAATCAGGCTGAAATAAAATGATGGTGCTGTAGTGTATTATATCACACATAATAAAAATAGAAAATAAGTAGCTTGTTTGAATTCTACAGGAAGAAATACTCTTTTTGGCCTACAAAGATTCATAAGGTGGGTAATCTCCCAAACTCAAAAGAACTCTCAGATGCACATAATCTAAAGTCAATTGCAAATATACACTGTTATGGTCGATGGTTTACAAAAATGAGTAAATTGACTCCTTCCTTATGTTTACATTTCATAAGGAATGCATCATCGTGTAGCACCCCCAACACAGGTGGTGTCTGTTTCTTCACCGCTTGAATCTGAGCAACTTTGCATGATAGAATGAAGTGGCAGGACATTACAGCAGTACCAAAACTGAACCTCAAGAGAATGGGTAGGTACACTCAGTTCTCCCGCGAAACCTCATGTGAATAAGCCGGCCTGGCCTGACAGATGATGCAAGAAACCTAGGCCAGGTACACAGCCACTGCAGTCAACAGCCAGCTGACCCTCAGAAACAGCGCCACCTCCCTGACCACAGACATAGAAGCAACCTAGCCTAGCCCAGAAGACCTGCCCCTCTGAGCCTAGTCCAACCCAAGAATTGTAAACTCAATTAAAACACTTGTTTTAACCACTAAGTTTGGGGAACATTTTTATGTGGTAAAAGCTAGCTGATGGAATTATATACAACAAAAAGAAAAAGAAAATTAGTAAATAAAATAGTTTCAGGTACAGAAGTGATCTGAAAAATATAAAGTAGGGTACGGCTTCCCATGTGGTGCAATGGTAAAGAATCCACCTGTCAATGCAGGAGATGCAGGAGACTCAAGTTTGATCCCTGGGTTGGGAGGATCCCCTGGAGAGGGAATAACTACCCACTCCAGTATTCTGGTTTGGAGAATTCCATGGGCAAAGGAGTCTGGCGGACTATAGTCCATGGGTCGAAAAGAGTTGGACACGACTGATGACTGAGCACGCACAAAGTACAGTAATTTGGCAGAAAAGTGATAAAAGCCAGTCAGTTTCTTGGGGAAGTCCTCTCTGAGAAGGGGATGTTTAAGATGAAACTAAATCTGAAGGAGAACAAGCTATGCTAAGATTTAGTAGAAACATATCCCAAACAGAAGGGGTAGCGTGAGCAAAGGCCCTGCAACAGAAATGAGGGCAGACAAGCTGAAAGACACAAGCCAAGTGGAGAGTGCAGGCAACACCAGAGGAAGAAGAGGCGGCGCCTGGGCTGTTCAGTCCCCAGGCGGTGGAGAGGGGCTTGCGGCTGTTCTGTGAGGAACTCAGGGTTACCCTGTAGAGAGACTGTCCTGGTAACAGCAGGAGCAGAAGCCAGGGCCTTGGCTGACAGACACTGGGCAAGAATGAGAAACCTCTGGGCCTTCTGCTCATCAGTGCTATGGACATGAAACTGTTCTAAAAAGTAAAGTGAAGTGAAGTCACTCAGTTGTGTCCGACTCTTTGCGACCCCATGGACTGCAGCCTACTTGGCTCCTCTGTCCATGGGATTTTCCTGGCAAAAGTACTGCAGTGGATTGCCATTTCCTTCTCCAGAGGATCTTCCCAACCCAGGGACTGAACCCGGGTCTCCCGCATTGTAGACAGACACTTTACTATCTGAGCCACCAGGGAAGTCCTCTAAAAAGTAAAGTCTATTTTAAAACATCAGAAAAGTAGGGGGAGGGGGGAAGGATTTTAAGAGACTGGTAGAAGGAGAAAGAGTTACTGGAAGCCAGGTAATGATACTGGGAGGTGCTGTGTGTGGGGCTCATGCCCAGAGCCACCAGGCACTCAGGGAAACAGCCTATAGTTGACAAGCATGTTACAGGGAGAAGCCAGTGCTGACTCTATGTTGGAACTGTTTTCTTTGACTTGCTTTTCATTGCTTTTGTTATTACAGTATACATGATGGCCTGCCTCAGAGGGCTCTGGGCCCTGCCTGACCATAAACTAAAGTGCCTTTGTTCAGCTCAGAGACAGAGAGTCTGACTCTGCCCACCTGTGAACAGATTAACACACCTCTTCCAAAGGCTGGTCATTTCCTTGGAGATGTTTTGCAAGACTGAAGATCCTTTCACTTTACTTCCCCACTGCCTCTTCTGCCGGGGTCCAGCCCCGGTGGATCCAGGGTAATTCGAGGCGAGGAGAGACTTATTTATTTAGAAATATAAAGAGATTAGGAAAGAATAGTGTGGTAGGAAAATTAGTGGAGAAAAGAGGCTGATATTCCTTGGTTTACACGGAAAGCTAGTAAAGTCTCAAGACAAGAAACTTGCACTGTCTACGTTAGGCCACAGGCACCTGCTTGAATAGCGGAGGGTGCCCCACCTTGGGCTCCCTCTCACATGGGTCTTAGAAGCCCAGGCAAATAAGTAGACACGGAGAGCCTCTGCATTCCAAGGGATCTGCCTGAAAAAGAGAGGGAGGGAGAGGGAGAAAGAGAGAGAGAGAGTTGACATGGGGGAGGCCAAGCTTGTGCAAAAACCCCATAACTTTATTTTTTAAAGGTGTTTATATACCCTAAGTTTTACATAATAGAAGATACAGAGTCATGCAGGGGCAACAGTCCTGACCCTTTCTGTGTATCTTTTTGTATACAAAAGGTCTCAGGTGATTTACATTATCTTCTGGCCAAGAGGCCTGTTAACACTTTATGGCTCTCTTCCTTAATGAACGTTAATCTCATTTCCCCTGAAGTGTTTTTCTTTAATCTGCATCACCCTCAAAGCACTAAAGTTACATCCCTATAGAACAAAGGTGCAGTGGGTTATAACAAAAAAGGTACTTAACTCAAAGATCTATGTTGCTACTTGTTTTTTCTATATACCAACTATATCAACAAATAAAAGATATGAAAATTTGGCAGCAAGTATTGGCTCACCAAATGAAACCCTTAATCAGTCCTATTCTAATGATTTTGACTCCTCGGAAGCCCCTACATTCCTAGGATGTTTTAAGCTTCTTGTGCCTCTCGTGGTCGGGAGGCTGTGAGCAATCACATGCACAGCTATAAGAGTCCTGTAGGCAGGTTAGAAAGCCATCAGTGGGGTTTTTGGATTGAAACACTCTTATTATGCCTAGGAGACTTATTATCTAAAAGCTGTAAATTAACTTTTTCCAGAAAAAGGTGGTGGGGGGACAGCCCCCTGTTAATGTCAGAAGAGTAGGTGGAAAGCATAACACAGTAAAGCAGGCAGACTCTGGTTTTGGGGGTAGATGCTCGAGAATTTCCAGGGGGACCCCTGAAGCTCGATCCCGCCTTTGCGTATGCTGAGCCTCCTTCCTCATGACCTTTGCCGCAGGTGGGGTTCCTCACACTGGCTCCCGGCACTCTTCCTTTCTTTCTGCCTTTTGACTTTGTAGCTCCTCATTGCTTCTTTCCCTCTGACTACAAAACAACACAGCTTCCAGACCCCACAAGGTAGTTATTTTGAGGTGCTAGGCTGTCATCTCAGGCAGCTGGCTACCCAGATAAAGTCATCTTCCTTGCCTCAACACTGTGTCTCAGATTTATTGACCTATTTTGCAGCCAGCAGAGCAAGGTTCAGCTCAGTTCAGTTCAGTTCAGTCATTCAGTCGTGTCCAACTCTGCAACCACATAGACTGCAGCACACCAGGCCTCCCTGGCCATCAGCAACTCCCAGAGTTTACTCAAACTCATATCCATTGAGTTGGTGATGCCATCTAACCATCTCATCCTGTGTCGCCCTCTTCTCCTCCTGGAGTTTGCTCAAACTCATGTTCCTTGAGTCAGTGATACTATCTAACCATTTCATCCTCTGTCATTCCCTTATCCTCCTGCCTTTAATCTTTCCCAGCATCAGGGTCTTTTCCAATGAGTCAGTGGCAAAAGTATTGGAGTTTTAGCTTCAGCATCAGTCCTTCCAATGAATATTCAGGACTGATTTCCTCTAGGATGGATTGGTTGAATCTCCTTGCTGTCCAAACAGAGGAGGCCATGAGAATCATGCAAACCCTACAGTGAGTCTAGAGCCTACCACTAGCTGTTCATGTGCCCCAGGGTGAACTTACCTAGCTTGTCTGCTGTGAAATAAGGGAAAGACAAGCATTTCATAGGCTGGGCAATAGCTGATGAGGAGCGTACGTAAAGGGCCAAGCCAAGTCCTTTTTAAATGGAAGACATTTCATGAGGGTTGGTCTCACTCTCTTTCACCTTCACTTCCAGACAGAAGACCCGGTATCCAGAATAAAAGCTGAAGACCTAGGGGTACTAAAATCAAGGTAGACATACAGCTGGAGCTGCTATAAAATAAGCAACTGCCTTTCTCCCCATGAATGCCCCTTCAGGATGCTCCCCCAACATTCTCACTTACCTGCACTTGTACCTTCCCACTACTGACACCAGCTTCTGACCTAACATGGGAGGTATACAACTTTAGGCTAAATGGGTAGGGGGCTTGGGGAGGTGTGGACTGGGAGTTTGGGATTAGCAGATGCAAACTAACATATATACACTAGATAAACAACAAAGACCTACTCTACAGCACAGGGAACCATACTGGATATCTCATGATAAACAACAATGGTTTGAATGTGAAAAGAATAAGTGTAACTTAATCACTTTGTGTAACTGAATCTGTACAGCAGAAATGAACACAACATTGTAAATCAACCATATTTCAGTAAAATACATAAAAATAAAAAACTTCAAGCTAAACTGAAATGTCAATTTCGTGGCCAAAGCAGTTTTGGTTGCCAAAGGCTGTTATCCAGCTCCTTCTTTGGTCCTGCTTCCTACGTTGGTGAGATCAGAATACTGCAACTACTCTTCTAAACTCCCTTCAAAATGTGCCTCCTGCAGCAGCCCAGGTTCTGAGCCTGACTCTGACCACAGAGCTGTGATTGGCTTCCTTGGGACCCCCTCAATCCTCTGGCTCTTTGCTTCTCCAGCCTCTCTTTTGCTCAATATGCCCAACTCAATATGCCACAGAGGCTCCCCTGGTGGCTCAGAGGTAAAGAATCTGCCTGCCAATGCAGGAGACCTGAGTTCAATTCCTGGCTGGGGAAGATCCCCTGGAGAAAGGAATGGCAACCCACTCCAGTGTTCTTGACTGGGAAATCCCTTGGACAGAGGAGCCTGATGGGTTACAGTCCCTAAGATGCCAAAAGGGTCAGACAACCGGGCAACTAAACAACAACAGCAACCATATGTCATGACCCATCTCAGTCTTCTGCAACATGCCATCCTGAAAGCACCATCTACTGTGCGAACCTTGTTTCTGTAAAATTGCTTCTTTAATCCTTACAGGACAGAGTATTCTTCTGCCTTTGGATCAGCTTTCTGTTCCCAGAAATAACCAAAATGGAAAGATGCTCCATCATTTGCAGTTCGAGTCATGGAATAAAAGCCACAAGCTGGCCAGTTGATGGTATTAACTTCCTTATCAAAGGTGGACAAGCTCTTCTGTAAATGTAATTCAAAAATAGACACAGACATAAGGCAACAGGAGGGGACAGCTTTGCTTCGTAGGAGGAGAAATTTGCAAGACAGGATTTAAAATGAACTAAACTTGGTGTATGAAATGGCACTTTTGTTGTAATTTTAAGCTCTGTAAGTAGAATCTATAAATATATCTGAGGGGCAAAAAAATGCCAAGAAGGCTAAAAGAAAAAATATACATACATTAGAAAATACAAAAAAGAAAGAGACCTCTCCACAGACTCACAGATACTAGAAAGGGAAAATTCTCTAGTCTCCGTGTTCTTTTTGCAGCAAGTAGAATTCATTCATGAATGTTTGATGGTCTCATTTTCAATGATCCAAGAGTCTTGACCCCAGGCCCTTTGCATGTAAAACATTCTGTTATCTAATGTACTTTCACAAGCTGACAAGCCTTCCAGCCCTTTGTCTGTGTGTGCTCAATCATGTCCAATCAGGGACTGTAAACCACCAGGCTCCTCTGTCCATGGAATTCTCCAAGGAAGAAGACCAGAGTGGAGTTGCCATTCTCTTCTCCAGGGGATCTTCCTGACCCAGGGATTGAACTTGGATCTCCCACATTGTCAGCAGATTTTTTACTATCTGAGCCACCAGGGAAGCCTGAACCTCATCAAAACCAGGATATTCTCTAAAGATCACTGGGCTGGTACGGAATGTGAGTCCCGACTTCTGTGTCCTGACTTCTGTGTTTCCAGTGTTACCAACCATCCCAGAGGCTTAAGAAGGTCTAAGTTAGGGGCTCCCCTTGTGGTCCAGTGGTTTAGAATATGCCTGCCAATGCAGGGGATGCAGGTTCAATTCCTGGTCTGGAAAGATTCCACATGTGGCAGAGCAACTAAGCCCATGTGCCACAATTACTGAACCGTAATTAGAAAGTCCATGGGCTGCAATGAAAGATCTTGCTTGATGCACCTAAGACCTGAAACAAAAAAGAAGGCCTAAGTTGTATTAGTAACTGTGCAAAGAGTTCATTGAAAGACACAATCAACACTATCAGCTAGCAGTAGCTAACACATGTCAGACATCACACCAGGGGCTTTGTACACTTCAACTCTGACCTTAAAACAGCCCTGGGGAAACAGCCTCCTCTAGGCTCCAAAGGTGAGTTCAGGGACGTTTGGAGCCAATATCTCAGTCAAGTCTGTCTGGCTGGGACCCTGGCTTTTCTTACAACACTGTGTGATCACTACAGCACTGGTCACCACCTGGTCTGGTCCAAACAGCAGGTGTCTCTGGAACCAGGCAGAATTTGAGGTTAGGAGGCAACAGAGCTCCATGCTCCCCAGGAGATGCACTGCTATGGGGATTCAAGAGGGCAGCTTTGCAGACCGATTTTGAAGACATTTGTGTCTGGCATTAACTCACAGGAATGAGGAACCCAGTCTCAGTGGACACCGGGGTATGAAGTTGGGGAGAGAGAGCCCAGCTGCCCTAACTGGGGAGTAAGCAGGATGAAGAAGCAGTGTACTTGATACTCAACAACCACATGCAGCCTGCCGACCCCTCCATGGTGCCTTCAGGGACCCTGGGGCCCTCCAGGGCTTTGAATCAGGAACCAAACACGGGTCCTGACTATGCACTGGGGTTTTAAAGAACCTGGCCCAGAAATTCTCCCTGACCCGGGCACTGTGTGCCTGCATGTCAACTCGCTTTAGTCATGTCCAGTTCTGTGCAACCCTATAGACTGAAGCTTACCAGGCTCTTCTGTCCATGGGATTCTCCAGGCAAAGATACTGGAGTGCGTTGCCATTTCCTCCTCCAGGGATCTTCCCAACCCAAGGTAAAACCTGCATCTCTTGCATTAGCAGATGCATTGTTTACCACTAGCGCCATCTGGGAAGCCCTATGAGGAATGTTAGGACTCCTTCCTACAGTTGAATCAATAATCCCAAATGCCCCAGACTTACCAAGGTGGGAGGTGGAATTCCCCAACACCCAACCCACTGTTAACCAGTGACAGGGCAGGTGCCAGCCTGGGAGGAGGGCAAGTCCTTGATTCCTCCTGGATCTCTAACCTGCAGATTTCAGCCTATGTTTAAGCTTCTGGAATCTTTGTGAGTGAAATGTGCTGACTAGATTCATCGGCAGCTTGCATCATGCCCCCCTCATTTGGAAACGTCAATAACCATCAAAGGAACCTGCCTGGAACTACTGATTCACCGCTGCATGTCTACCGAGATAACACAGGGTGGAAATCTGGACACTTTGGGCCCAGGTTCCAGCCTCCCAGACAAAGCTATGCTGATTACATCAAGAGTTCCTGAAACAACACACCAGGCAGCTTTTCTAAGATGCAACAGATTCTGAGTTGAAACTCACATGGACTTACAACCCAACCATTGATTGAAAGGAAGCACTGAGACAGAATTGGAAGGTTAATTAAGAATCTGCTTATTTGAGGAAATCATTGTCTTTCCCTCACTTTTCAAGGGACAATAAGTCTATTTCTAAGAAGGGCATGTGGCAGAGTTGGAATCCCACTCACCCTGAGGCTGTTTTCCCAGCAAAATATGGACTCTCACACCAGCTCACATGGTGCACGCAAGAATTCAATGAAGTAGCTTGCCTACAACCCCATGTCTTATGCTTAACAAAGCAGAGTCCTTACTTTGATTAACAGGACACAAGAACTCAGCAGCTCATTTTGTGAAGCTATAATAAGGGGTGTTTTTACTTGAAGAGTACAGCAGCATCTTGGGATGCTGGTTAGAAATTCTAAAATACTTCACTTCCAGAGCGAAAGTTGGAGGTCAAAAGAAATGGAATACAGAATGCTTTGGTACAGTTCCCACTAATCTGTGGCTGCTAAGATACTTTAGGAAATTAGTTGATTACTTGGAGCCAATCCTCTCTCTATAATTAGAAAATTCTGCCCTCTTCTCCTTTCCAGAAATGTCTAAGAAGCTTCTCATCGATGGAATTTATCCAAGTCTGAGGTCATCCAGGCCGGTGGGGGACACTGAATAAACGCCCTGGATACACCTGACACTGACCTGGACTCACCTGCACTTGACCCACCACCGCTGCACACCTTCCAGCTGTGGGACCTGGTTAATTACACAGTGTGGGGAGGTCGTTGTGGTATATGTCTTACAGTACTATTTTAAGATTAAATGAGATAAAGCCGCTTGCATGCTCAGTCACGTCCAACTTTTTGGGACCCTATAGACTGTAGCCCACCAGGCTCCTCTGTCCATGGGATTCTCCATGCAAGAATACTGAAGTGGATTACTATGCCTTCCTCCAGGGGATCTTCCCAACCCAGGGATCAAACCCAGATCTCCTGCAGCTCCTGCATTGCTGGTGGATTCTTTAACACTAGTGCCACCTGGGAAACCTTAGGTCACAATACCTACTAAGAAATCATGTTAGCCAAAATTATTATTAATAAACAACTTACAACATTTGTGACTGCTTGGAGAAGGCAACGGCATCCCACTCCAGTACTGTTGCCTGGAAAATCCCATGGGCGGAGGAGCCTGGTAGGCCGCAGTCCATGGGGTCGCTAAGAGTATAACACGACTGAGTGACTTCACTTTCACTTTTCACTTTCATGCATTGGAGAAGGAAATGGCAACCCACTCCAGTGGTCTTGCCTGGAGAATCCCAGGGAAGGGGGAGCCTGGTGGGCTGCCGTCTATGGGGTCGCACAGAGTCGGACATGATTGAAGTGACTTAGTAGTAGTAGTAGTAGGTAACATATGAACCAAGTAAGAATGGAATGTGAATTTAATAATACTCCTTTCTCACCATTGCATAAGCAAAAAAAATATTTTTTCATATAAAAAAATCACACAGGCTATACATTTTGAGTGCAGATTCATTATTTCCAGCATTTATAGTTTAGTCAATACAATGACAATAACATTTTCCCCCTTATGTGAAAATCACAAGTAAATGATAGACAATTTTTATACCAAAAATAGGCAGTATTTTCCCATCCTCCCATATAGCTTTCTCTATTTAAAAAAGTTTTCATTTCATACTTAAAATTATAAAGGAGTAGATAGAACTACTAGAAGTAACAGCATTGCAAATAAAGCTAAAACATATTCTGATCAGTTGAATCAAGTCGGGTTTTCAGAAATCTCTGTCACATTTAACCCGGGACCATCGATAACACCGTCCACACCTTCAATTGCCTCACGACCACATCCCTACTGGCCCATGATGCCCCAAGTCTTATCAAGGAAACAAAGCCTGTGAATTCCCGGACCCAAAGTGGAAAGAGATTAACTCTGGCCCTGGAATAAATCACTTCCCTATGGAGGCCTGGCATGCTGTAGTTCATAGGGTCGCAAAGAGTCAGACATGACTGAGCAACTGAACTGAACTGATGTTTTCACTTCCAGACTCCTAACATTTTTCCCTGCAGTTTTGGATTTTACCAGAAGTGTCACACATCCATCACAAAGATGAGCAATTACACTGTGATCCCAAGTAAAAATGAGAGCCTGTAGGATCTTGTCATTGTCACCCATGTGGCATCATTTTTTTTTAACATAGCTGACGATGCCTTTTGTGGTATTGAATATACCTTTGAAGAATGTCTTTAAAGCATGAGAAGAGGTTCAGCGTCAATTTGTTGCTCCTGCTGTTTAGTCGCCGAGTCATGTCCAACTCTTTTGTGACCTCGTGGACAGTAGCCCACCAGGTTCTTCTGTCCATGGGATTTCCCAGCCAAGAATATTGGAGTGGCTTGCTGTTTCTTTCTCCAGGAGATCTTCCTACCCCAGGGATCAAAACTGTGTCTCTTGCATTAGCAGGCTGATTATTTACCACTGAGTTACCGAAGAAGCCCCGGTGTCAGTTAGGTTGCCACTTAGTCGTGTAAGAGAGGCAGGAACGTACTTCTGTGGCTGCTAATGAAGTTGTCAGGACAGCGGCTGTTGCAGGCTGATCACTAGCATTGATCAGTGGTAACAGGCTGACACTCAATCTTTCATTTTCCCCTTAGGACATGCACACAGCACATAAGCTGAGAATTTCCTAATGCAGCAAAGAGCAAATGAAAAACTGAGGTATTCCTTCTGTGTGTTCACACCCTCGGGTGAGAAAGAACTCCCCTCCCTCCGGTTAATCACAGTGCTATGGAAACACATTTTCTGTGCTTCCAATTGTCAACTGCACTTCACTTTCCAGAACGCTCATCGGCTTTTCTCCATCACCATGGTTTTGGCACACTGTGTTCTGTGTGTTAAGTTGCTATAGTCGTGTCTGACTGTTTTGTGACCCCATGGACTGCAGCCTGCCAAGCTCGTCTGTCCATGGGATTCTCCAGGCAAGAATACCGGAGTGGGTTGCCATGCCCTCCTCCAGGGCATCTTCCCAATCTAGGGATCAAACCTGGTCTCTTATGTCTCCTGCATTGCAGGCAGGTTCTTTACCATTAGCACCACCTGGGAAACCCCTTTGGTACTTTGGGGAACAACTAACTCAGGACCCCTAATTCCAAGTCATCATAAGACACCATCCAATGGAATAGAGTCCTGGAATGGTGGAACTGATCCTGCAGAATCCAGGAGCCAGGGTCGGGCATCCCCTGCTTCACTTCATCTAAGAGTGGAAGGGCATTGGCTTAGGACAAAGCCCATGATTAGACAGCTCTATATATAAGAAGGGCTTCCCTGTGCCTTAGCTGGTAAAAAACCTGCCTACAATGCGGGAGACCTGGGTTCGATCCCTGAGTTGGGAAGCTCCCCTGGAGAAGAGAAAGGCTACCTACTCCAGTATTCTTGCTTACAGTCCATGGGTTCGCAAAAAGTTGGACACAACTGAGCGACTTTCACTTCATATAAGAAAGTTCTTACTGATAGTGAGTCAAACTGCTGCTCAAGATGCTCACTTTTTTCCAAAAACTCTGTGCTTGACAGCAACAGGGACTTACGTGTGAATTGTGGAAACATCCCCAGAGGTGGCCCTTGATGAGGAACCCCTTGACAGGGTAGATGTTGCTTCAAACTCTCAGCAGGTGGGCAGACACTAAACATAAAGGAGGCCCCAAAATAGACAACCGGGCCCAAAACCCCAGGCTGGGGATCAAAGGCAAATTTCTACTCCTTGGCTGAGCAATCCCAGACTGCAGAATCATGGGAAACAGTAAGTTGCTGCTGTTTTAGGCCAGTTAGTGTCTTAGCGTTGGAGCAGTTATGTAGCAGTAAATATCTGAAACACGGACATACACTAAAAGTTTCAGTGAAATGTCACAGCCTAAGTGAAGCCTATTCCCAGGCTTCTCAGAGTTGTGCGCCCAAGTCTGAAATCTCTGGATGGCAATGCTCCCAGGCCCCAACCTAAGAGCTCAGGGCTACATCTTTTATAAATTGGCCACACCTCAAAGTTTGCAGGATCCTATTTCCCCAAACAGAGATCTAACCTGGGCCCTCAGCAGTGAACATACTGAGTCCTAACCACTGGACCACTAGGGAATTCCCAAGAGGTTTCCATTTTTATGCCTCTTACTTATCATTCCCCCTGCTTGGAGAGCCATCTCCCATCAGAATTTCTTCTTACCAGACCCCTAACCATCCTTCAGTTCAGAAAGATCCCCTGGAGAAGGGGATGGCAACCCACTCCAGTATTCTTGCGTGGAGAATCCCATGGACAGAGGAGCCTGGTGGGCTACAGTCCATAGGGTCGAAAAGAGTTGGACACAACTAAGCCACTAACACAGGCACTGGACTTCCCTGGTGGTCCAGAGGTTAAGAATCCGCTTCCCAATGCAGGGGACACGGATTTGACCCCTGGTCCAGGAAGACCCCACACACTGTAGAGCAACTAAGCCCATACCCCACAAGTACCAAGGCCACATGCCCTAGAGCCTGTGTTCCACAAGAGAAGCCACTGCAATGAGAAATCCGTGCACTGCAACCAAGAGTAAGCCCTGATCACCATAACTGGAGAAAGACCGCACACAGCAATGAAGACCTGGCACAGTCAAAAATGAATAAATAAAATTTTTAAGAAAAATAAATGCAAATCTAAGCATTCTTCAATTTTAAGGAAAAGCTACTGTATTGAGAGTTTGACTCCCTAGCTTCATATAAAATTCATCTTTCCCGCAAACCTTAAACTAGAATTCAATCCATTAATCAATCCTCTTTCTCCTGAGTTAGTTATTTTCAGCACTCAACTTTAAGTGAGACAAAACACTTCACGATAATGACGGTCACATCCTTAACCCTGATTCCCTACCACTGACCCGGCATAGCTAGTGGATGGTTACGTCTTTTTTCTGTTTGCTTTGGAAAGACCAAATGGAAAGCAGAGTCTACGCCTCACTCAAGCTGCTCTGCCTCATTCTTCTTGGAAAAAGAAGGTGATGACTGATTTATCTAAATACAGTTAAGACATCTGGTCTATTGTGTATGCTCCCAACCATCAAGGGTCACGGTTTTATGACAAAATAAAGAAAAAAGGTTAAGATGCATTGAGCATTGTAAGAGGCAGTACAATAGAAGGAGAGGGCATCTTAAATCTCTATTTATAGTAATGATGCTATTATTAGCAGGACTTTTTTATGCCAAGATTATCAAGACACCCTGAAGGCTCCGTAATAAAAGTAAAAACTCAGATCTGGCTGTTGATCATGTTGTCAGATACTTACAGAAATAACTCTTTGGAAAAACTGGTCACCGTGAGGATGAAAATGACACATTCAACCCCTGAGAATTCTGACACCACAGACCCAGCAGAAAGTGACCCCTGGGATGGGTGAGGGGGCAGTGACCCTAGAAAAGGGCATGTGTCCTTTGTGCTGGGCTCTCCCACGCAAGGAGCAGATGCTGAGCACATTAAAACAGATGAAGGCAGGGACCAGTCCCTTCCCTCTGTGCTGAGGTCAGAACCACCTCATGTCCACTGCTGATAATGGACAGGAAAGCGCTTGGTTGATCCCTTCCTATACTTTATTGCTGTTGATGTTCAGTCACTCAGTCGTGTCCAACTCTTTGTGACCTCATGGACTGCAGCACGCCAGGCTCCCCTGTCCTTCACTATCTCCTAAAGTTGGCTCAAACTCATGTCTGTTGAATCAGTGATGCCATCCAACTATCTCATCCTCTGCCACTCCCTTTTCCTCCTGCCCTCAATCTTTCCCAATATCAGGCTCTTTTCCAATGAGTTAGCTCTTCACATCAGGTGATCAAAGTATTGGAGCTTCAGCTTCAGCATCAGTCCTTCTAATGAATATTTTGGGTTGATTTCCTTTAGGATTGACTGGTTTGATCTTCTTGAAGTCCAAGGGACTCTCAAGGGTTTTCTCCAACACCACAGTTCAAAAGCATCAAGGTCACAGTTCCAATTCCTCACAGAACGTTTCTGCTTTCCACTCTAAAAGAACTACATCTTCCAAAGAAGCTTCCTGTCAGAGGGGTCCTTAAAGCCAGAACTTTCCAGATGACTCACTGATGTCCAGACAATGAAGTTACTTGCCAGGGGCCACACAGCAAAGATGTGGCAAGTTTTTTATTGCTTCTGATTTCAAATGTTGGGTGACTTTCATTAAATCATGGGCAAGGTCACTTTCTCTAAATAACTGCTTATTGATCCATGAGACTAAAGGGAGCTCCATGGCTGCCCTTCTTGGTAAATATGCAGCCAAGAGGTCTAATGTCTGTTGAGAGCACCATGTGAAGACAATTTTCCAAACAAGCTCCATTATCCAAGCAAACCAGCCTCCTAGTTTATAACCTGAGTTTTCCTGACTTATGATTCTCACAAGAGACACCAATTAAGGCTAAACCCAGGAAAATAATGCAAGCGCTCCAGATTCTAAAAATGGTGTGTAAGTAGCATCACCCTTCAACAGAGAGGACAGTAGGTGATGATCTTAGCCATCCTTGTGGACTGATGGGTGTCCTCACAAGCACTAGTATCTGTGGAGGGTCCCTTCTGTAAAAACAGGGTCTTTGCACATGATCAAGTTCACACAAGGTGCTAGGGTGGCTCCTGACCCAGTTATGACTGGTGACCTTATAAGAGGGAAATTTGGACAGTACTGGGCCCTCATAGAGAACACCACATGAAGATGAAGGCAGAGATCAGGAGATGTGTCTACAAGCCAAAGACTGCCCACAAATCCCAGAAGCTGGGAGAGAGGCAAGGACCAGACCCTCCCCTCATGGCCTGGCTAGGGACCAGAGCCACGGACACTCTGATCTTAGCCTTCTAGGTCCAGAACTAAGAGACAATAGTTTGTCCAAACCATCTAGCTTATGGTACTTTGTTTGGCAGATCCAGCAACCTGGTACACTTACCCCATCTGACAAGCAATGACTGAACTGATTGATTTCACTGGCCCTTCTGTCCTAACCATCTCCCCTCCCCCACTGCCCCAGTTCCATGGAGGTGTGTGGGACTGTACAGGGGCCCTGAGTCCACTCCTGGCCCTGGATCCTGTCTGCTGTCATGGGAGGGGACACCAGACATGGTATACTACAAAAATTGTAAGACATAGTCCCTAGGGCCGGAATTCACGCCTCACAGGCAAGGTGAGCTCTAAACAAATGAAACAAATGAGGTGACCTAGCAGAGGATTTCATCTGGACCACAAGCCAGCTTTCCTTGTCAACATGTTCAACCATTAGGCTCCTGCGAGAAGATGTGCCCTGTGTGTTTGCTTATTTGTTTCAAAACAGCTAAGAACAGTTTGACATATACTGTCAACTATACAAAAGGATGGAGAAGGCCATAGCAACCCATTCCAGTATTCTCACCTGGAGAATCCCATGGACAGAGGAGCCTGGCAGGCTACAGTCCAGGGGGGTCGCAAAGAGTAGGACACGAGGGAAGTGACTTAGCACGAACATACCAAAGGGAAGAGACACTGGCCATTAAATGCTGATTAAACTGGTTTCTGGAGAAGGAAGACCATGCTCTGCAAGGATTAATACTGTGACACCAGCTGCACTCTTCCTGCCCTCAAGACAAGCTAGAAATAAAGGCTATAAGCTGCTGGATTTTCCACATCACTTTTAAGATTTTTGTTCTGCTGTTTGCATTATTGATTACCATTAACAGTTATTGAGTACTTAGTTCGTGCCAAGCATTAGGCAGAGCTCCCCACATTCTTTTTTTTCTTTTTTAGAATTTATTTATTTGGCTGCATCGTGTCTTAGTTGCAGCACTCAGGATCTTTACTTTCGGTTTGTGAAAGATTCACTGCGGCATGTGGGATCTAGTTCCCTGACCGGAGATCGAACCCAGATCTCCTGCACTGGCGTCATGGAGTCTTAGTCACTGGACCACCAGGGAAGCCCCCCCTTTCTTTCTTAATACTCCAGTCCATGAAAGAACAGGCTTTCATCAATATTACCTACATTTTAAAGAGGTGGAAACTGAGGCTTCACAATGTTAATCAACTGATCTTCAGTCACACAGAAACTAAGTGGTGGAGCCACTTAAAAGTCAGCATTTTTTTAATTCATGAGGAAACTGGAGTCCAGCCTAGATTTCATCCCATGCGTGGGTGTGCGGAGAAAACTGGAGCAAGTGATCCTCAGGCCACCTCGTCTATTGTCAGGGCGCTGGATTTCCAGCTGATGGGACCTGACAGCAATTGTTTCACACTTTCAGGCTCACACCCAGCTTCCTGAAGGGCAGACGAGCACCAGGGCTGTCCCGTCCTCGACCACAGAGGTCAGGCCAGCCGTGATGTGTGTAGGGCCAGCACTATCTCTCCCAAGTCCTGGGTGTGTAACACTGTGAGGTTTAGGAGCTGCCCAGTTTCTCAGGAGAGAAGATCAATCCACAAACGGTCTCGTGTGCACCAGTTCTGGCCAATGGGTCCAGCTGCCTGCAACAAGTATTTTCTGAGCTGTATAGCAGGGATTGCTAGCTGTATGTCAAAATCCATTCTTCCCTCCTTTTTAATAAAAGGATTCTGACTTTTTTAATAAGTCAAGCACATTTCTCAGTGTCTGTCAAGGCCATATGCTACCAGGTCTAACCAGAGTTGGAAGCAGTAGTGTAGTATGGTTCTTTCAGGAAGATTCCTAAATAAGGAGGGACTCCCTTTTTGTTTTCTTTCTTTCTCTTTTCTGTCCTGGAATTTGATTCAATGATTGGAGCTCCAGCAGCCACCTTGGACTACAAGGTAACCCTGGGAATGGTAGCCAATAACAGCAGAGAGAAAAGATAGAGGAATCTTCTGACTCACACTGTAGATCCCACCAAACCAGACCTGCACTGTAGATTCAATTTTTTTAAAACAAAAAACATATATATCTATTTTTCATGTTTCAGTTATGCTCTGCAAGAATTATCCAACAGAAGAATTACTGTGTACCAGACTTTGAGCCTGAAACAAATTCCCGCCATTTCCCCCAACCCCAAGACACACATTCAGACAGTATAATAAATAGTTTGAGTGTCTGAGCAATGCCTGATCTAGTGCAGCAATCACAAATACATCACACCAACCACAAACATTACTCTTAAAAATTTTACAGAAACGCTTCAGAGGACCCTGAAATTTTGTGAAACATTCTCAAATCCATGACTTTATAATAGATTCTTCTCCTACACAGAGTGATTTTTTTTTCCCCTGAATCTATAAAGTGAAGTCGTTTTGCTTCCCATTTCTTCCTGCGTTCAGAGACCATAACACTGAAAACTATTACCTTGAACCAGTAGGAACGTTTTTTCTTCTCCATCCCACCTGTTAAAAAGTAACAGTCTAGAATGTGTGTGCTTACATTTTTACTCTACTTTTGCTCAGGAAGCCTCCTGATAATAAGTGAAATGCCCATGACTTTAATAACCTCTGAATTAAGTTGTAGAAACAATTCTCTTTGTCGTTTCCTGAAAGGTATTCGGATCTGAGACTGTAAAAAAAAAAAAATTGCTCAGATACTGATGCCCATGTCAAATTGGGCCTTTTACCAGAATATAATGAAAGTTCTCTACTCATGTTGCCAAGTGTAGGCTTCCCTCTGTATGTCTAAAGGCCTTAACTGATGGATAACAATAGTACATCCTATGACTACAGAGAAGTTGGACAAAATATGTCAAATAGGCACTTAAATGTAAGGAGACAGACTAATTGCCTATATTGAAGAGTTTTCCTTTGAGACTTGTCTTTGGAGAAGCAAAAGTCAGGTTGCCTTTTGCACTACAAGGTTTTAAGTGTTCAGATCAACTGTAAGGAAATCAGGGAACACCCAGGCCAGAGGAAGGGCTCAGAACTGCATCTAGGACTTTCAAGGGGCCCAGTCAGCTCTGTCCCCGCTCCACCCACCCTGGGGTGGGACCAGGCAAGCCTCCGAGCCCCACTACCGACTCTGCCAGGCACCCCCAAGGCCCCCGGCCAAGAACCCTTCCCTCGTCAGTTCCACCTGTGTCAGCACTTCCCTGGTCACGTCAGATTGCTCTGTGGCTTGTAGCACTTGCTGACTGAGCCCCCTGGAAATAACTCATCAGTACTTAATCTCTTATCTTCTCCCTTTCACTCTGGAATCAGGGGGTGAGAGCCTGGGGTCCAGAGAGGGGGGAGGGGTGCCGACCTCAACGGTGATCCTTTCCACAGCTCAGCCACCACCAACCACAGCTCTCCTGGGCCAGCCTAGGTAACAAAGCCACAGCCCTGACAGGGAGAAAGCATCAATACCAACTAAGCAAAGACAGCTCTTAGGAAGGAAGGAAGTAACGGCAGCCACCAAGAGGAGATGCTCCAAGTGGGAGGCTGGGATTGACACACACACACACACACCACTGTGTACAGAACAGACAACTGGTACAGACCTACCGGATAGCACAGTGTGTGTGACTTTATTGCTGTTGATGTTCAGTCACTCAGTCGTGTCCAACTCTTTGTGACCTCATGGACTGCAGCACGCCAGGCTCCCCTGTCCTTCACTATCTCCTAAAGTTGGCTCAAACTCATGTCTGTTGAATCAGTGATGCCATCCAACTATCTCATCCTCTGCCACTCCCTTTTCCTCCTGCCCTCAATCTTTCCCAATATCAGGCTCTTTTCCAATGAGTTAGCTCTTCACATCAGGTGATCAAAGTATTGGAGCTTCAGCTTCAGCATCAGTCCTTCTAATGAATATTTTGGGTTGATTTCCTTTAGGATTGACTGGTTTGATCTTCTTGAAGTCCAAGGGACTCTCAAGGGTTTTCTCCAACACCACAGTTCAAAAGCATCAAGGTCACAGTTCCAATTCCTCACAGAACGTTTCTGCTTTCCACTCTAAAAGAACTACATCTTCCAAAGAAGCTTCCTGTCAGAGGGGTCCTTAAAGCCAGAACTTTCCAGATGACTCACTGATGTCCAGACAATGAAGTTACTTGCCAGGGGCCACACAGCAAAGATGTGGCAAGTTTTTTATTGCTTCTGATTTCAAATGTTGGGTGACTTTCATTAAATCATGGGCAAGGTCACTTTCTCTAAATAACTGCTTATTGATCCATGAGACTAAAGGGAGCTCCATGGCTGCCCTTCTTGGTAAATATGCAGCCAAGAGGTCTAACGTCTGTTGAGAGCACCATGTGAAGACAATTTTCCAAACAAGCTCCATTATCCAAGCAAACCAGCCTCCTAGTTTATAACCTGAGTTTTCCTGACTTATGATTCTCACAAGAGACACCAATTAAGGCTAAACCCAGGAAAATAATGCAAGCGCTCCAGATTCTAAAAATGGTGTGTAAGTAGCATCACCCTTCAACAGAGAGGACAGTAGGTGATGATCTTAGCCATCCTTGTGGACTGATGGGTGTCCTCACAAGCACTAGTATCTGTGGAGGGTCCCTTCTGTAAAAACAGGGTCTTTGCACATGATCAAGTTCACACAAGGTGCTAGGGTGGCTCCTGACCCAGTTATGACTGGTGACCTTATAAGAGGGAAATTTGGACAGTACTGGGCCCTCATAGAGAACACCACATGAAGATGAAGGCAGAGATCAGGAGATGTGTCTACAAGCCAAAGACTGCCCACAAATCCCAGAAGCTGGGAGAGAGGCAAGGACCAGACCCTCCCCTCATGGCCTGGCTAGGGACCAGAGCCACGGACACTCTGATCTTAGCCTTCTAGGTCCAGAACTAAGAGACAATAGTTTGTCCAAACCATCTAGCTTATGGTACTTTGTTTGGCAGATCCAGCAACCTGGTACACTTACCCCATCTGACAAGCAATGACTGAACTGATTGATTTCACTGGCCCTTCTGTCCTAACCATCTCCCCTCCCCCACTGCCCCAGTTCCATGGAGGTGTGTGGGACTGTACAGGGGCCCTGAGTCCACTCCTGGCCCTGGATCCTGTCTGCTGTCATGGGAGGGGACACCAGACATGGTATACTACAAAAATTGTAAGACATAGTCCCTAGGGCCGGAATTCACGCCTCACAGGCAAGGTGAGCTCTAAACAAATGAAACAAATGAGGTGACCTAGCAGAGGATTTCATCTGGACCACAAGCCAGCTTTCCTTGTCAACATGTTCAACCATTAGGCTCCTGCGAGAAGATGTGCCCTGTGTGTTTGCTTATTTGTTTCAAAACAGCTAAGAACAGTTTGACATATACTGTCAACTATACAAAAGGATGGAGAAGGCCATAGCAACCCATTCCAGTATTCTCACCTGGAGAATCCCATGGACAGAGGAGCCTGGCAGGCTACAGTCCAGGGGGGTCGCAAAGAGTAGGACACGAGGGAAGTGACTTAGCACGAACATACCAAAGGGAAGAGACACTGGCCATTAAATGCTGATTAAACTGGTTTCTGGAGAAGGAAGACCATGCTCTGCAAGGATTAATACTGTGACACCAGCTGCACTCTTCCTGCCCTCAAGACAAGCTAGAAATAAAGGCTATAAGCTGCTGGATTTTCCACATCACTTTTAAGATTTTTGTTCTGCTGTTTGCATTATTGATTACCATTAACAGTTATTGAGTACTTAGTTCGTGCCAAGCATTAGGCAGAGCTCCCCACATTCTTTTTTTTCTTTTTTAGAATTTATTTATTTGGCTGCATCGTGTCTTAGTTGCAGCACTCAGGATCTTTACTTTCGGTTTGTGAAAGATTCACTTCGGCATGTGGGATCTAGTTCCCTGACCGGAGATCGAACCCAGATCTCCTGCACTGGCGTCATGGAGTCTTAGTCACTGGACCACCAGGGAAGCCCCCCCTTTCTTTCTTAATACTCCAGTCCATGAAAGAACAGGCTTTCATCAATATTACCTACATTTTAAAGAGGTGGAAACTGAGGCTTCACAATGTTAATCAACTGATCTTCAGTCACACAGAAACTAAGTGGTGGAGCCACTTAAAAGTCAGCATTTTTTTAATTCATGAGGAAACTGGAGTCCAGCCTAGATTTCATCCCATGCGTGGGTGTGCGGAGAAAACTGGAGCAAGTGATCCTCAGGCCACCTCGTCTATTGTCAGGGCGCTGGATTTCCAGCTGATGGGACCTGACAGCAATTGTTTCACACTTTCAGGCTCACACCCAGCTTCCTGAAGGGCAGACGAGCACCAGGGCTGTCCCGTCCTCGACCACAGAGGTCAGGCCAGCCGTGATGTGTGTAGGGCCAGCACTATCTCTCCCGAGTCCTGGGTGTGTAACACTGTGAGGTTTAGGAGCTGCCCAGTTTCTCAGGAGAGAAGATCAATCCACAAACCGTCTCGTGTGCACCAGTTCTGGCCAATGGGTCCAGCTGCCTGCAACAAGTATTTTCTGAGCTGTATAGCAGGGATTGCTAGCTGTATGTCAAAATTCATTCTTCCCTCCTTTTTAATAAAAGGATTCTGACTTTTTTAATAAGTCAAGCACATTTCTCAGTGTCTGTCAAGGCCATATGCTACCAGGTCTAACCAGAGTTGGAAGCAGTAGTGTAGTATGGTTCTTTCAGGAAGATTCCTAAATAAGGAGGGACTCCCTTTTTGTTTTCTTTCTTTCTCTTTTCTGTCCTGGAATTTGATTCAATGATTGGAGCTCCAGCAGCCACCTTGGACTACAAGGTAACCCTGGGAATGGTAGCCAATAACAGCAGAGAGAAAAGATAGAGGAATCTTCTGACTCACACTGTAGATCCCACCAAACCAGACCTGCACTGTGGATTCAATTTTTTTTTAACAAAAAACATATATATCTATTTTTCATGTTTCAGTTATGCTCTGCAAGAATTATCCAACAGAAGCATTACTGTGTACCAGACTTTGAGCCTGAAACAAATTCCCGCCATTTCCCCCAACCCCAAGAGACACATTCAGACAGTATAATAAATAGTTTGAGTGTCTGAGCAATGCCTGATCTAGTGCAGCAATCACAAATACATCACACCAACCACAAACATTACTCTTAAAAATTTTACAGAAACGCTTCAGAGGACCCTGAAATTTTGTGAAACATTCTCAAATCCATGACTTTATAATAGATTCTTCTCCTACACAGAGTGATTTTTTTTTCCCCTGAATCTATAAAGTGAAGTCGTTTTGCTTCCCATTTCTTCCTGCGTTCAGAGACCATAACACTGAAAACAATTACCTTGAACCAGTAGGAACGTTTTTTCTTCTCCATCCCACCTGTTAAAAAGTAACAGTCTAGAATGTGTGTGCTTACATTTTTACTCTACTTTTGCTCAGGAAGCCTCCTGATAATAAGTGAAATGCCCATGACTTTAATAACCTCTGAATTAAGTTGTAGAAACAATTCTCTTTGTCGTTTCCTGAAAGGTATTCGGATCTGAGACTGTAAAAAAAAAAAAATTGCTCAGATACTGATGCCCATGTCAAATTGGGCCTTTTACCAGAATATAATGAAAGTTCTCTACTCATGTTGCCAAGTGTAGGCTTCCCTCTGTATGTCTAAAGGCCTTAACTGATGAATAACAATAGTACATCCTATGACTACAGAGAAGTTGGACAAAATATGTCAAATAGGCACTTAAATGTAAGGAGACAGACTAATTGCCTATATTGAAGAGTTTTCCTTTGAGACTTGTCTTTGGAGAAGCAAAAGTCAGGTTGCCTTTTGCACTACAAGGTTTTAAGTGTTCAGATCAACTGTAAGGAAATCAGGGAACACCCAGGCCAGAGGAAGGGCTCAGAACTGCATCTAGGACTTTCAAGGGGCCCAGTCAGCTCTGTCCCCGCTCCACCCACCCTGGGGTGGGACCAGGCAAGCCTCCGAGCCCCACTACCGACTCTGCCAGGCACCCCCAAGGCCCCCGGCCAAGAACCCTTCCCTCGTCAGTTCCACCTGTGTCAGCACTTCCCTGGTCACGTCAGATTGCTCTGTGGCTTGTAGCACTTGCTGACTGAGCCCCCTGGAAATAACTCATCAGTACTTAATCTCTTATCTTCTCCCTTTCACTCTGGAATCAGGGGGTGAGAGCCTGGGGTCCAGAGAGGGGGGAGGGGTGCCGACCTCAACGGTGATCCTTTCCACAGCTCAGCCACCACCAACCACAGCTCTCCTGGGCCAGCCTAGGTAACAAAGCCACAGCCCTGACAGGGAGAAAGCATCAATACCAACTTAGCAAAGACAGCTCTTAGGAAGGAAGGAAGTAACGGCAGCCACCAAGAGGAGATGCTCCAAGTGGGAGGCTGGGATTGACACACACACACACACACCACTGTGTACAGAACAGACAACTGGTACAGACCTACCGGATAGCACAGTGTGTGTGTGTGTGTGTGTGTGTGTGTGTGTGTGTGTGTGTGTGTGCGAGCTCAGTCGTGTCTGACTCTTTGCAACTCGGTGGACTGTAGCCCACCAGGCTCCTCCGTTCATGGGATTCTCCAGGCAAGAACACCGGAGTGGGTTGCCCTTTACTACTCCACGGAATCTTTCTGACCCAGGGATTGTAGCTTCATCTCCTGCATTGGCAGGGGGATGCTTTACCACTGAGTCACTGGGAAGCCCCCATATTAGAGTCCTAGGGCCCTGTCATTACAGGTCTAGTAATGCCACTAATTGGACACCACCATTTCTGGGGGCCTGGGGGGATGCCAGGCACCTGACCCCAGAGGGTTGCAATGGAAAAGGTCTCATAGAGGCCATGTGACTGACTCCAGGCAGGCCCCCTTTCCTTCACACTCCCTCCTGAGGTCAAGTCCGCTTTTCTTGGTGTACCAGAAAGGAGACTGCAGCTCTGAGAGCTTGAGCCACTCGCCCAGCCCGAACTAGGGAGTCGTGGGTCGGGGGTCTCAGCCTCAGGCCAGGCCAGGCTCCAGACCTGACACCCCACTCCTCTACTGGGAAACAGGCCAGGTGCTTGGCACCCCCAGGCCTCCCAGGACAGTGGCAGCCATCTGAGGGTGGTCATCAGACCCTGTAATGACCAAATGAGAGAAATCCTCCCAGTAAAAAAAGTTTACATTCAGAAAGCGGCCTCCAGAGGTGAAGAGCACAGGTGTACATCTGTGAACAGAGCACGGTGTGCTCCCCCATGCTCTTGGCCCCAACAGTCCTGGCATCAGGAACACAGGCCAGGATGGAAGTCTCAGGCCCCACCAGCGAAAGATGGGGATGGGAAGGTTCTAGAGACAGTCCTCACTTCATAGGAACAGTCAGAGCCACCAGGTGTGACATCAGCGTAACCCCAGGAAGCACCTCCTGGGTGAGCTCATGCACATTTCTGAAGAAACAGCCAACACTGCTGCTCAAGGTCAGCCCTTTCCAGCTACTTCCACTTTTTAGACAAATATAGGGGCCTTAGGGTGTCAAAAAATATAACAGTAGTTAACATGTATAAGGCATTTAATATATGCTGGGCTCTTAAGGAGAAACAACCTATGACATTCCTTATACGTGGAATCTAAAAAGAAATGATAGAAACAAGCTAACCTACACAACAGAAAGAGACTCACAGACTTAAGAGAATGAACTTACGGTTGTCAGGGGAAAGGGATAGTTATAGACTTTGGGATGGACATGTACACACTGCTATATTTAAAATGGATAAACATCAAGGACCTACTGTGTAGCACAGGGAACTCTGCTCAGTGTTACATGGCAGCCTGGATGCAATGGGGGTTGGGAGGAGAATGGATACATGTGTATGTATGGCTGAGTCCCTTTGGGGTTCACCTGAAATTATCACAATATTGTTAATCAGCTATGCATGTATGCATGCTTAGTCACTCATTCGTGTCCAGCTCTTTGCAATGCCATGGGCCGTAATCTGCCAGGCTCCTCTGGCCATGGGATTCTCCAGGCAAGAATACTGGAGCAGGTTGCCATTTCCTACTCCATAATTGCCATTTCCAGTAGTATAATCAGCTATACTCCAATACAAAATAAAAAGTTTAAAGACTGGGGGGAAAATGTGCTGGGCTCTTAAATATCAAACTAGCCTACAAGAGTGGTCCTTTTTCTGCATCACACAGGTGGAAATGGAGATGAAAGAGGGAAAAGACAGACCCCGACCCCGGGGTTCTCAAAGGTCGACCCCAACAAGCAAGCCTGACTCAGGATCCAGCTCCCCAGGATGACTGGGGGAAGCAGGGCTTGGTGTTGGGAGGGGGCAGGATGCCCTGGTGCGCGTCCCTCTCGGCCTGTTCCCACCTCCCATCTCCTTAGGAAGCCCCCCTCCCCGCCGCCCCCGGCAGCCTGAGCCAACCCAAGCACCGAGCCTTCTGTTCTGGGCTTAAAGGGAAGCCAGTTAGGTTTTCCTCTTCCTTTCTTGGCATTTGATTTCCTTCCTTATCAGAGTGGTGAGACCAAGGGCCAGATAACAGGATGTAGACATAAGGCAAACAGTCCACAGTCATGACTGGGACGCCTTTAGTATTGTAGGGTTAGGTTTGGAGCTGCAGGAGTCTCCAAGAAAGGGGGTGTCCCTCTGGCCTGCCTGTTGACCAGAGCCTGTATCACCATGTGGGGCAAAATCTGTAGAAATAGGAAGTGTTTGCCTAGCTCTGTGTTCTTTGCACAGAACTCCCCCAGGGACCTTCAAGAACCTTTCACAACCTGCTTTTCTCTTCTATGTTAAAGCGGATGCCATTTGTCTAGCACCTGCCATGAAAATGCTTTTCTGATCAATTAATATTGAAGTCTTAGATGACAATTCTTAATGTATAATGACACTCCACCAGCCCTAATTACTTAAGATCTTTCTTTTAGTTCAGAGACTGGCTTTTATATCATAGACCAATGTTATAATTTCAACATTCAAAGATGCCTTCTCTGAAATGTCACATAGCTTCAGATATGAATAACACAATTGTTTAATAAAAAGCAACTGTCAATCAGTCTTCATTTTCTTAATGGCTCTAAAAATGCTACACCTATATTCCCCAGTTTCATAGATGAACATGATTAAGACAAGTTTGAGACTCAGTTTCAGACCATTTGAGTAATAGAAAAGCTGCTGATATTTTAGAAAGTTTCATTTTAAATTACTTATTACTATTAGGATCACACATTTCTCTAAGTAACTTAGGGACAAGAAATACTAGAGTGGATTGCCATTCCCTTCTCCAGGGGTTCTTCCTGATGCAGAGATGGAACTCGGATCTCCTGCATTGCAGGCAGATTCTTTACCACCTGAACTACCAGGGAAGGCCCCCTACTCTTCCACAGCCAATCTCATATGCCTCCTGTAGCTGGTTGTTCAGTCACACAATCATATCTGTCTCTTTGAGGCTCCAAGGACAGTAGCCCATCAGGTTTCCTCATCCTCCACTAGTACTTTATCAGGACAAGTGATATTTATGTTAATGTCCCAGAAATGCCATAAAAATTTGAAATATCTTCTCAAAGGAAAAATTAGTTTCATTTATATTTGAGTGTGTTTTCATTATTTGAGTATAGTTATGACAACACCATGGCATTAACTAGTATATAGTAAGGATATATATATAAATAATGGGATTCACCTGCCATGCATAGAAAGCAATTTCCTCATAGAATGTTCTAGCAATGATATTTACTGATCTTTTTTTCCTGTTTGATAATTGCTAAAATTACTTTGTGATTAAGTAAGTTAACCTGGAGTAAGATAATCCCATGGCCAGAGTCTGTACATTTTGTCAGTTAACCACCTGAAAAGTCACAGCATATGTTTTAAAAGCTGACTTCGATGTTCCCTTTCTACTTGGCTTGCCAGTTTAAGTCGTGTTCCCCAAACTTGTCTAGCATTTCCTGGTGCTGAGAAGCCCTTTCACCCTGGTAATGCCCAGATCTTTGCTGTGTTTAGAAGTCTCTAAGGGTGCTGTCTGGCTTCTGTGTTATGTTGCTATTAGATTAGTTTAAGAGGTTAACTAAAGTAAATGTAAGCAGACACTGAACACCCATTTCTATGATACCGATCCAGCAAGGAACCTGAACAGTCCCTCCGAGTTACTCAGAACACATGGTACAATGTAAATATATAAATTCTAGTTGGCCAAAAGGAAGAAAGACATTCACGGTGTATTCTCGTGAAAGTATTACGCCATTAATTTCAAGCATGCCAAAGGAAATAATGGAAACGAAAATGGCTGTGGCCTTCCTACCCACAGACAGAGGAGCCTGGCGGGCTACAGTCCACGGGGTCTCAAACAGTTGGAAATGACTAAGCAACTGAAGAAGAAAAACGACCTATAAAGAGGTTGAGGATTTATTACCAAGTTTAGTAGTAGGAGCTTCTGTTCAGTTCGGTGGGGCCAGCCTGACAGAACCCTCTCCTGAGGATCCCTGGCCCCAGGCTAACGGGGCACCAACAGTTTCCTGTTCCTTGCCTGGTGCCCCCCCACCCGTAATCAGCTGTGGTTGCTCAGCCTCCAAAGCCTGTGTCACATCTCCTGAGGCTGCAGAGTGGCCCCGTTCCCGATGCTGGAGAGATGGGGATGGAGTCTGAGTGTTCACAGGGAGGTTCCCAAGTTAGCTCACCTGAAGTCACTGAATGCCACTACCCAGCAACGACACCAAATGTCCCCTGGGCCACGTGGGGCTCCCCAACCAAATGATGTAGACATATCAGACCCAAAGAAACAAGATCTCTGTTCATGAACCGGGTGCTCACAATGTACTGTACATGGTGCCCACACAGCCCTACCGGTGTCGTCCCCATCGACAGATGTGTAAACAGGAGGGGGCGGAATAAGCTGCCCAGGGCAAGGGCTAGAGCAGGCATCCTGGACTGTGCTGTGGTGTGTGGGATTGGTCTTAACTCCTGTGCACGGCCCATGGGCTCTTGAACTAGAGAAGAGTTGTCCAAACAACCTCTGAAAGCTAAACCTCCTTAGAAATATCTGCTAAGATGCCCTATAAGAAAAATAAGTTCCCTCACCTTCCCCATAGCAACCAGGACTAAAAACAATTGCGCTCCAGCCTTTCCTGCTTTCTCTACCATCGTTGGCATAGTTTCCAAAACCACTGAGCAATCTTCAGTGTTTCAGTAAAAGTTTAAGATGTCCTCCCTTTTAAAGACCTAATTATAAAGCTTAACATTTTAATTACCTATTCTTGTTTTTAAAAAGGGTAAGGAGAAAAAAAAAAAAAGCATATATTTTACCTGTAATTTCCAAGACGAATTCCTCAGTTGCTTCCAGAGAGTCTTATCAAAAGGGCTAGAGTCAAGAAGAGTCAGAGCCCAGGGCCTGGCCACCTGGGGAACCCGCGGCTCCAGACACTGCTTGGGAGTGAACTGGGCTTCTGTCTGTGCTGGTCAGAGGGAACGGCGATGTTTGTGTTGTCACCTGGATTACCTGTAGCAACGGCAAGCACTGCAGGGAACTCACAGACCACAGGCTGGCAAGAACGGAGCTAGTCTCCAATTCACAACTACTAGTGAGTGTCAGTGAGTGCACTCCTCTCGTTCCATACAGAAATGTCCAGACTAGAGCACCAACAGCTGCTTTTCCCTGCCATCCCAATTACCTATACTACCCAGCCAAATCATCTACTTTAAATAAAACTTTTTACTAAACGACCAATAAAATAAACTGTTTGTTCAATGGATCCTCTCTGGTATACAAATAGAAGGTGGCGTGTGACCATGTGAGCTTTTTACCTTATTCTGAAGTTGATGTTTTGAATATTCATCTTGAAGAGTATGTTTTGGTTTGGTAAGACACTATGACATGATGGTTAAGTCCCCATTAACAAGCAGGTTGATTAAATTCAACTGATATTTGTTAAGTGCTTCTCCATTGAAAAGATAGGCCTACTTAAAAAAAAAAAAACTAAACTCTGACTTCTAACAATTAACAAGCCAGCAATCTTTCATACTAGACCATCAACATGCAAGTATTACCTTCACTCTTTGCTTACTCTCTCAGTACTCATATGCATACCTCTTCAGCCCAGGCAGAGAGGAGCTCCAAGTACTGCCAGAAGCCCGGGGAGGTGGGGGTCGGGAGTGAGGGGCCCAGAGGATGACGAATCACTGTCATCAATATCACCTTTCTTTTGGTCACCAGAACCCCTGGCTGAAGGTCTCATATTGTTTCATGTTTTTTTAACAACTTTATTGAGATGTATTGACTACGAGGAGCTCCATGTATTTGATATGTACATTTTTATGAGGTCAGACACCTGCAAAAAAGCCATGACACCATCACCACAGTCAAGGAAATAGACTGATCCATTACCTCCCAGCGTCTCCTTGCCTCCCTTTGTTTTTGCTTGTTTGTTTTTATGATAAAAATACTTGCCATGAGGCCTGCCCTCTTCATACATTCTAAAGTGCACACAGTATAGGTGTCAACTGTGTTCATTTGCTCAGTCGTGTCCAGCTCTTTGTGACCCCATGGACTATAACCCACCAGGCTCCTCTGTCCATGGGATTTTCCGGGCAAGAATACTGGAGTGAGTTGCCATTCCCTTCTCCAGGAGATCTTCCCAACATAGGTATTGAACCCGTGTCTCCTACATTGGCAGGCAGATTCTTTACCACTAGTCCCACCGGGGAAGCCTGTTACCCATTTATTCATTTGCTTATTTGGGGTGTTTTGCTATTAAGTTGTGGTCTCATACTGGTTTTAATACTCAGAAAAAGGCACAATCTGTTTGCCTTTCTCCTAGACACTGCTGCTGCTAAGTCACTTCAGTCGTGTCCGACTCTGTGTGACCCCATGGACGGCAGCCCACCAGGCTCCCCCATCCCTGGGATTCTCCAGGCAAGAATACTGGAGTGGGTTGCCATTTCCTTCTCCAATGCATGAAAGAGAAAAGTGAAAGTGAAGTCGCTCAGTCTGTCCGACTCTTAGAGACCCCATGGACTGCAGCCCACCAGGCTACTCCGTCCATTGGATTTTCCAGGCAAGAGTACTGAAGTGGGGTGCCATTGCCTTCCCCGCTCCTAGACACAGAAGATATAATTTTTGTGAGTATAACACATAAGAAACGAAGTTCCTTCGAATGTGACTCCAAATGTCAATTTGAGAGAGTCAGAAATTCTGTCCAGAGGAACCTGTGCCTTTAAGAAACACTGAACTTTTTTTTTTTTTTTTGGATGAGCTGAGCAGCAGAGGGCAGGATGGAGCAGTGGACAATCAGAAGGCCAGGGCAGGTCTTATCCTCCTGGAAGTCTCCTCACCTCTGCTGAGCATGTAACTCCTCTGCAAAGAAAGGACCTGGAATGGATAGACCTGACGCACTAGCGTTTTTTTCTTTCATTGAGTAATATCATTGCCTATCTACTCAGTGGCTCAGTGGTGAAGAATCTGACTGCAACGCAGGATACTTTGGTTCAAGTGCTGGGTCAGGAAGATCCCCTGGAGAAGAAAATGACAACTCACTCCAGTGTTCTTGCCTGGGAAATCCCATGGACAGAGGAGCCTCATGGGCTATACTCCATGGGGTTGCAAAGAGTGGGACAAAACTTAGCTACTAAACAACAAAACAGTGCAGCAGAGGCAATTATTTTCATTTCTTCACCCAACAAGCATTTGTTGAGGACCTATTTGGATACAAACATTTTGAGGAAATTCGGCAAGCCCCCAAGCAGATCTACAGATGCTTGAAAACACTATGTCAGCCTCACCCTGCTCTCTGCACACTTATTATATGCCAGCCTGGCCTCAGTCTTTGCCAGAGGGAAGGATCACTGTAGGATACAAAATTATAACATCTAGAGTGAGACAGTTAGCAGAGATAAAGCCTTGTTCAGACTGCATCCTGTACTAAAGTTCATATAAAACACACACACAACCTATCACACTAAGTACTTCATAATTTGTGCAACAGGCTTTCCTAGTGGCTCAGTGGTAAAGAATCCCCCTGGCAATCAGGAGACACAGGTTCGATCCCTGGATCAGGAAGATCTCCTGGAGAAGGAAATCGCAACTCACTCCAGTATTCTTGTCTGGGAAATTCAATGGACGGAGGAACTTGGCGGGCTATATTTATACACAGAAGTGAAGAGCTTCAACAAGAACAGGGGAAATGGGAGAAATCTTGCTACACTGAGAACCATACACTATGTTGAGACAGCGTATGAGTATGGTTAATAACAATGTTAAGTTGAACTGTATAAATTGCAATGTTTCTAATTCAAAATGGGTCAATTATCAGTAATTTTGTATCATTTAACCTATTATATACAGTGAGGCTATGAAAGAAGCTGTGGGGAAGGTGGGTGGTGCACCCTGTGAGGGAAGTTTAGATTTTATCCTACAGTCTGTGACAAGCCACGCAAGAATTTCAGAAAAGAGACATGACATTTACTTTGTAATTACCATTCTGATAATTTGGCTAACCTTGAAGGCAATGAAAATGGATTTAAAGAAACCAGGTAAGTGACTATACCAATAGTTCATTAACTCATCAGTATTTATTAGTTGCCGTATTTATTGACAGAGGGAGAGAAAGACGGCTCCTCAAAGATGTCCACATTCTAACATGAGACTTATGAATGTTACAGGCAAAAGGAACTTTGCAAACATGATTAAAATACAGATATAGATATAGATCGGCTCCCCTGGGGGCTCAGTTGGTAAAGAATCTGCCTGCAATGCAGGAGACCCAGGTTCCACCCCTGGGTTGGGAAGATCCTCTGGAGGAGGGAATGGCAACCCACTCCAGTATTCTTGCCTGGAGAATCCCAGGGACAGAGGAGCCTGGTGGGCCACGGTCCATAGGGTCTTAGAGAGTTGAACACAACTAAAGCGACTTAACACTCACACACACATGCATAGATACAAAGATGCAAGTACATCATACAGGTTCTGTGTCTCCAGAAAACTCAGACTAATATACCTATCACAAATAAAGCATTTTGCTAAGCTCTGGGAAAGAAGTAAGAAAGGCTTGAACTAAGGAAAGCAGTGGGAATGAATAAAGAAGGAGAAACTGAGAGTGTGGTGGAGATGTAATCAATAGACCGGGTCTGCTGGGTGGAGAAGGGGAGAGTCTCGGGACACCTCTCCCAGCTTCTACCTTGGAGATGGTGGGATCACCAACTTCATCTGGAAAAAGAAACAATTTACAAATTTATACATAAATTTAATCAAAGTAATTTACATCACTTGAAAAAATTTCTAATTAATGTAGAAATTAACTATTTGCTAAAGATAAATTTTGTCTGTAAGATGCTCCTCTTTTCTCAGGAGAAACACCCTGGAAAGAAGATTCCCAGACATTAGACACGCAGTGCTTTGGAAACAATCTCCAAACCCTTGGATAAAGAGTGTGAGTTTTCTCACCTTCCTCCATCCTCTGCTCTCATTTCACATCCTGCTTCCCCCTTCCTCCTTCCTTCTCCTACCTAGTTCTGTGAGTCATACAGAGGAAGGAAAACTCTATACAGAGCATTGGTAAGCACCATAGACTAAAGGAACTGATAAACTACAGTGAATCTTTGACTCTTAGAGTTTGTAGTTGTTCATTCCCTAGGCCATGTCCAAATTTTTGCAACCCCATGGACTGCACCACACCAGGCTCCCCTGTCCTTCACTATCTCCCAGAGTTTGCTCAAACTCATGTCCATTGAGTCAATGATACTATCTAACTATTTCATCCTCTGTCGTCCCCTTCTCCTCCTGCCTTCAATCTTTCCCAGCATCAGGGTCTTTTCAAATGAGTCAGTTCTTCGCATCAGGTGGCCAAAGTATTGGAGCTTCAGCTTCAGCATCAGTCCTTCCAATGGATATTCAGGACTGACTTCCTTTAAGATTGGATTGGTTTGATCTTCTTGCTGTCCAAGGGACTCTAAAGAGTCTTTTCCAACAACACAGTTCAAAAGCATCAATTTTCAGCACGCAGCCATCTTTATGGTCCAGCTCTCATTCATACCTGACTACTGGAAAACCCATGGCTTTGACCGTGTGGACCTTTGTGAAGACCTAGCACAATACAGGTGTTAAAATTCAGGTCCACAATGTTCACTTTCCCAAGGTCCTGAAACGAATGGGGGGCACTGTCCAGAACTGCAGGTTGAGGGTCTGAGCTTCTGCCAGTCACAAGCTAGCTGCCCCAGTTCACAGACGCTGCTGAATTCATAACACTATTGAGTTGGACACAAAGGATAGGTTACTCTTCACAGCAAAAGAAGTAGCCAAAGAGTGAGCCTTTTTGTGCCAGTCCCCTTGGCTCCAACCCCATGGAGTGATGTTAAGAGGGCCAGACAACACCTGCATGTGCAATGTGTTGGGTCATGTAAGAGGAACCTTGGGTTCATGAAACTCAATTCTCATTAAAGGACAGTAAGCATATCTGTCTTTTACTCTGAAGAGAGACACATCTCTGTCCTCCTGGGCTGTCTGCTAAACACACATCCTCGAAAGAGAACAAACAGCAGCCAGTGTCTTGATGGCAAGATAGGTAACCGGCAGGAGATCTCCAGAGAACTGTTTCCCAACAGCACGGCTGGATTCAGAGCTGTTCTCCCCTTTCTCCAGCAGAGGTCTATTCTGTTCTGATGCTGAAACTGAAGCTCCAATACTCTGTCCACCTGATGCAAAGAGCTGACTCACTGGAAAAGACCCTGATGCTGGGAAGGATCAAAGGCAAAAGGAGAAGGGGGCGACAAAGGATGAGAAGGTTGGATGGCATCACAGACTCGCGGGACATGAGCGAGCGAACTCCAGGAGATAGTGAGGGACAGGGAAGCCTGGAGTGCTACAGTTAATGGGGTTGAAAAGAGTCGCACATGACTGAGCAATGGCAACAAATTCTGTTTTGTCCTGCAGTTCATACTGGCACTCACCTGAAGTCTGATCAGACACTACACTGCGAAGCGAACAGTGCCGAGCGAGGCTGCCCTCACGCCGGGGTCAGCTGCACTTTAAGGATTCCGAGGTCCTCCCCCAACTTCTGACCAACTGGTGATAAACTCAGAGGTTCCTATAACCCACTGGTCTCAATAATTTTCTAGAAAAGCTCACAGAACCTAGGGAAGCTCCGATTTTACTATGAAAGTGAAAATGTTAGACACTCAGTCATATCTGACTCTTTGAGACCCCATGGACTATAGCCCACCAGACTCCTCTGTCCCTGGGATTCTCCAGGCAAGAATACTGGAGTGGGTTGCTATTTCCTCCTCCAGGGAATCTTCCCGACCCAGGGATCACACCTGGCTCTCCTGCATTGCAGGCAGATTCTTTACCATCTGAGCCACCAGGGAAGTCCAGTTTTACTATGAAAAGATACAAATCAGGAGGAACAGCCAAAGGAAGAGACCCATAGGGTGAGTGAGGGAGAGGGAGACAGCCTCCCTGCCCCCTCCCTGTAAATGCGGGCACCTCACCCTCCAGGCCTATCCACATTCACCAACCAGGGAGCTCTGCTGAACTCGGCATCCAGAGTATTTGTTGGTGTTTCAGTATGTTGGCATGACTGATTAACTTACCGGCTGGGAGAATGAACCCAGTCTGCAGCCCCTGCCCCCTCCTCAAGGTCAGGAAGCTGAAAGTCCCAACTCTCTAATCACGTGGCAAGTCTCCTTGGTAAATGAGCCCCCAGTCTGAGGCCACTTAGGAGCCTGAGAAGCACCACCTTGCTAGCACAGCAAAGGCACTCCTATCACTCAGAAACCCAGGTCTGGACCAGACAAACTGTCTTTTACATCACAGTTCTTTTCACAGGAAAAGGTGTATTAACATCGCCTTTACCCACAAGGCAAAGGTTGGTTTTGAATGGCTCTTACTAAGAGTGTCCTTGAGACTTTTTTGGAGGTCAGACTCCATCTGCAAGTGGCCAGGCTTAAAACAGATTCATTCCAAAGATGGCAACTGTATCTATGACAACTTGTACGTTTCCTATCGCTACTTTACTATCTTGTTAGAAATTTGCAGGCAAAAGATATCAAAGTTTGTTATTAAAAAAAAAGTTTAAGAGAGAGGAATACCAAAGGCTTCTTTGGGCAGCGTTTCAGTTTTGCAAGATGAAATTTGCGGGTGGACAGCTTAATACGACTGTACTGCACATTAAAAAGTGGTTTCAATGAAGCAGTTTATGCCACACATATGCTAGCATGATTTTTTTTTTTCACCATGAAAAATGGCTTTTTTTTTTTTTTTTAATCCCCCTGGGTCACTTCCAGACTAATTTAACTTGAGCTCGAAGACAGAATCTTTTCCAGTTGGTTACATCAAACGTGTCCCTTTTCCACTCAGTCATTTGGGATCTTGGATAGCTGCCGGTGATGGGGAGGGAGGTGAGGCCATCTCCCCACTGAGAGAGAATGAATGGATGGATGGATGGATGAATGAATGGTTTGTCGTCCAAGACAACAGACCAATACTAACATCCCTAAGACCCACCTTCCTCTTAACTGACCATGTTTCACCCCAAGGATCAGGACTTAACACTGGTGGGCAAAGAGTTGAGCAGCAAGAGCTATGTATTTTAACCATTCCAGCTTTCATGAATATGGATTTTCATGAACACAGCTCCGACTGTAAGCCACAAAGGAAGTTCCACAAGAGATCCATCCTCTCCCCGCTTCCTCGACATGGGTACCATTTGAGTTTTCTCACTGTGTTCAGGGGCCAGATTTGGCTTCAAGATTTCCCAACCTTGTAGTCTTTGAGTCACTCATGACTCCTCTCTCCCCTTTCCTTCCTAAATTTAATAAACTACCACAAATTTGCTTCTTCTTCCAATAGAATGTTCTGCCCAGCCACACAACGAAAATCTCAATTGCTGGAGCCACCTTTCGGTGGGGGGCGGGAGGAGGGGGAATTCCAGCCCCAGGCATTCCTGAGGCCACTGAAACCTGGGGAGGGACCACTCAGCTCTCACTCCCTCCTTTCCTGATTCACTGGGAGTCCAGAGAGGGAAACAGCCGGGCAAGAGCTTCCCACCAGCCCAGAGCCTGGGGAGCAGGGGCTTTCCCGGGCGGGCCGGCTCCTGGCAGACGAAGGTCTGACTTCCAAAGCATGGCCTGGGCTGGAGTCGGTCACCGCCCTTTGAAACCCCTTTGAAGCTGGGCAGACGTCTGGCCAAGGGCAAGCTCGAGAGCTCCTCCGCTCAGCCTGGGAGGGGCGGTTTCCTGTCTGCCTTTCCCAGGATGGAAGTGCAGTAACAATCATTTTGCACGATCCTCACTTTAGACACCGAAATCTAAAAAACCAATAAAAATAAGCTTGATGTGAGATAACACATCAGATGGGCCAAGCCTTATTCAACTATTATCCAATAGAGGCCTAGTATCATAATATACTTTATTTTTTAATGTTGTAGAGGCTCTTTCCATCAGAATCAGATTAAACATGTCCAGCTCCTTGAACAGTTTCAGATTCTGTTCCACCTTGACTGTCCTTCGATGAACGTGTTTGAGTGGTTGATTTCTCTTAAAACTTGGTGCCCCACAGGGAACCCAGGATTCCTGAGGTGGCCTTGAAGGCAAGCCTTCTGTCAACCTAGCGTAAAATCCTTATTCTTTTCCACATTAACCACTCCCAAGTTCAGGCCTTCTGTTCTGGACAAAAGGAATTGGAGTGGAAGGCTTGTGTGTGTGTGTGTGTGTGTGTGTGTGTGTGTGTGTGGTTTTTTGTTTTGTTTCTCTAGGAGAATCAGAAAGTCAGAACTGAAGAGTTCATAGAAATTGCTATTACAGTACTTTCACTTTGTGGGTTCCAGCACACGTGAGGGCCATGAAATCAATTTCAAAAGGTCATCACCAGCTTTTTCTTAACAAAATGGAGTAGAAGAATTCAGAGTGCATTGTATTTATGAAGGGAAAGAGTTCATGAAACTTTTGTATCAGATTATGTGTCCATGTGCCTGTGGAAGGACAGGGAGTGTACTAGGCTATGACAATTGAATTTTGGTCAAAAGAATTAAAAGTCACTGGTCTGGCCCAGCCGGGAATGGGCAGTGCCCTGTGATCAATAAGCACCGGTCCAAAACCTAAAGTCAGAGAATGCCTGGCTTTATGCCTGGGCCCGACATGTAGGAACCGCATGACCTAGGGAAGCTGTTAAACTGCATCAGAACTCAGCTCAGTTGCTCATCTATGAAACAGGGAAAACAACAGTACTTTCCTCCAAGAGGCATGAAAGAGAAACACGTTAATTCTTACTTCCATGGACTAAGCACATTTCTGCCATATGCCAAGAAACGTGCTGTGAATTTTGCCATTATACTTCTGACCCTCAGCAAACAGCACTTTGTGTTCGATATTACTGTTGCCATCTGTCCGATAAGGAAAGTGAGGCAGTCTGGTCCAGCCTGTGAACCTACTCCTTCCAGGACACTGGCCCTCAGTCTGCGGTGATCAGCTGCTCCATTGTACCCAGCTCTTTGCAACCCCCAAAGACTGTAGCCCACCAGAACTCCTCTGTCTATGAAATTTTCCAGGCAAGAATACGGAAGGGGGTTGCCATTTCTTACTCCAGGTCATCTTCCCAACCCAGGGGTCAAACTCAACGTCTCTTGGGTTTCCTGCATTGGCAGGTGGGTTCTTTACCACTGAACCACCTGGGAAGCCCTCAAGCCCACTGTGCCTCTGTCCAAATGTGAGGACACAAATACTGTACGTAACACTGTTAGTACTAAGTACTTAGTCCTGACACCAAAGAGCCTTTGCAATTCAGCGCTACTCAAAGGCAGGCTCTACGCCAAGATGAAGAGGGGCTTCTGGACCACAGGTTGTCTCCCTGCTTCCTTCACCTGGGAAGTTGTGCCTATCTGGCTCCACTAAGCAACGTGCTTCATGATGAATTTAAGTGACACCTGGCAGGAGCTCCTACCTCATCCAGGAAGGGCAACACGCCATTTCTGACCGGGCGGTCCATGGCCTACACCCTGAGCAGCACTGCGTGAAATGGCATGGTTATCGCATCTCAGCTATCACGACACACATACTCAGCTCTCCCCTTTCATTGTCTAAAGCTCTTTGTGCTACTCCATCAAAGGCAGGAAACGCATGCATCCATCCCCTTGTCTGCTTTCAGTCCATGGAGAGCTCTTGGAACCCTTATGATGCATACAAGGCAGCCACTCTCCTCCCTGGCTTTGTGTCACCACACACCTGCTAACGTTGCCTTCTGTGCCTTCATGGAAGATGCTGATAACGACATTGACGGAGATCAGCCCAAAGACAGATCTGCTCTCAGGAACAACAGCTAGAACAATCTCTAGTCCACTCCAGGCCCGTGTGCCTCTGCGCTGCCGGGTTTGCTCCACTTTCTTTTTTTATGGTGGTTTTTTAACTTGTTATCTTATATTGGCGTATAGTAGATTAACAATGCTGTGACAGTTTCAGGTCTACAGCGATTGCTCTACATATACACATATCTATTCTTTTTCAAATTATTTTCCCATTTAGATTGTTCAAAATATTGAGCAGAGTTCTCTGTGCTATACAGTAGGACCTTGCTGGTTATCTGTTTTAAACATAACAGAGAGGAGAGGGTGCAGAAAAGGGAACCCTCTTACATTGTTGGTGGGAATGCCAACTAGTACAACCACTATGGAGAACAGTGTGGAGATTCCTTAAAAAACTGGAAATACATCTGCCATTCAGTTCAGTTCAGTAAGATTGGTCATAACTTTTCTTCCAAGGAGCAAGCGTCTTTTAATCTCATGGCTGCAATTACCATCTGTGGTGATTTTGGAGCCCCTCAAAACAAAGTCTGTCACTGTTTCCACTGTTTCCCCATCTATTTGCCATGAAGTGATGGGACCAGATGCCATGATCTTAATTTTCTGAGTGTTGAGTTTTAAACCAACTTTTCCGCTCTCCTCTTTCATTTTCATCAAGAGGCTTTTTAGTTCTTCTTCATTTTCTGTCATAAGGGTGGTGTCATCTGCATATCTGAGGTTATTGATAGTTCTCCCGGCAATCTTGATTCCAGCTTGTGTTTCATCCAGTCCAGCATTTCTCATGATGTATTCTGCAAATAAGTTAAATAAGCAGGGTGACAATATACACCCTTGATGTACTCTTTTCCCAATTGGAACCAGTCTGTTGTTCCATGTCCAGTTCTAACTGTTGCTTCCTGACCTGCATACAGATTTCTCAGGAGGCAGGTCAGGTGGTCTGGTATTCCCATGTCTTTCAGAATTTTCCAGAGCTTGTTGTGATCCACACAGTCAGAGGCTTTGCATAGTCAATAAAGCACAAGAAGATGTTTTTCTGGAACTCTCTTGTTTTTTCAATGATCCAACAGATGTTGTCAATTTGATCTCTGGTTCCTCTGCCTTTTCTAAATCCAGCTTGAACATCTGGAAGTTCACGATTCATGTATCACTGAAGCCTGGCTTGGAGAATTTTGAGCATTACTTTTCTAGTGTGTGACATGAGTGCAATTGTGCGGTAGTTTGAACATTCTTTGGTATTGTCTTTCCTTGGGATTGGAATGAAAATTGACCTTTTCCAGTCTTGTGGCCACCGCTGAATTTTCCAAATTTGCTGGCATATTGAGTGGAGCACTTTCACAGCATCATCTTTTAGGAGTTTAAATAGCTCAGCTGGAATTCCATCACTTCCATTGGCTTTGTTTGTAATGATGCTTCCTAAGATCCACTTGACCTAACATTCCAGGATGTCTGGTTCTAGGTGAGTGATCACACTGTCATGATTATCTGGGTCTTGAAGATCTTTTTTGTATAAAATTATGCCAATGATATTTCAAATCATACTAAAGGGAAAGACTTAAAAAGTAATCAAAGAACAATGTATTATATACAGAGAACCAAAAATACAACCTTTAAAAATGTATATGCATCCATCTGAAGATAGCAAAATACATAAAGCATTAAAGGACTTAAAAGGAGAATTTGAAAGCAAATCAGTAATAGTGGGAGACTTTAACACCCTACTTATACCAGTGGATATATCATCTAGACAGAAAATCAGTAAGGAAATACTGTACTTAAGAAATCACTAGACCAAATGTACTTCATAGATAATCTACAGAACACCCTATCTAAAAGCATCAGAATACACATTCTTCTCAAGTACACATGGAATGTTATCTATGACAAATCACACGTTAGGTCACAAAGCAATACTCAATAAAGAGTATAGAGTCAGGCATCTTCTCTGACCACAATGGTATGAAACTAGAAATCGATCACAAGAAAAAACAGTGTGATACTGAGCAATCAGTGGATCACTAAAGAAATCAAAAGAGAAATTAAAAATGCCTTGAAACAAAACCATAAATATGATGTACCAAAATCTACCTCAAAAAATGAGAAAAGAAAATTAAAACAAATTAACTTTGTACCTAAAGGAATGAGAAACAGAAGAACAAATTCCAAAATTAGTTATTGGGAGAAAAAAATAAATCAGATTGGAAATAAATAAAACAAACTAAGACAAAATAAATAAATAAAATAAAAAATTAATACAAGTTAGAGCTAGTTCTTTGAAAGATAAACAAAATTGACAAACCTTTAGCTAGATTAACCAAGAATAAAAAAGACTCAATATCTGAGATAAAAGAGGAGAAGTTACTCTGATACTATAGAAATATAAATGATCATAAGAGATGAAGAATTACATAGCAATGAACAGGATAACTGAGAAGAAATGAATGAAGTCCTAGAAACAAATCTTCCAAGATATATCATGAAGAAATTAAAAATCTGAATAGACCAAATATTAGTTAGAAGAATGAAACAGTAATCAAAAATCTCCTAACAAACAGAAGCCCAGGTACCAGATGGCTTAACTGGAGTACTCTACAAAATATTTGAATAAGATTTAATACTTATTCTCAAACCCTTCCAAAAATATGAAAAGGAAGAACACCTTCCAAGTACATGTTATGAAGGCAGCATTACCCTGACCCCAAAACCACACAAGGATAGTGCACACACACACACACGGGCTACGAACCAATATCCTTGATGGATAATAGATGCCAAAATCTTCAACAAAATACTAGTAAACCAAATCCAACAATATGTGTAAAGATCACACAGCATCATTAAGTGGGGCTTTTCTCCAGGGATGCAAGGATGGCTCAACATCTGCAAATTAATCAACATGAAACCTCATACTATAGTAACAAAATAAAAGGATGAAAATCATGGGACCACTTCAATAGATGCAAAATAAAAGCATCTGACAAAATTTAAGAACCACTTATGATAAAGCTTTTCTTAACATGGGTAGAGAGGAAAGGTACTTCAACATAATAAAGGCCATGTATGACAAATTCACAGTTGACACCATACTCTGATAAGAATTGAAACTTCTCTAAGATCAAGAGTAAGACAAGAATGCCCATTCTTGGCCTTTTCTTTCAACATAGTATTGGAAAGCCTAGCCACTGCAGTTACACAAAGCCAGGCTTGCGAATGCAGCCAAATTACAAAGGATAAATTTAAACTATCACTATTTGCAGATGACATGATATTGTATAGAAAGAATCCCAAAGACTCTACTAAAAAGAAAAAAAAAAAAAACTTTTAGAACTAATGAATGAATTTCATTGCAGGAAACAAAACCAAAAATCCATAATATCAAAAAGAATAAAATAACTAAGAATTAATTTAACCAACGAGGTGAAAGACAAATATATTGAAAACTATGACTCTGGTAAAGGAAATTGAAGAAGAAGGTACAAATAAACAAAGATAGTTCATGCTCCTGGATTGGAAGAATAATGTTAAAATGTCCATATTAGTGTTGTATGAAAGGAAAGAAGGTTAGCACTCCCCTTGACAAGGATGGAAGAGGCTCCTGGGCCTGACAACACGCATATGGTTAAGGCATTGCCACCTACTTCGTGGCATCTAACCACTGTTTTTAATATAGTATCAGTCCAGTTCAGTCACTCAGTCATGTCCGACTCTGTGCGACCCCGTGAATTGCAGCATGCCGGGCCTCCCTGTCCATCACCAACTTCCAGATTTCACTCGGATTCACATCCATCGAGTCCGTGATGCCATTCAGCCATCTCATCCTCTGTCGTCCCCTTCTCCTCCTGCCCCCAATCCCTCCCAACATCAGAGTCTTTTCCAATGAGTCAACTCTTCGCATGAGGTGGCCAAAGTACTGGAGTCAGCTTTAGCATCATTCCTTCCAAAGAAATCCCAGGGCTTATCTCCTTCAGAATGGACTGGTTGCATCTCCTTGAAGTCCAAGGGACTCTCAAGAGTCTTCTCCAACACCACAGTTCAAAAGCATCAATTCTTCAGTGCTCAACCTTCTTCACAGTTCAACTCTCACATCCATACATGACCACAGAAAAAAGCATAGCCTTGATTAAATGGACCTTAGTCGGCAAAGTAATGTCTCTGCTTTTGAATATGCTATCTAGGTTGGTCATAACTTTTCTTCCAAGGAACTTCACATGAGGTGGCCAAAGTACTGGAGTTTCAGCTTTAGCATCATTCCTTCCAAAGAAACCCCAGGGCCTTCAGAATGGACTAATTGGATCTCCTTGCAGTCCAAGGAACTCTCAAGAGTCTTCTCCAACACCACAGTTCAAAAGCATCAATTCTTCGGCGCTCAGCCTTCTTCACAGTCCAACTCTCACATCCATACATGACCACTGGAAAAACCATAGCCTTGACTAGACGGACCTTAGTCTGCAAAGTAATGTCTCTGCTTTTGAATATGCTATCTAGGTTGGTCATAACTTTTCTTCCAAGGAGTAAGCATCTTTTAATTTCATAACTGCAGTCACCATCTGCAGTGATTTTGGAGCCCAAAAAAATAAAGTCTGACACTGTTTCCCCATCTATTTCCCATGAAGTGATGGGACCAGAAACCTAAATTAAGAATTCCCTGGTGGTCCAGTGGTTAGGACTCCCTGAGCTCTTACTGCCAAGGGCTTGGGTTCGATCTCTGGTCATGGAACTAAGATCCTACTTGCTGTACAGCTGGAGGAAAAAAAGAAAGAAAGCTAAATTAAAACCACACATTGGGACCACTACATGCCTTAGATGGCCAAAAGTTAAAAACTAACCATGCAAGACTGGTGAAGGTACAGAGCAGGAACGCTCATTCATCATTAGTGGGAACACGAATGACACAGACATTTCGCAAAACCATTTGACAATTTCCTCCTGGGTTAAGGGAGCTTCCCTTGTGGCTCAGATGGTAAAAAAAAAATCTGCCTGAACTGCAGGAAACACAGGTTCAATCCTTGGGTCAGGAAGATCCCCTGGAGGGAGGGGACAGGGTTGGACACATCCTTACCACATGACTTAGAAACCCCACTCCTAAGCAAACTGAAGATACGTGTTCCCCTAAAAGCCTCTGTGCAAACTTAAAACAGCTTTATTTCCCAAACTGGAAACAACCCAAATGAGCTTCCACAGGGGTCTGGATACACACACTGTGTCCAAACACACAACAGAACATGACTTGCCCAAACAAAGGACAATCTGTTGACTCACACAACAACCGGGATAAGCCTTAAGTGAATTTTTCTAAATGAAAGAAGCCAGAGCATTTTCCATGTCTGTGACCTTCTGGCAAAATGGTGCAGAGAAGTCAAATCAGAGGTTTCCAGGATTAACTGAGGGGACAACACAGGGACTGTTCGGGGACCGGTGAACAAAGATCTCCTGGAAAACAACAGATAAGATGATAAAGTGTGAATAAATGTTTTCCCATTGGTAGCCTTGCTGTAAGGGAAGTACATGTAAAATACTACATCCAGCAAAGAGGAAATATTCCTCCGGTTCAAGCACATGTGAGATAGTACGAAACTTAAACATAAACAAGCATTAAGTCAAAGGGAGATTCAATACATATTAATATCTTTAAAATTATATGCTGACCAATTATCAGATCAAAATTTAGTAATATTAAAAATCAAGGACCAAAAGATTTCCAATGCCCCCCTCAACACACACACACTGCTTTAGAAAATACAAAGCACACTTATAAATCAGTCATGGACAAAAAGAGAAAACATAAGAAAAATGACTACATATTACAATTTAAGTGAAGATAAAACTGATACATATTTTTCCATCATCCTATTTGTGTATATACACACACACATAAATGTGTGCTGTGTAAATATACGTGTGCATGCTAAGTCGTTTCAGTCATGTCCGACTCTTTGCAACCCTATGGACAGTAGCCCACCAGGCTCCTCTGTCCATGGGATTCTCCAGGAAAGAACATTGGAGTGGCTTGCCCTATCCTCCTCCAGGATATCTTCCTAAGTCAGGGGTAGAACTCACCTCTCTTAGTCTCCTGCGTTGGCAGGCAGGTTCTTTATGACTAGCAGCACCAGGGAAGCCCATGTACATACTTGTAAATACATATATATATGTACAAATATATATATACACAAATAAGATGATGGAAAAAAGACCAAGGATAAGAAATGTAGAAAAAACAGGATAGATTCAAGAGTGCTAACAGTTGATAACAGTTTTTCCATAAAGACACACATACACAAAAAATGACAGTTTTATTCTAGAAATAATTATAGAAATTTCCCTACTACTGAACCAAATGAGCTCCCAAACAGACTGGGCTTACTAAGTTCCCAGGGTAATAAAAGAAAATGACCCACACTGAGGTACATGACAGAGAATGAGAGACAGATGGTAATCCCAAGTATTTCAGAAACTAATAAGAATTATGTGAAATGATCAAGAACAATACACACCTCTTCTCAGTAAGCCCCTGAAGAGTGTAGTCCACAAGAACAGTGGCATAAACACAGGGGGAGAACCAGATGCAGGAACCAGCGGGAGAACTTCAGAGAAAGTCCCTTTTCCTGATTCCCGGCATAACAGTGAAAAGAAACCCCTGGAGGGGCTCCTGGAGCAGGCCTAGAGCACAAGTCTAGATCAGAAAGAGCAGAGAGAGGACTCTCCAAGGCTGATCTCTGAGAAAGAAAGAATACCAACCAAATACCTAATGAGTGTGGCCAACAGTGAGAGGAGGTTGAAACTTACAGAGGAGACCTTGGGAAGCCAAAGAGGATAGGAAAGTAGAAAAACAAGGAAAACAAAATCCAAAAGCCTATTATTAACTTGAGGGAGGAAAAAGATTGTGAAACAGGAAATGTAATCACGCTATACTGCACAGCTCTTCAGCGAATACTACTCATACATCCATATAATAGTGCAGAGCCTGAATATCGATTTAATGTAAGATGGTGACCCCGGCTCTCCTAGGACAGAGGACGGATGTGGGAGCACCCTTTACCTTCTGCATCAGGAAGTCAGCAGATAAACTGAAACACTGAGCAGTGAGCATACATCATGGTGATTAGAAATAAAGACATACACATACCTATGATGGCTTCATGCTGATGTCTGGCAGAAACCAGCACAATATTGTAAAGCAATTAAAAATAAATAAATTTGATTACAAAAAAAATACACATATAGGTGCAAACATGTATGCATACTATATTAATCAAGGAGAATTCTAAAAAAAATAGAAATAAAGAGATTAAAAACTCTAAAGAAACGGAAAAATTAAAAGCTCGTTGCCCCTTGTAGACTGTGAATTAATGATGTGGATAGTAGGGAGGGATTACTTTTTTAAAATTCCTGGTGATACTTGAAAGCTAAATACTTGTGGTTCTCTGTGGACTACCACAAAATCAATATTTAGAGAGAATGTATATATGCTTAAGTGTTAATACTAGGACAAACTGAAATTAAAGAGCTAAGCATACAACTCTAGGAGTTTGTAAAAGAACACAGTTAACCTAAAGAAAGTAAAATGAAGAAAATAATGAACTAAGAGGAAATTAAAGAAATAAGAGAGGGATAGATAAAGGAAAAGGCTGACTCTTTGAAATAAACCAATAAAACATGTGGGGCTTCCCTCATGGCTCAGTGGTAAAGAATCTGCCTGTCAGTGCAGGAGACTCAGATTATATTCCTGGGATGGTAAGTTCCCCAGAGAAGGAAATAGCAACCCACTCTAGGATTCTTGCATGGGAAATCCCATGGACAGAGGAGCCTGGTGGGTTACAGTCCATGGGGTCACAAAGAGTCAAATATGATTTAGTGACTACACAACAACAGCAACACATAAAAAAATAGGTCATAAAAGATACAGCAAAACCTTAAGACATCATAAAAGAATACCCCGAACAACTATATGCCAATAAACTTGACAACTTAAACGGAATGGAAAATATGAACTTCCAAGAATGAAACTAGAACACTTTCTAACACCATAATAAACTCAAAATGGATTAAAGATCTAAATGTAAGACCAGAAACTATAAGACTCCTAGAGGAGAACATAGGCAGAACACTCTCTGACATAAATCACAGCAGGATCCTCTATGACTCACCTCCCAGAATATTGGAAATAAAAGCAAAAATTAGCAAATGGGACCTAATTAAAATTAAAAGCTTCTGCACAACAAAGGAAACTATAAGCAAGGTGAAAAGACAGCCTTCAGAATGGGAGAAAATAATAGCAAATGAAGCAACTGACAAAGAATTAATCTCAAAAATATACAAGCAACTCCTGCAGCTCAATTCCAGAAAAATAAATGACCCAATCAAAAACTGGGCCTAAGAACTAAACAGACATTTCTCCAAAGAAGACATACAGATGGCTAACAAACACATGAAAAGATGCTCAACATCACTCATTATCAGAGAAATGCAAATCAAAACCACAACGAGGTACCATTTCATTCCAGTCAGAATGACTGCTATCCAAAAGTCTACAAGCAATAAATGCTGGAGGGGGTGTGGAGAAAAGGGAACCCTCTTACACTGTTGGTGGGAATGCAAACTAGTACAGCCACTATGGAGAACAGTGTGGAGATTCCTTAATAAATTGCAAATAGAACTGCCTTATGACCCAGCAATCCCACTGCTGGGCATACACACCGAGGAAACCAGAATAGAAAGAGACACATGTACCCCAATGTTCATTGCAGCACTGTTTATAATAGCCAGGACATAGAAGCAACCTAGATGTCCATCAGCAGACGAATGGATAAGAAAGCTGTGGTACATATACACAATGGAGTATTACTCAACCATCAAAAAGAATACATTTGAATCAGTTCTAATGAGGTGGATGAAACTGGAGCCTATTATACAGAGTGAAGTAAGCCACAAAGAAAAACACCAATACAGTATACTAATGCATATATATGGGATTTAGAAAGATGGTAATGATAACCCTGTATGCGAGACAGCAAAAGAGACACAGATGTATAGAATAGTCTTTTGGACTCTGTAGGAGAAGAAAAGGATGGGATGATTTGAGATAATAGCATTGAAACATGTATATTATCATATGTGAAACAGATTGCCAATTCAGGTTCGATGAATGAGACAGGGTGCTTGGGGCTGGTACACTGGGATGACCCAGAGGGATGGGATGGGGAGGGAACAGGGGAGGGGGTTCAGGATGGGGAACACATGTACACCCATGGCTGATTCATGTCAATGTATNCCAGCAATCCCACTGCTGGGCATACACACTGAGGAAACCAGAATAGAAAGAGATACATGCTGTCTCTTATACACATCTAGATGTGTATAAGAGACAGGGGATGGGGAGGGAACAGGGGAGGGGGTTCAGGATGGGGAACACATGTACACCCATGGCTGATTCATGTCAATGTATGGCAAAACCAATACAATATTGTAAAGTAATTAGCCTCCAATCAAAATAAATTAATTTTTTAAAAAATTAAAAAAATAAAAGAATATACACATCTTGCTGCTGTTGCTGCTGCTGCTAATTGACTACGTATAGAACGTTTATTTTATTTTTTATTATTTTTTAAGATGTGTATCTTTAAAAAGATGTGTATCTTCTTATCTTTTTTTGAGATACACATCTTAAAAAAATAATAAAATAATAAAATAAAAGTTCTATATGTAGTCAATAGCATTCACATGACAGGCCATGTGAATAAGGCAGTAGAAATTGCCAAATTTAAGAAAAGATCATAGAATTTTCAAAACTAAGAGTTTATTGAGGATACATAGATCCCAACAGACTACCAGGAAAATTATGAACATTTGGCTTTTAAAAGATTTTAGAAAACTCTGAGGGAAGTTGTTTAATTTCCAGTGACATGTAATTCAATTAATAATAAACCAAAAATTTAATCAAATAGGAAATTAAGATAAAATTCCGGTATTTTTCAACACATCTCAAAGCTATTTTATCAATTCTAATGGTAAAACTGCCTACATTACCAGCATGGATGATGAAAAACAATGTTGTCATGCTATTAAACACCACTGCCAAAGGACAAAGGTAATCCTGAAGAATCTCTAGACTAGGAATGTGAAAAATGCAGACTCAACTTTGAGACACTGAAGAAAAGTGGTAATGTAGTTTTGCTTTTAACAATAAAGTATTGTTGGTTTAAAAAATGTGTCTACATTACATACAGTGTTTTCCCTAGACATAGCACATTAAACAAGCATCTGCATTAAGGAAATATGATAGTTTAAATATGTTCCAATGATGTACTACTGAGTTAGAAAAGCTAGAAGACTACTGTAAGGATATTGAGAGAGGAATCCCAAAGAAGCAACTCATTAAATTAGCCCGAGAGTGTCAGGAAAGTTTCCACATAATGTGATAAATTTTAAATAAATTTTGAAGAATAAGACATAAATCCCCAGTCACAAAAGAGGGAAAGGGCTTTTCAGGAGGAGAGAATGGTAGGTACAAAGGCACTGAGGCATGTTTGGTGGAAAAAAAGGAAAATTTAGTGTTATTTCTAGAATGTAATATACATGGATAGTAAGAGGAAACCAGGCAGGAATGTAGGGGTGGGGCCACAATGTACTGTGAAATTTGAGGTGTGCTCAAACACCCTGGTTTCTTTAATAACAAGAAAGCATACTGAACTATAGAGCCATATGTTTTATCACAGCGCATTAATAACCACATGTTAGAGAAGAAATTAGAAAAAAAACCATCGGCTATGGCAATGACTCAAACATTCTCTATTCCAGTCTTCCGAACGCTAGTATGCAAGATGATGCTAGGATGTGTACTTTCTTTACATTACATTAGAATAAGCTGAACCTCAGCTTTTCTGGCATCTAAAAAGCATTAGACTGTATGAAAACTAATGCCCAATGGGGTAAAATGGTTTTGCTAAATCCATGTCTTGGAGAGTTCTACATCTTTACAATGGTTAATGGATGTGCACCCATGAAATATGTAGGTAACAGAGTCCTAGAGAATCCTAGGACTCTCAAAGTTTCAAGGCCCTTCAGTTTCTGAAACCACAAAGCAGCTTTGATTTCTTTTAGAATCTGTATAGTGTCTAAATATATTTCTCCCTTTCCCTACGCTACTGTTATGTTCATTCTTATACATACGTTTGCTGGTTTTGGCCCAATTCTGTGCTTGTACTATCTTCAACATGCTTTTTATCCAACCTGTCCATTTGAATTTTACCCATTTCTTCTCCCACAGTTCAAGCATTACTGAGCATGTATAAAAAGCAAGAAACGTGTCAAATGGTATATGAGGTGAAAGGACTAATACTGAAGCTGAAGTTGAAGCTCCAATACTTTGGCCACCTGATGCAAAGAGCTGACTCATTGGAAAAGACCCTGGAAAGACTGACTGCAGGAGGAGGAGGGGATGGCAGAGGATCAGATGGTTGGATGGCATTACCAGCTCAATGGACATGAGTTTAAGCAAACTCTGGGAGATGGTGAAGGATAGGGAAGCCTGGCATGCTGCAGTCCGTGGGATTGCAAAGAGTTGGACATGACTGAGAGACGTAACAAAAGCCAATGTATATTGAACACCTAGAACATACCAATCACTAGGCAGAGTGGTTCATTCAGTTCAGCTGTTCAGTCGTTATCAGATAATTAATTTAGAGTCTAGACACAGAGGTCTGTCATTTTCTTGTCTAGAGATTTCAGTCTCATACAACCCTGTTTTTTTCCTCTCCTAGCTTATACTATGCTTTCACTGTATTTATTAGTATCTTTATGTTTTATTATTTCCTTTACAATTTTTTTTCTTCAAACACTCCTTATCTCTCATGGAAACTCAGCATTCTCCCTGGTAATCTCAAAGCCTTAAAAATATATATAAATAAGGAATCAAAACAGCATCATTACCATCATTATGAAAAGTTCTGACTTGGTTTTTTCACCTAACAAAAGGAGACATTTTCAGGATCATTTCTCTAGTCCTTCTCAGACACTGGGTAAAAAATAATAAGAATTTTTGGTACAACAAAGAAAGAAAAGGCATCAAATCAAGAAGGAAGAAGTAAAATTGTCACCAGTGGCAAATGCTATGATTTTATATATTAAAAAAAGCACCCAAAGATTCAACTGAAAAATTGTTGGAACTATTCAGTATAGTTTCAGGACACAAAATCAACATTCAGGAATCAACTGCCTCTCTGTATACTAAGAGTGAAACATGTGAAAAATAAAACTAGCCATTCACAGTAGCATCAAAAATAATAAAATACCTAAAAGTAAATTTAACCAAGGAAATGAATGAAAACTACAGAATTTTGCTAGGAGAAATTGAAGAAGACAAAAACAAAGGAAAAGACATCCTATGTTTATGAATCAGGAGAATTCAGTTCAGTTCAGTCGCTCAGTCGTGTCTGACTCTTTGCGACCCCATGAATCGCAACATGCCAGGCCTCCCTGTTCATCACCATCTCTCGGAGTTCACTCAGACTCATGTCCATCGAGTCCGTGATGCCATCCAGCCATCTCATCCTCAGTCGTCCCCTTCTCCAGCCCCCAATCCCTCCCAGCATCAAAGTCTTTTCCAATGAGTCAACTCTTCTCATGAGGTGGCCAAAGTACTAATCCTCAGGAGAATTAATACTGTTAAAATGGTCATACTATCCAAAGCCATCTATAGACTGAATGCAATATCATCAAGAAATAGTGATACTATTCACAGAAACAGGAAAAACAATCCTAAAATGCGTATGAAAGACTCCAAGTAGCCAAAGAAATCCTGAGGAAAGAGAACAAAACCAGAGGTATTACACCACCTGATTTCAAACTGCCCTACCAAGCTATAGCGATAGAGACAGCACAATATTGGCATAACAATAGGCCCATAAACTAATACAATTGTATTAGTTAGAGCCCAGAATTAAACTCTCACAGCTGAGCCACCAGGAAAGCCCTTCACACATATGCAGCCAACTAATATTCAACAAGGTAGCCAAGAACACACAATGGGGAAAGGTTGGTCTCTCCAGCTAACAGTGTTGGGAAACTGGATAAATAGACTCAGAAGGATCCCTTACCCCATTCACAAAAATTAATTCAAAATGGTTCAAAGACTTAAACCTGACACTATAAAAATGGGCAATTTCTTTTAATATGACACCAAAAACACAAACAACAAAAGCAAAATCAACAAATGGGACCATGAAACTTGAAAGCTTCTGTATAGCAAAAGAAACAAAATGAAGGCAATCTACAAAATGGGAGAAAATTTTTGCCAACCATGTATGTATCAGATAAAAGGTTGGTATCCAAAATGCATAAGAACCTTATAAAATTCAATAACAAAAACAGAGTTAAAATGGGCAAAGGAAATAGACATTTTTTCCAAAGACAAAATCCAAATAGGCAGCAGGTACATGAAAAGATGCTCAACATCACTAATTACTATGTATTGTATTGTTCAGTTGCTCAGTTGTGTCTGACTGTTTATGACCCCATGGACTGCAGATAGCAGGCTTCCCTGTCCTTCACCAACTGCCAGAATTTGCTCAAACTCATGTCCATTGAGTTGGTGTTGCCATCCAACCATCTCATCTTCTGTTGTCCCCTTCTCTTCATGCCTTCAATCCTTCCCAGCATCAGGATCTTTTCCAATGAGTTGGCTCTTCACATCAGGTGGTCAAAGTATTGGAGAATCATTAGGGAAATGCAAAACCACAGTGAGAGATCACCTCACTACAGTTAGAATGACTAACATCAAGAAGACAAGAGAAAAATCATAAAGGGGGAACACTTGTAGACTGTTGGTGGAAATGTAAATTGGTTCAACCACTGTGGAGAACAGTATGGAGATTTCTCAAAAAGTGAAAAATAGATATACCATATGATTCAGCAATTCTACTTCTGGGTATATATTCAAAGGAAATGAAAACAGTATTGTTAAGAAATATGTCTTCCCACATTTATTGCAGCATTGTTCACAATAGCATAGATATAGAAACAGTCTGAAAGCTCATCAATGATGAATGGATAAAAAAGATGTGAGATATATATACATATATAATTCAGCCACGAGAAAGAAGAACATCTTGCCACTTAAAACAATAGGATGGACCTTAAAAACATTTGCCAAATGAGATAAGTTAGTAGAGGAAGATAAATACTGTATGCGTTCACCTGTGGTATCTAAAAAAGCCAGCCTCATAGGAACTTAGAATAAAATGGTGGTTATCAAAGGATGGTGGTGTGGGGAGATAGGACAGATGGTGTTTAAAGTTACAAATTTACAATGAGTAGTGAATAAGCCCTAGAAAAGTATAGTGAATATAAAAAATATTGTATTATAAGCAAACCTAGAGACTAGAATTAAATTATTCCAATCACTGGCGTGCTGTGATTCATGGGGTTGCAAAGAGTCGGACACGACTGAGCGACCAAACTGAACTGAACTGAACTGAATCACTAAAGATGAAAGTTTAATTATATAACATGCTAGAGGTGGTAATTATCACTACGATGGCAATAATATTACTGTACATAAATGCATCAAATTAACATGCTGTATACCTTAAATTGTGGAGAATTAAATGACAACCCACTTCAGTATCCTTGCCTGGAGAACTTCTGGACAGAGGAGCCTGGTGGGTTAGTCCCTGGGGTCACAAAAGCATCAGACATGACTTAGCGACTAAGTGAGAAGTAAAGACACTCAAATCATGATATAAATATTACACACTCAAGGCCAAGACAGTCATTAGCTCAGGTCGTTCAGGCTCCAAGTATTTTCCCTGCTGGGTAAACCAACAAGCCACAGAGATTCATTCAAATTATGAATCAGACCCCCAAATATTAAAACTAACATCAGGAGGGTGAGTGATGCGCAAATGAAGGCAGAGAGAGATAGTAAGAGACTGCAAAACTGACTTTGAGGATTAGGAAGGGGACGTGAACCAAGGAAAGCTGGAAAAGGCAAGCCTCCGAAACGGGGGCCCTGCTCGCCACGACCAGAGAAAAGCCTGCACAGCAACGAAAACCCAGCACAGCCAAATAAGTCGAGGAGCCTGCATGGGGAGCTGCAGACACGGCCAAGAAGGGAGGGCCCCTGTGACTCCAGCCTCCAGAAACTCACCTGAGAGGGTGGCTCCTGAGAGAGAGAAGGGCCAGAGTGTCCCTCCTGAGACAGGGGACAGTCTTCCTGGAAACACGTCTCTTCTCTGCCCTCGATCCCAGCGTTAACGACTCAGTCATTAATCAACCGGATGGATAAGCCTGATGTGGTGACTCTCAGGTCCAGCCCGCGCAGTGGCTCTATACTGTGGGCCTGCCTCCTAGGGGGTGGGTCCCCCCTCTGCCGGAGCCGCCGAGCTGCTCAAGTTCAGAGGGCTCTTCCAGCAGTGAGGACACAGGAGCAAGCAGAGGTCTTTGGATGCTTCCTGGGCCCGCCAGGTGATTCTGATACACACCTTGGGCTGAAGACTGCTGGCTTAATTACTAGATATTTCCATCAGGTGGAGGCAGACTCTACTAGTCTGAAAGTTATGGTGGCGAGACAGGCATGAAGCTGGAACGTGGATGTAGGTTTTTTGGCTAGTGACCTGAGCTGCTGAGTTGTGACAACAGCTAACCCTACCTGCAGCAGAGAGGTCCCTCTGGTGTCAGCCAGGACTTGTGAGCCTGTTCCCCCTGAAGGTCCACGTCTCTGAGAGTCATCCTTCCTGGAGCAAGAGAGAAGAAATCCAGCTCCACCCACCAGAACTCCAACACAAGCCTCCCTAACCAAGAAACCTTGACAACCCACTGATACAACCCCACCCACAGTGAGGAAACTCCATAGTAAAATGGACATAGAAAAACATAGTATTTAGCCATGACTTACTGGTTTTAGAATGCCAATGTTTCAAACAAGCATGCCAATAAATAAGTAAAGCAAACAGATGAGACTGATTCAACATTAGAAATTACTAAATTCTCATCAGCTATCACAGCTGCCACAGCTAGGGCCAAAACCTTGGCAAGCTAACTATCTGGACAGTGATATACGGTTCCAAATTTTGAAAACTGGAAACAAAAAACAGACAGATAGTGAAATTATTCACAAATTTTAAGTATAGGTTTTTCCCTGTCCTTAATGTAAATATTTGATTCTACCTCAGAGGTTCTGACTTAACTGGTATTGCATATTTTTAAAGAAGCTTTCTTGATGATTTTAATAAGCCAAAAAGATCACAAATAACAAATATTGGTAAGGATGTGGAGAAAAGCGAATCTTTGTACACTGTTGAAGGGATGAAAATTGTTGCAACCACTGTGCAAAACATTAGGGAGTTTCCTCAAAAAACTAAAAATGAAAACTACCATATAATCCACCAATTACATTCTTGAGTATACATGTCTGAGGAAAGTGAAAACACTAAATCAAAAGGATACATGTACCCCGATGTTTATAACAACACTATTTGCAACAGCAAAGATATAGAAGCAATGTAAGTGTTCATCAGTAGACGAATGGATAGACTATTTGGTGTATATTTACAATGGCATACAACTTAGCCAGAAAAAAAGAATGAAATTTTACCATTTGTAGCAATGTAGATAGACCTGGAGGGCATTATACTAAGTGCAATATAAGCCAGAGAAAAAGGCAAATACTGTATGACATCACTAACATATGGAATCTAAAAACAACAACAACAAAAATGATACAAAGCCACAGATATAGAGAATAAAGTGGTTACCAGTGGAGTCAGGGAGGGGCAATATGAGGGCGGGGAAGTAAGAGGTACAAACTGTTAGGTATAAGATAAGCTGAAGGATGTATTTTACAGCATGGGAAATNATCTAAAAACAACAACAACAAAAATGATACAAAGCCACAGATATAGAGAATAAAGTGGTTACCAGTGGAGTCAGGGAGGGGCAATATGAGGGCGGGGAAGTAAGAGGTACAAACTGTTAGGTATAAGATAAGCTGAAGGATGTATTTTACAGCATGGGAAATAAAGTCAATATTTTGTGATAAATGTAAACGGAACATAAACTTTAAAACTTGTATAAATTTGGAAAACTCAGCAATTGCCACGAGACTGTAAAAGAGCAGTTTTCATTCTAATCTAAAAGAAGAGTAATGCCAAAGAATGTTCAAACTACTGCACAATCGCTCTCGTTTCACATGCTAGCAAGGTAATGCTTGAAATCCTTCTAGCTAGGCTTCAACAGTATGCAAACCAAGAACTTTGACATATACAAGCTGGATTTAGAAAAGGCAGAGGAACCAGAGATCAAATTGCTACCATCCATTGGATCATAGAAAAAGCAAGGGAATACCAGAGTAACATCTACCTCTGTTCCATTGACTATGCTAAATCCTTTGTGTGGATTACAACAAACTGTGGAAAATTCTTGAGGTATGGGAATACCAGCCCATCTTCCCTGCCTTCTGAGAAAACTATATGCAGGTCAAGAAACAACAGTCAGAACCAAAGATGGAACAAGGCACTGGTTCCAAACTGGGAAAGGAGTATGTCAAGGCAGTATATTGTCACCCTGCTTGTTTAACTCATATGCCGAGAGCATCATGTTAACTGCTGGGCTGGATGAAAGACAAGCTGGAATCAAGATCGCCAGGATGAATATCAACAACCTCAGATATAACACTGTAATGTTATAAAACATTATAATACTGTAGTGTCATTACAGTGTCATTTATAACACCGTAATGTTATAAAATGACAGAATGATCATTTCCAAGGCAAACCATTCAATATCACAGTGATCCAAGCCTATGCCCCGACCAGTCACGCTGAAGAAGCTGAGTTGAATGGTTCTATGAAGACCTACAAGACCTTTTAGAACTAACACCCTAACAAGATGTCCTTTTCATTATACAGGACTGGAATGCAAAAGTAGGAAGTCAAGAAACACCTAGAGTAACAGGCAAATTGGGCCTTGGAGTACGGAATGAAGCAGGGCAAAGGCTAATAGAGTTTTGCCAAGAGAACGCACTGGTCATA